>JAGFNQ010006346.1:288914-365193 GCA_024364735.1 Boesenbergia rotunda
CTTAGTTGTTCTATTTCTGAGTCAGTTCTGAAATTTGAATTTCCTTTGATTCCTGTTGGTTTCCTCTTCCTCTAATGGTGAATTTTTGGATCTGTGTAGAAGGAAGGACATCGGCCACCATTCAGGTGAGTTTTGGCTGCTTTAGATTGACCTAGTATTTGGCATAACCTAGTATTTTCCCTGTCCATTTGCCAATCTAATTGTGTTTTGTTTCTACTTTTGCTACTTCGTTTGCACCAATTTTTTCTTCTGACATTTCTTTTCATTATTTTTCATAGCTGACTATGATCATAGGCAGTGTGCTCCTAGAGTGCAACGTTTAATTTGTCATGTTTTAGTGGCAATCCTATTGAGTAGGGCATAATAAAAGAAATCTCTAAACTAAAATAGTATACTCAATTATTCATTTATCTTTTATGCTGAAGCTTGTCTTTTCATATTCTACACACAAAAAAATTATATTTATACTGAAACTATTTTTTAAGTTTTCTGTACTCATGGCTAAATGAGGCTACACATTCCGTTAGAATTATGCACTTGCAGGTTTGTGGCTGAAGCTTCAGTGATAACACAAAATATGCATCATATAATGCAATTTTCTTTAAATGGAATGCTTATTTTATCGATTAAAACTGCAAAATGTTGGTCAATCATTGAGATTTAGTGAGATGTCGACTTGTGTGAATATACATTAATTAACCTTACCAATGTTAAGCTTCTTGTAAATTTGTCATTTATTGGTTTGTGTTCTGACTGCTTATCTTCAATTGATCTAGTTGATTCAGACTTCCATATGACTGAGTTGCTGTTAGTGTGGTTCTCTCAAATTTAATATATTTCTTTTCAACTTTTATTTCATCTTGCGGCATGGTCTGACCCCATCTTCTAATTGGGCCTAAGAGTTGATTTATACTCAATTAAATTCCGTATTATTCTAAATTATTTCACTATCCTATTTTTCAATTGTTGCTAATATGTTGCTGATCTATTATAAATTTGTGAAGATGAAGCTTTCATATTCAATATGCTAATGCTGCTTCCTACAACCAATTTATTTCTTTGCTATAGATCCTTATGTATTTAGAGTTGTTGATTGGACTTACTTTCTAAATTTGCTTTGCAATGCAGACATGTCCTCCACAGCCTTCATTGAGCCATTGCCCGTTATTGAATTTGTTACCAAGCTTCTTAATAGGGATGTCCAATCAGACCTCTTTCTGATGCTGATCGTGTGAAGGTTTGGTTTTGATTTATTTTTATTTCTAAACAAACAATAAATTTTTTTAGCTTTTCTATTTTTCAAATTGATTTGCTTTACAATAAAATAATTCCTTCAATAATTTCAGTTTGCACTTCTCAATTTCAGCCATTTTCTTTACATATCTATTTGTTTCATCCATTACTTGATGGTAATCTAGGTTTTATTGTAGCTGGTCATTTTATGTGCTCATGCAGATCAAGAAGGCCTTGAGAGGTGTGAAGGTTGAGGTCACTCACCGGGGGAATATGCACAGAAAATACTGCATATCTGGTTTAACATCACAAGCAACTAGAGAGTTGACGTAACAATTCTTTGGTTATTCAAACTATCACCTAATTATTGCTAGAAGTTGTATTTATAGCGCCTGATGTTCCTGGAATATCTGAATGACAGTTTCCCAGTTGATGAGAGGGGGACAGTGAAGTCTATTTTACAATATTTTCAGGAGATGTATGGTTTTACTATCCAACACACAAATTGGCCGTGATTCCCGAGTTGGAAATCAGACTCGTGAGAGATGCCTTCCAGAAGAAGATGTGCAAAATATCTTATAATTTGCAGTTGAACAGGTATGTTAAGACCTATAATTGTGTGTTTAAAATGTATTAGGAATTTATTTATTTATTATTTTTGACAAATGCTATGGAGTTTTTTAATGATGGGTTTTTTCGATGCTATATTGTTATTGTGAAAGTATATTTATTGGTACTAACTTTGTGACATACTATTTTATGCTATCACACATATTTAAAATTTGCATATTTTTTTTATAGGTTCCGGATGCTTCAAGTAAACCAAATGATCAAAGCAATTCAAGATCTCAAAGTGTCAATGATGAAGATCATGAATACAGTATGTACTTAATTTTATTAATTTTGATTAAGATTGATGTTAATTTTGTTAAATACACACACTAATATTAATGTTTTATTGTAATTTAATTTACAGGTGATACTAGAAGTGAAGGTACTCATCTTTATTAATCGTTGGTGATTCATGCCTATCCTATCTTAGAATTGTATTTTACCAGCTATGAGAGCATAACATGTACTTCTACTAGATTTTCTTGATTCCGTTTATTTGTAATATTGATACTTAGCTGTTACTGTAGAACT
Organism: Boesenbergia rotunda; assembly: GCA_024364735.1. NCBI lineage: Eukaryota > Viridiplantae > Streptophyta > Magnoliopsida > Zingiberales > Zingiberaceae > Boesenbergia > Boesenbergia rotunda. Next base: position 291,291 of record JAGFNQ010006346.1, read on the forward strand.
TGTTTTACTTTTAATATAATTGAAGCCTTTTGTTAAGATATGATTGTTATTCTTATATATATAAATTAAATTCTAAATTTTAATTTTTTTACCCATAATAAAAAATTATTATATGTTATACCTACGAAAAATTTAAATTTAACAAAAGAGTGGCTATAATATATACCCACAGAAAATTAAAAATCATATCGCTATAAGCTATACCTATGGAAAAAAGACTTTTGCACTAAAGTATATAGTGATAGAATTATTTTCGTGGGTAATTACTTGGGATTATTTATGACGGTTTTTAGTTCTGTCACTAAAACCTCTAGTGATATAATGAAATCCGTAGGTATAAGTCGAGGTATTTTCTGACGGTAATGCGTACCATCACTATATGTTATACTGACGGCAAAAAAAACATCGGTAAAGGCATACAAAAAATGACGGAAAAGAACGTCCGTGGGTATAGGCTTTTGAGGTCTATACCCACGATTTTCATGCTTTTACCTATGGTTTTTTACTGTGGGTATATGGCAATTTTCTTGTAGCGAAGATTAAAATTGATTTACATCTGTAATACTTATTCACTGGTCGACCAATTACATTTTTTGTTAAGTACTTAAAATATAATTGTGGAAAAATGTATAGATTAGAGATGTTGAACATGCTCTTGACATAGTGGTCAATTGAGGGATTAGAGATGTTCATATTGATGTAATCTGGGGTAAAGACAAGTTATTAATGTCTCAGATTCGTTCTATAAAGCAGCTAAATTAAGTGTAACAATTTTCTTAGCAGTAATTGCTCAGTATGCTTGTTGTCGCACGAATCATTTTCCCTAAAGTGTGAATTGAATGTTCTCCCATGGTCTAAGTGACTTTCTTGCATGATCTTTGTGACTAAATGATCTTTATATATTGACTTGGATGAGTGGGAGATGTTGGAGTTAAGAGAGGGTTAATAGCAACCCTTGGTGTTCTTAACTAATGGAAGAAAAAAGGGCAGCACCCTTTCACCTTCTTCTTCTCCTCTTATAAAAGTGCATCCAAGACAATAAAAGAAGAAAGGGTAGATGATCTGTTCATCGTGAGGGCAAGAGGAGAGAAGTTCGTGATAGGTTCGTCCTTGGGATTTGGTTTGTGGAATCGCCGAGAAGCGTTCGTGCCATAACCTTCTTGTCGACGGCAACTTTTGTAATTTCTTCCTTCATCGATCACTGTGAGTGTTTGTTATTGTTTTTGTATTTCATGCTATAGATCCATCAATTAGCCGATTTTGGACAGTAATTTTTTTTAACATGAATTAGATTTTTCAAATATATTCGTATTTAAAAAAATCATTGTTCTCAATATATTAAGAAAAATTGATATTTGAGGACATGAATATAATTAGAAGAACTAGATAACACATTGTAACTAGTTTCATGTCAATCCGAGAATTTTTGGTCCATCAATCGATTTTACTCAAAATCAACTAATGGGTCGAACGACTTCAAATTGACAGGAAACTAGCTCCTATGTGTTCGTTTAGTTTTCCTTATTATACTCATGTTCTTGAATATCAATTTGATCTAATATATTGAAAGCGGTAATTTTTTAACACAAAATTAGATTTTTTGAATACATTCGTTTTTAAAAATTTACTGTTCTTAATATACTAGGGCGTGAATATAATCAAGAGAACTAACTGAACATATAAGAATTAGTTTCATGTTAATCCAAAGTCATTTGGTCTATCAGTCAATTTTGAGCGACGATTTTTTTAACACGAATTAGATTTTTCGAACGTATTCATGTTAAAAAAATCATTACTCTCAAAATATTAAGTAAACTTGATATTTGAGGATATAAATATAAAAAATCATTACTCTCAAATATTAAGTAAAATTGATATTTGAGGATATAAATATAATCACGAGAATTAGACGAACACATAGGAACTAGTTTTATATCAATCCAAAGATGTTTGATCTATCACCCGATTTTACCCAAAACTAATTGATAGATCAACGACTTCGAATTGACATGAAATTAATTTCGATGTGTTCGTCTACTTTTTATGATTATATTCATCCCCTCAAACATCATCAATTTAACTCGATATATTGAAAGCAGTAGTTTTTTGAACATGAATTAAAATTTTCAAATACATTTGTGTTCAAAAAATCATTAGTCTCAATATATCAGGTCAAATTAGTATTTGAGGGCGTGGATATAATCAGGAGAACTAGCCGAACATGAGAAGTAATTTTATGTCAATCTGAGGATGTTTGATCCGTCAGTCGATTTTACTCAAAATCGACTGATGAATTAAACGACCTCGAATTGATAAGAAACTAGCTCCTATGTGTTTGTCTAATTCTCCTGATTATATCCGTGTCTCAAACATCAAATTGACTCAATGTATCAAGAGCAGTGTTTTTTTAAATGAATTAGATTTTTCGAACATATTCATGTTAAAAATTCACTGCTCTTAATATATTGGATTAAATTGATGTTTGAGTATATGGATATAATTAGGAGAACTAACCGAATGCATAAAAATTTATTTCATGTCAATTCCAAATAGTTTGATCCATCAATCAATTTTATTTAAAATCAACTTGGATAAAAAAACAAAAAAACTAAATTAGTCAACTAAACTTATTGAAAATTGAAATTTTGAACAGAGAAATCGATTCAACTGGTAAAAAAAATTAATTGACTAATTAAGAATAAAATAGGAAGTAAGTACGTGATTTGATTATTTTAAAATTTATCTATACGATTTAGTAATTTTCGAAACTTTTCAATTCAATAAAAAACCAATCTTTCTATATATTACAGTAGGTTAGCTAGATAAGCGAACACGCAGTGGGGCAGCTCAATCCCTCAAAAATCTTTCGAGCTGACATGTAATTTTAACGGGCTAAAAAATTTCCAATAAAATTAAATTCAAAATAAGAGGCGAGTCAATCCGAGTGAACCGCAAGTATGTATATATATAGAAAACATTTTATCATTAAATTTAATCATCTCATGAATAAACAATTTTATAAAAAAATACAATAAAATTCATAATTAATTTTTAATTTCACACATATTCATATTAGCAAAATAATTAACATAAAAAATTCATAACTTCCAATGTAAAATACATATATCACTGTAAACTCATAATATCTAATTCAATTTTGGATTTTTTTTTTCTTTCTCACATCCCATATCAATTCGGGTATGCTACGAGACGTCGAGATCCGCAACCCACATAAGTTGGCATTTATTTTTAAATCGGTTAATAAAATTTAATTTAATCAATTTAAATTATTTGATAGGGTGACCAATTCAAGGGACAATTTAAATTGATGATTTTGTGGTATAATTTAAATTATTTTTTTTATCGAATTAAAGATGTTTTGAATTAGTTTTTTTATAAAATATAAATTTAATTGGGCATTTTAGAGTAAATAAAGTTTTGGTGAGACTAGGGTGAGTATTCAGTTAAACCGAACAAATAGATGGAATATAAAATTTTGATTGTTTTATTTTGGTATTTGTTTTTTTTCAAAAAAAAATTGATTTATTTACTTAATTCGGTTTGGTTTTGACTTTAAAAACATCTGAAATTAAAAAAAAGGAATGGATAAATCTACCATGTTAAACAAAATTGATTTCGGTTTGGATTAAATCTCCTTTGATTCCATAATTATTAATTCGGTTTTCTATCTGATCCCGGCCTTACATACGGGTAGTACGGCCCACTCAGTCAGCCAGCCTAGCGCCATAAAGGTCCAGTAGGTGGACCGGCCAAGACCTCACTCGGGGGGTCCTCGAGCCAGGAAGCTCCCCGAAACACTGTCCAGCCAGCGAGGAGCCGGATCGGTCAGGTCGACCCCGAGCTCCTCCTAGCTCGGTCGCCTTGACCCGTGCTCCGATCTAGATCGGGGCCGGGCAAGCCAGTCGAACGCGTGGCGACCCACGCTCCTCCAGCACCACACGAATTGGACATTCAGCAGAGTCAGTCAGACATAACCTAGCAAACCCTCGAATCAGGGCATATCCTGCGCCTCAACTCTCCCAGGTAGACGCGTGGCGGCCCACGCTCCCTGGCCATTACTCGACCCGGTCCTCGACATTCAGACCCGTCGGTCGGCGCTCGGGTTACGAACTATCTCGTCCTACGCCCCCTATGTCTTTATATCCAGAGTACGACTTTGATGTCGGAGGTACTGCGCACCGCACCTATTCCGGACACCCCTTGCGGTTAGTCCGCCAATTCAGTACCTTCGTACTGTCTCAGCACTTCGCGTCATACCGCGGTACCGTCAGGTGCTCTCGTACGAGCTGATAGTCGCTACACCCCTGTCTCGTCAACACGGACAAAGGGTTGTCAGCTCCCCCGACTATATAAGTCTTTCACTCCTCATTCCGCAAGTATGCGCGCGAGCTCTCTCTAGTATTGCATTTCAATTCTGCCCCACTATATTTTCTACGGATACTGACTTGACCGTTGGAGTGCCTTGCCGGGAAAACTCCCCGGCGGGTTTGCTAACGGTCATTGTTTTGCAGGTCGGAGCTAGGGCAACGCCGCCCCACCCACTCGTGACGCTCGGGAGATCATCCAACTCTTGGGACCGCCACCTCGCTTCGCAACAAAATCACTATCGAATTAATCGATATTTTAGTTTTAATTTGATGAGCGTATATGAAGTACATATTGTTTGTCTACTGTTGTGTTCTTATTCTGATCTCTAAATGCAAGTAATTGAATAGGTAAGGAAGGAAACTTTACTGGGTTATCAGATCCTCGATTTTTCCAGAATCACTCATCGCAAATGGCAGCATTAGATTACATGGTTTCTTTAGCCAGTGACATTTTCATTCCTACATACGATGGAAATATGGCTAAAGTTGTCGAGGGTCATCATAGGTTTCATCGATGTATATTACCATCAAGTGAATGCTAATTGCTTTATTTTTCAGAAAGAACTAATGAACAAAGAGTGCTAAAACTAAAGTTAGATTTCTTTAAGATCTCTCTGTTTTACAATTTGCAGATACTTGGGCTTCGAGAACACCATCACGCTAGATCGAAAGGTCTCGATCAGCATACTAATGGAACTTTAGCATGGGAAGACCTCTCTTCATCAATTAAGGAAGAGGACTACCAGAAGAGCGGCGATACCCGACAGACCAAAGGAAGAGGACTACTTCTACGCCAATCGCCACGAATGTCTCCGAGAAGCTTGGTGATAGCCAGAATTCTCATTCGTGTGCGTCAACGACTCCATTAGTGGAGGTGGTCTGACACGCAAGGTTATAAGGATTAAGGTTTTGTTTCATTGGTCAATGTATTGTGAGAGGTTAGAACACTGGAGGAATTGCTCGTCCAGTTGAAGGGAAAACGTATTTACATAATAAATCTCATTTTTGTATATGAAAAAATGAGTTTGAATGCGTACAGCTCAAAAGAGAGGATGGATTCAGTAATTTATTCAAAGGTTAAGATAAAACATAATTTTATCCCTTACTATCGTGAATATTGTTTGATTTTAAAGCATAAAAGGATTCAGGGAACATAATTTTCTCACAATGCTCTGCCCCGCTAAAGCATTACCTGAATTATAAGCATCAGCTTTATTGGATAATGCTTGTAAGGGTTTATTAGTATAATCTTTAAAAATCAGCCTGTAATATCATTTAAAGTTTCTTTTTTCTTCAATATTGTTAGAAGTTATATAGTTTTTAATGATGGAAAAAACTTTGAAACTTTCGGGTTTTACTACATTCTTTATTTTATCTATCAACATTACTAGTTGATCTTAAGCATCAAGTGACAAGTTATTTTTGTGACCTCTGTTTGCCTGAGGAATTCGAGGTCGAACAAATTAGATGAATATGCTTTAAGTAATTGGAACATCTAATTACAAATGACTTTCAAATGTAGAAATCGTTCCAAGTATTACAAAACATAGTCAAATTCCAACAAATTTGGAGCCCAAGTCATTAAGAGATTAACAACCCTAGCTAGAAGTGGCACCAGAGTCAAATTCCAACGAATTTGGAGCCGCCGCCCCCGTGGCGGCGACAAAGGCACCGGCGTTGACCGCCACGTTGGACGGCCGCAAAGCCTCGAGTGCCAGTTGCTCCGCCCTGCCCGCCGCCTCCGCCCGCACCCACTCCAGCGCTCTCTGCAGCAGGTCGAGTTCCGGCATCCCGAGCGCCTCGACGTCGGCGTCCAGCAGGTCCGCCATGGTGCCCCGCGGCTGGGAAATCGCCGCCTCGAGCGCCGCCTTCCTCCTCCTCTCCGCCTCGAGCCGCTTCGCGAGCTGCGACTCCTGCCGGCCGAGCGCCTGAACCAGGGCCCCAGCGAGGGGGTGGTGCCGAGGGGAATCAGGCCCGGCGGAGAAGAAGCGGGCGAGGACGGTGTCGACGGAGGGCTGGCCGAAGGAGAAGGGCTTGCCGCTGGGGGAGAAGGCGAGGACGGCGAGCTCGGTGCCGCAAAGGACGGAGAGCTCGTTCTCTTTCTTGAACATGCCGGCACGGCGCTTGGAGAAGCACACCTGCCGCGCCGCCGCATTCTCTATCTCCTTGATCGCGATCCTTTGACGGCCTCTGCTCGTCTTCTTCATCGACCTCGACATCTCTTTCCTTCGAAGGACCTCGACATTATAATTTTATGTGCTGTAAAAAAAAATAAAAAATTATCCATCGTTAATTTTTATTCGTAATTTTCTTGATTTCATGCACTAATAATTTTTTTTAGTTAAGAGTTTAAGATCGAAACTAATGATTCATATATATATACCGACGCCAACGACGGAAGGCTTTTTTTTTTCCTTTTAAATACAGTCATTTTTTTTTATTTTTTAAAATATATTTATGATTTAGAGGTTTGATTATATTAGATTTAAGTTAATAAAAAATTTTCTAGGTTTAATCGTCCCTTTTAAATTATAGTGTTCAAACAAAAAGAATTTAGATACTTACGGGATATATTATAAGTATTTAATGTTTAAAATTTTAGAATTTAAGAGTTAGGTTATAGTAGATTTAAGTTAATAAGATTTTTTACTAAGATTAGTCGTCTCTTTTGATGCCCATAAAATATATATATATATATATATATATATATATATATAGCTCAGCTCTGTTGCTTACTGTTTACCGTGCATCCATACACAATGTGGCTTGAGGCAACTCCAATAAAATTGGAGACGTCTTAAGTCAGTTTAAAAAAAAGTGATCCTAGAGGAGTCACCATAATTTGTTATTTTTTATATTTTTTAAAAATCAGGATTTTCTCACGTAAATTCTAAATACATATAAGGCTACGTTTGGTAGGCTGTAATGTAATCTGGTCTGTAATGTAATCAAGTTTGTAATATAATGCAATATAATCTTGATTACATTGTAATGTTTGGTAATGAGTTGTATGTAATCTTTGATAACCATTACAAGTTGGATTCCTTTGTTTGGTGAGGGGTAATCCATTCTGTAATGTAATCAAGATTGACGACCGACGACCGCCGCCGGCCAGCCGGTGACCATCGACCGGCCGGTGACCGCCGCCGACCGGCGGCGGCCGCCGGCGTCGGCCGCCGGCGCCGGCCGCCAGTCGTCGGCGGCCGCCACCGGTCGCCAGCCATCGCCAGTCGGCGGTCGGCGGTCGGCCGCCGGCAGTCGGCCGCCGGCCACCGGCGGTCGGCGGTCGGCGGTCGGCCGCCGGCGTTCGGCGGTCGGCGGTCGGCAGTCGGCCGCTGGCCGACGACCGACGACCGTCGCCGCCCGACCGACGACTTTACAAGCTGTAATGTAATCCAGATTACGAAAGTTTTGTTTTGTAATCCAGATTACAAATCATCAACCTCTTTTGTAATCGAGATTACATTACATTACAATTTTAAAGTTATTCCAAACAAAGGAACCAACTTGTAATGTAATTTGGATTACATTACAGGGTGGATTACACCATACCAAACGCAGCCTAAGAGTAATGATACACTCAGGGAAAAAACTCAAGAATGTCATGGCAGTTGTTCCGGAAAGAATCTACGTTGACGGCCAGTCACCGAGGTTCAGCCCACGTGGATGCTGACGGGAGGGGAGGAACTCTGCGCCATGCGAGATCAACACGAGCGTTAGGGGAACACGCCGGAGGTTGTCCGGTGGAGCCCACTTTGACGCTCAAGTCAGTGCCTCGATGGAGAGGAGAAGTATATAGAAGAAAGATGTATGAGTATCAAAGAATACCTAACCCCCTTACCGGAAGGGTTGGGACTACCTTTTATACCTGCAACGGCTGCCTTGGCGTGTCCCATGATCTATGCCACATCCCCCCCTTCGTCGGTTACAGGATAGACTTTGAAACGGTCCACGCCGCCATTAAGTGAAACCCGTTGCAATATTTAACGGTCATGATCACTTCGCGCGAGTGGGGATGCTTATCCATAGATCTGAGAAAAAAAAGGGGGGATTGTTACTTGAGGTCGAATATTGCGTTGCCTCCGCTTCTCCGAGGTGAGCTCGGGGTCTCTGGCCAGGGGGTCCCGGGCATTCCGCTTTCCCGAGGTGGTCTCGGGGTCCTAGCTTCCCGAGGTGATCTCGGGCGTGCGTCCTCTAAGTTGAACTCCGGGGTGTGTCTACCCGCGCAGGGGGGTCCCGGGGGATCCCCTTCTCGAGAGGGTCTCAAGAGTTTTGGAAAAGAGAGTTGTTCATACTCGCTATACCTTGCCACACAGCTTCTTCAACCCACATGTCAGCCACGGAGTACTCAACCCCATCACAAGTCCCTCCCTTCAAGTCTAATCGAAGGAAGTATGTCTGACTGATTAGATTAGTGCGGTGATGAAGAAGCTATGTTATGGTGGGTACCTGCACCCACTACTACTTCATTGGAGGCACGTTGGGTTTGAGGAATCGAAGCATTCATCTCTCGGCCTGACGCAATCCTTTGAAATAGTCCAACAATCCCAGTGCATTTCGAGGCGAGGCAAAGGTTCGCCGAGCCTGTCGTAAGGCGAAGAGAAGCGCTAGTGCGGAGCTAGGATCGTCGAGCCTGTCGTAAGACGAAGAGATAAATGAAGCGCTAGCGTGGAGCTAGGTTCGCCGAGCCTGTCGTAAGGCGAAGAGATAAATGAAGCGCTAGCGTGGAGTTAGGTTCGCCGAGCCTATCATAAGACGAAGAGAAGCGCTAGCGTGGAGCTAGGATCGACAAGTCTGTCGTAAGGTAATGAGATAAATGAAATGCTAGCGCGGAGCTAGGTTCGCCGAGCTTGTCGTAAGGCGAAAGGAAGTGCTAGTGCGGAGCTAGAATTGCCAAGCCTATCGTAAGGCAGTGAGATAAATGAAACGCTAGCGCAGAGCTAGGTTTGCCGAGCCTGTCGTAAGGTGAAGAGAAGTAGAATTGCCAAGCCTGTCGTAAAACAGTGAGATAAATGAAGCGCTAGCGCGGAGCTAGGTTCACCGAGCATGCCGTAAGGCGAAGAGAAGCGCTAGCGCGGAGCTAGGATCGCCGAGCCTGTCGTAAGCCGAAGAGAAGCACTAGCTCGGAGCTAGGATCACCAAGCCTGTCGTAAGGCAGTGAGATAAATGAAGCGTTAGCGCGGAGCTAGGTTCGCCGAGCTTGTCGTAAGGCGAAGAGAAATGCTAGCGCGGAGCTAGGATCGCGAAGCCTGTCATAAGGTAGTGAGATAAATGAAGCGCTAGCGCGGAGCTAGGTTCGCCAAGCCTATCATAAGGCGAAGAGAAACCCTAGCGCGGAGATAGGATCGCCAAGCCTGTCGTAAGTCGAAGAGAAGCGCTAGCGCGAAGCTATGATCGTCGAGCCTGTTGTAAGGCGAAGAGAAGTGCTAGCGCGGAGCTAGGATCGCCGAGTTTGTCGTAAGGCGAAGAGATAAATGAAGCGCTAGCGCGGAGTAGGTTCGCCGAGTCTATCATAAAGCGAAGAGAAACGCTAGCGCGAAGAGAAAAATTAATTCAACTGGTAAAAAAAATCAGTCGACTAATTAAGGATAAAATAGGAAGTAAGTATGTGATTTCATCATTTTAAAATTTATCTATATGATTTAGTAATTTTCAAAACTTTTCTGTATGATTGAATAAAAAATTGATCTTTCTATATATTACAAGAATAATGATTGGGAGAGTGAAAATCATAATGAATGATGTGGTACCTTGCATGCACGAACTCCGACGGGTTTACCGTGCCCCCCAGGGTATAGTTTGATTCGGGACGACGGCTGAAGGCCGCTGATGGTATCCAAGCGATAATCGGACGTGTGCATGTAAAGTGACACGTCATGTCACGTCATGCCACATCATTCACTATGGTTTTTACTCTCCCATTTTCACTCTCCCTATCATTGCTCATATTACAATAGAGTAGCTAGATGAGCGGACTCGCAGCGGGCCAGCTCGATCCCTCAAATATCTATCGAGCTGTCATATAATTTTAACGGGCTAAAAAATTTCCAGTAAAATTAAATTTAAATTAAAAGGCGAGTCGATCTGAGTGAACCTCTCTATATATATATATACACACGATTTTGCTCTTCTACAGATGTGATATGCAGACTCTCCGTGCGGACCACACAGCCAGACCGATCAGGCAAGGGCCTGATCGATTTGGCACTTCGGCCACGCACGCGATCCGTACGAAGCGGTCCGCAGGAGATCATTACTTTATATATATATATATATATATATATATATATATATAACATTTTATCATTACATATAATCAACTTATGAATAAACAATTTTATCAAAAAAAAAAATTCAAAAGTAATTTTTAATTTCACACATATTCATATTAGCAAAATAAGTAACATAAAAAATTCATAACTTCCAATGTTTAATATCACTATAAACTCATAATATCTAATTCAATTTTGGATTTTTTTCCCTTTCTCACATCCCTTATCAATCAAGGGCAATTTACCAAAGAGCGTACCTAAGTATTGGTATTTACCAAAAGGCGTACCATGGTTTCAATGTTACCAAAGGGCGCACTTATTTTAGTAAACTTCCTCTTATACCCCTACCGACAAGTACTGCATGCAATTCTCTTTCCCTTTCTCTTTCTCATTGTCAGTAACGAATTTCGAGACGGACCATAAAAAGATGTTCCTTTATATTTTGATAATAATATTATGGAACCTTTCTCAAAACAAAAAAAATATTGAAATTAATTAAAATATTTTTATTAAATTAAAACTAAAATAACATTTCAGCCGCCCACGTTGAGCCTGAAATGGTTCCATTTCAGGCCCAACGTGGGGCTGAAATGTTTCCATTTCAGGCCCAACGTGCCCAATATTAAGGGACATTTCTCGATTCTTAGTTATTACATTTTAACATCTCGGAGAAGTCTAAATAAACAATGGATAGCAAATTTGAACTCCTTGTAACCTCAGAAATCCACAGGAACTGAAATTTTTACAATCGGAGCTCTCTAGGTCAATCAGTGGTCTTTTAGGGTCATTGGGGCTGAAATGGAAACATTTCAGGCCCAACGTGGGCCTGAAATGGAATCATTTCAGGCCCAACGTGGGGCTGAAATGTTTCAATTTCAGCCCCAACGTGCACAATATTAAGAGTTTTTTTTCGATTCTTTGTTATTACATTTTAACACCTCGGAGAAGTCCAAATAAATAATGGATAGCAAATTTGAACTCCTTGTAACCTCAGAAATCCATAGGAACTGAAATTTTTACAATCGGAGCTCTCTAGGTCAATCAGTGACCTTTTAGGGTCATTGGGGCTGAAATGGAAACATTTCAGCCCCACGTTGGGCCTGAAATGATTCCATTTCAGGCCCGATGCGGGCCTGAAATGATTCCATTTCAGGCCCGATGCGGGCCTGAAATGGAATCATTTCAGGCCCAACGTGGGGCTGAAATGTTTCCATTTCAGCCCCAATGACCCTAAAAGGTCACTGATTGACCTAGAGAACTCCGATTGTAAAAATTTCAGTTTCTGTGGATTTCTGAGGTTACAAGGAGTTCAAATTTGCTATCCATTGTTTATTTGGACTTCTCCGAGGTGTTAAAATGTAATAATGAAGAACCGCGAAGAAATCACACATTAGGCCTTTTAGGGTCATTGGGCCTGAAATGCTTGGACACCTATTGCATTGGTGATATCTAATATATAGATGTTTGGACACCTAAAACATCATCTCCTACCTCTGACCTCTCTATTCATATAGAATTTTCAGAAATCCAGATATGGGAGGTCCATCAGTGGGTTTTGGTCAAAACTCACTGATATTTCTAAACTACTCCTATTTGATTGGTGATATCTAATATATAGATGGTTGGACACCTAAAACATCATCTCCTACCTCTAACCTCTCTATTCATATGGAGTTTTCAGAAATCCAGATATGGGAGGTCCATCAGTGGGTTTTGAGCAAAACCCACTGATGGAACTAAACTAAACCTATAGCTTTGAAAAAAATAAAAATTTGAGGTTATGGACACCTAAAATACTTTCTCCAACCTCATCCCTAACTTTTTAGCTGGGGGTTTCAGAAATCCAGATATAGGAGGTCCATCAGTGGGTTTTGAGCAAAACCCACTGATGGAACTAAACTAGACCTATAGCTTTGGAAAAAATAAAAATTTTAGGTTATGGACACCTAAAATACTTTCTCCAACCTCATCCCTAACTTTTTAGCTGGGGGTTTCAGAAATTCAGATATGGGAGGTCCATCAGTGGGTTTTGAGAAAAACCCACTGATGGAACTAAACTAGACCTATAGCTTTGGAAAAAATAAAAATTTGAGGTTATGGACACCTAAAATACTTTCTCCAACCTCATCCCTAACTTTTTAGCTGGGGGTTTCAGAAATCCAGATATGGGAGGTCCATCAGTGGGTTTTGAGCAAAACCCACTGATGGAACTAAACTAGACCTATAGCTTTGGAAAAAAATAAAAATTTGAGGTTATGGACACCTAAAATACTTTCTCCAACCTCATCCCTAACTTTTTAGCTGGGGGTTTCAGAAATCCAGATATGGGAGGTCCATCAGTGGGTTTTGAGCAAAACCCACTGATGGAACTAAATTAGACCTATAGCTTTGGAAAAAATAAAAATTTTAGGTTATGGACACCTAAAATACTTTCTCCAACCTCATCCCTAACTTTTTAGCTGGGGGTTTCAGAAATCCAGATATAGGAGGTCCATCAGTGGGTTTTGAGCAAAACCCCCTGATGGAACTAAACTAGACCTATAACTTTAGAAAAAATAAAAATTTGAGGTTATGGACACCTAAAATACTTTCTCCAACCTCAACAATAACTTTTTAGCTGGGGGTTTCAGAAATCCAGATATGGGAGGTCCATCAGTAGGTTTTGAGCAAAACCCACTGATGGAACTAAACTAGACCTATAGCTTTGAAAAAAATAAAAATTTGAGGTTATGGACACCTAAAATACTTTCTCCAACCTCATCCCTAACTTTTTAGCTGGAGGTTTCAGAAATCCAGATATGGGAGGTCCATCAGTGGGTTTTGAGCAAAACTCACTGATGGAACTAAATTAGACCTATAGCTTTGAAAAAAATAAAAATTTGATGTTATGGACACCTAAAATACTTTCTCCAACCTCTTTGTTATTACATTTTAACACCTCGGAGAAGTCCAAATAAACAATGGATAGCAAATTTGAACTCCTTGTAACCTCAGAAATCCACAGGAACTGAAATTTATACAATCGGAGCTCTCTAGGTTAATCAGTGGCCTTTTAGGGTCATTGGGGCTGAAATGGAAACATTTCAGCCCCACGTTGGGCCTGAAATGATTCCATTTCAGGCCCGCATTGGGCCTGAAATGGAATCATTTCAGGCCCAACGTGGGGCTGAAATGTTTCCATTTCAGCCTCAATGACCCTAAAAGACCACTGATTGACCTAGAGAGCTCCGATTTTAAAAATTTCAGTTCCTGTGGATTTCTGAGGTTACAAGGAGTTCAAATTTGCTATCCATTGTTTATTTGGACTTCTCCGAGGTGTTAAAATATAATAATGAAGAACCGCGAAGAAATCACACATTAGGCCTTTTAGGGTCATTGAGCCTGAAATGCTTGGAAACCTATTGCATTGGTGATATCTAATATATAGATGTTTGGACACCTAAAACATCATCTCCTACCTCTGACCTCTCTATTCATATAGAATTTTCAGAAATCCAGATATGGGAGGTCCATCAGTGGGTTTTGATCAAAACTCACTGATATTTCTAAACTACTCCTATTTGATTGGTGAAATCTAATATATAGATGGTTGGGCACCTAAAACATCATCTCCTACCTCTAACCTCTCTATTCATATGGAGTTTTCAGAAATCCAGATATGGGAGGTCCATCAGTGGGTTTTGAGAAAAACTCACTGATAGAACTAAACTAGACCTATAGCTTTGGAAAAAATAAAAATTTGAGGTTATGGACACCTAAAATACTTTCTCCAACCTCAACAATAACTTTTTAGCTAGGGGTTTCAGAAATCCAGATATGGGAGGTCCATCAGTGGGTTTTGAGCAAAACCCACTGATGGAACTAAACTAGACCTATAGCTTTGAAAAAAATAAAAATTTGAGGTTATGGACACCTAAAATACTTTCTCCAACCTCATCCCTAACTTTTTAGCTGGGGGTTTCAGAAATCCAGATATGGGAGGTCCATCAGTGGGTTTTAAGCAAAACCCACTGATGGAATTAAACTAGACCTATAGCTTTGGAAAAAATAAAAATTTGAGGTTATGGACAACTAAAATACTTTCTCCAACCTCATCCCTAACTTTTTAGCTGGGGGTTTCAGAAATCCAGATATGGGAGGTCCATCAGTGGGTTTTGAGTAAAACTCACTGATGGAACTAAACTAGACCTATAGCTTTCAAAACCGACTGATGGACCTCCCATATCTGGATTTCTGAAAACTCCATATGAATAGAGAGGGTAGAGGTAGGAGATGATATTTTAGGTGTCCAAACATCTATATATTAGATATCACCAATCAAATAGGAGTAGTTTAGAAATATCAGTGAGTTTTGACCAAAACACACTGATGGACCTCCCATATCTGGATTTCTGAAAATTCCATATGAATAGAGAGGTCAGAGGTAGGAGATGATGTTTTAGGTGTCCAAACATCTATATATTAGATATCACCAATGCAATAGGTGTCCAACCATTTCAAGCCCAATGACCCTAAAAGGCCTAATGTGTGATTTCTTCTCGGTTCTTCCTTATTACATTTTAACACCTCGGAGAAGTCCAAATAAATAATGGATTGCAAATTTGAACTCCTTGTAACCTCAGAAATCCACAGGAACTGAAATTTTTACAATCGGAGCTCTATAGGTCAATCAGTGGATTTTGACACATTAGGCCTTTTAGGGTCATTGGGCCTGAAATGGAATCATTTCAGGCCCAACGTGGGGCTGAAATGTTTCCATTTCAGTCCCAATGACCCTAAAAGGCCACTGATTGACCTAGAGAGCTCCGATTTTAAAAATTTCAGTTCCTGTGGATTTCTGAGGTTACAAGGAGTTCAAATTTGCTATCCATTGTTTATTTGGACTTCTCCAAGGTGTTAAAATGTAATAATAAAGAGGTTGGAGAAAGTATTTTAGGTGTCCATAACCTTAAATTTTTATTTTTTTCAAAGCTATAGGTCTAATTTAGTTCCATCAGTGGGTTTTGCTCAAAACCCACTGATGGACCTCCCATATCTGGATTTCTGAAACCCCCAGCTAAAAAGTTAGGGATGAGGTTGGAGAAAGTATTTTAGGTGTCCATAACCTCAAATTTTTATTTTTTTCAAAGCTATAGGTCTAGTTTAGTTCCATCAGTGGGTTTTGCTCAAAACCCACTGATGGACCTCCCATATCTGGATTTCTGAAACCCCCAGCTAAAAAGTTATTGTTGAGGTTGGAGAAAGTATTTTAGGTGTCCATAACCTCAAATGTTTATTTTTTATAAAGTTATATGTCTAGTTTAGTTCCATCAGCCGGTTTTGCTCAAAACCCACTGATGGACCTCCTATATCTGGATTTCTGAAACCTCCAGCTAAAAAGTTAGGGATGAGGTTGGAGAAAGTATTTTAGGTGTCCATAACCTAAAATTTTTATTTTTTCCAAAGCTATAGGTCTAGTTTAGTTCCATCAGTGGGTTTTGCTCAAAACCCACTGATGGACCTCTCATATCTGGATTTCTGAAACCCCCAGCTAAAAAGTTAGGGATGAGGTTGGAGAAAGTATTTTAGGTGTCCATAACCTCAAATTTTTATTTTTTTCCAAAGCTATAGGTCTAGTTTAGTTCCATCAGTGGGTTTTGCTCAAAACCCACTGATGGACCTCCCATATCTGGATTTCTGAAACCCCCAGCTAAAAAGTTAGGGATGAGGTTGGAGAAAGTATTTTAGGTGTCCATAACCTCAAATTTTTATTTTTTCCAAAGCTATAGGTCTAGTTTAGTTCCATCAGTGGGTTTTTCTCAAAACCCACTGATGGACCTCCCATATCTGAATTTCTGAAACCCCTAGCTAAAAAGTTAGGGATGAGGTTGGAGAAAGTATTTTAGGTGTCCATAACCTAAAATTTTTATTTTTTCCAAAGCTATAGGTCTAGTTTAGTTCCATCAGTGGGTTTTGCTCAAAACCCACTGATGGACCTCCCATATCTGGATTTCTGAAACCCCCAGCTAAAAAGTTAGGGATGAGGTTGGAGAAAGTATTTTAGGTGTCCATAACCTCAATTTTTTTTTTTCCAAAGCTATAGGTCTAGTTTAGTTCCATCAGTGGGTTTTGCTCAAAACCCACTGATGGACCTCCCATATCTGGATTTCTGAAACCCCCAGCTAAAAAGTTAGGGATGAGGTTGGAGAAAGTATTTTAGGTGTCCATAACCTCAAATTTTTATTTTTTCCAAAGCTATAGGTCTAGTTTAGTTCCATCAGTGGGTTTTTATCAAAACCCACTGATGGACCTCTCATATCTGAATTTCTGAAACCCCCAGCTAAAAAGTTAGGGATGAGGTTGGAGAAAGTATTTTAGGTGTCCATAACCTAAAATTTTTATTTTTTCCAAAGCTATAGGTCTAGTTTAGTTCCATCAGTGGGTTTTGCTCAAAACCCACTGATGGACCTCCCATATCTGGATTTCTGAATCCCCCAGCTAAAAAGTTAGGGATGAGGTTGGAGAAAGTATTTTAGGTGTCCATAACCTCAAATTTTTATTTTTTTCAAAGCTATAGGTTTAGTTTAGTTCCATCAGTGGGTTTTGCTCAAAACCCACTGATGGACCTCCCATATCTGGATTTCTGAAAACTCCATATGAATAGAGAGGTTAGAGGTAGGAGATGATGTTTTAGGTGTCCAACCATCTATATATTAGATATCACCAATTAAATAGGAGTAGTTTAGAAATATCAGTGAGTGTTGACCAAAACCCACTGATGGACCTCCCATATCTGGATTTCTGAAAATTCTATATGAATAGAGAGGTCAGAGGTAGGAGATGATGTTTTAGGTGCCCAAACATCTATATATTAGATATCACCAATGCAATAGGTGTCCAAGCATTTCAGGCCCAATGACCCTAAAAGGCCTAATGTGTGATTTCTTCGCGGTTCTTCATTATTACATTTTAACACCTCGGAGAAGTCCAAATAAACAATGGATAGCAAATTTGAACTCCTTGTAACCTCAGAAATCCACAGAAACTGAAATTTTTACAATCGGAGCTCTCTAGGTCAATCAGTGACCTTTTAGGGTCATTGGAGCTGAAATGGAAACATTTCAGCCCCACGTTGGGCCTGAAATGATTCCATTTCAGGCCAAACATTTCAGCCCCAATGACCCTAAAAGGTCACTGATTGACCTAGAGAGCTCCGATTGTAAAAATTTCAGTTTCTGTGGATTTCTGAGGTTACAAGGAGTTCAAATTTGCTATCCATTATTTATTTGGACTTTTTCGAGATGTTAAAATGTAATAACAAAGAATCGAAAAAAGACTCTTAATATTAGGCACGTTGGGCCTGAAATGATTCCATTTCAACCCCAATGACCCTAAAAGGCCACTGATTGACCTAGAGAGCTCCGATTGTAAAAATTTCAGTTCCTGTGGATTTCTGAGGTTACAAGGAGTTCAAATTTGCTATCCATTGTTTATTTAGACTTCTCCGAGATGTTAAAATGTAATAACAAAGAATCGAGAAAAGTCCCTTAATATTGGGCACGTTGGGCCTGAAATGAAAACATTTCAGCCCCACGTTGGGCCTGAAATGGAACCATTTCAGGCCCAACGTGGGCGGCTGAAATGTTATTTTAGTTTTAATTTAATAAAAATATTTTAATTAATTTCAATATTTTTTTTTGTTTTGAGAAAGGTTCCATAATATTATTATCAAAATATAAAGGAACATCTTTTTATGGTCCGTCTCGAAATTCGTTACTGACAATGAGAAAGAGAAAGGGAAAGAGAATTGCATGCTGTACTTGTCGGTAGGGGTATAAGAGGAAGTTTACTAAAATATGTGCGCCCTTTGGTAACATTGAAACCATGGTACGTCTTTTGGTAAATATCAATACTTAAGTACGCCCTTTGATAAATTGCCCATTTGGATATGCTACAA
Source organism: Boesenbergia rotunda (assembly GCA_024364735.1). NCBI lineage: Eukaryota > Viridiplantae > Streptophyta > Magnoliopsida > Zingiberales > Zingiberaceae > Boesenbergia > Boesenbergia rotunda. The sequence goes on from JAGFNQ010006346.1 coordinate 309,887, forward strand.
GTCGTCGAGATCCGCAACCCACCTATGTTGACATTTTATTTTTAAATCAGTTAATAAAATTCAATTTATTCCATTTAAATTATTTAAATTATTTGATAGGTGACCAATTCAATGGCCAATTTAAATTGATGATTTTGTGGTATAATTTAAATTATTTTTTTAACGAACTACAGATGTTTTCAATTAGTTTTTTAATAAAATATAAATTTAATTGGACATTGTAGAGGAAATAAAGTTTCGGTGAGACTAGGTGAGTATTCAGTTAAACCGAACAAATATATGGAATATAAAAATTTTGTTCTTTTATTTTGATATTTTATTTTTATTCAAAAAAATTGATTTATTTACCTAATTCAGTTTGATTTTGACTTTAAAAATAACTTGAAATAAAAAAAATGAATTGATAAATCTCCCTGATTCCATAATTATTAATTAAGTTTTCTATCGAATTAATCGATATTTTATCGGTTTAATTTGTTCGATTTTATTAAAAATATCAGTCGATTTGGTTAATTTAAAAATATAATTAATTTGATTTTAATTAATTTAATTAGATTCGATTTTAACTCATACTTAATTCAAAACTTTAATGAAAATTAAGATTTGTTAAAAAAAAATCCCTATCAAATCTAATTTAATCTTTAAATAAATATATCTTGCCAAAGCTTAATTCGGCTCCTAATTAAACAGTGTAGTGTAAATATAGTTTGATAAATCTCTTCAAAATCATATGGCCAATATATCGAATCAGAAATCTCTTTCGTTTGGCAATCTAGGTTTCAGAGGTTGAGCTCGGCGAACTGCTTCACTTCTCTGGAGGTAGGCGAGTCCTTGGATAATAAGGGTATAAGTGTAAATATAGCGAACCAGGGTACATATAAGTGTAATCGCACTCTGTAATTAATCACATTCTACAATTAGTCTTGAATTTAAATACTTAAATCTTTCTATATATTATATTAGGGCAACAATTTTTATAATTAAATTTGATTATCTCGTTACTAAACAATTTTTTTAAGAAAAATATCTCTCTATATATAATTTTGATAGTCTACACATTATTATATCAGCGACGATGAGCAACATTTACCATGACTAATATACGTGAGTAAATTTAAAATTTTTTAATCTCTCTCATCTGCATGCAAATAAGTTTATCTCTCTTGCATGCAAATGTTTTTCATTCACTTGCATACAAATGTAGTGCTGATTTGTAAAAAAAAAATAGTACCAACGTGGTGATGATTTGTAAAAAATTAGCTCAACTCAATGGTGTTGGTTTGAGAAACTATCACTCGATGGTGCTGGTTTGTAAAAATTCAGCTCCACTTGATGGTGTTGGTTTGATAAACCAGCACTCGGTGGTACTGGTGGTGGAGCTAATTTGAAAAAAGCAACTTCACTAAGTGGAGTTGTAAGGGGATAGTTTGAGAAAATCAGCTCACCAACTCCATTTGTGGAGCTGATTACCAAATCACCTTCACTTGTGGAGTTATGGAGCTGGTTTGAAAATATCAGCTTCACAAGTGGAGCTGGTTTTCTCAAATCAGCTCCTCCAAGTGGAATTGGTTTGAGATAATTAGCTCCACCAAGTAGAGCTGATTTTCTCAAATCAACTCCATCAAATGGTGTTGATTTTCCTAAATCAGTATCACTGATTTGAAAAAACTAGCTCCGCCTGTGGAACTAATTTTCAAACCAGCTCCATATTTAAAAAAAAATCAGCTTCACAAGTGAAGTTGGTTTTCTTAAATCAGCTCCACTAAGTGGAGTTGGTTTGAGAAAATGAGCTCCACTAAGTAGAGTTGGTTTTCTCAAATCATCTCCACCAAGTAGAGTTGGTTTTCTCAAAACAGCTCTATTATGCGGTGCTGATTTTCTCAAATCAGCATCATCCAATGGAGTTGGTTTGAGAAAATCAACACCATCAAGTGGAGCTGATTTATAGAAATTAGTATCAACATTGGTGCTAGTTTCTAATAATCAGCATCACATTGCATGTAGGAGAGAGAAAAATTATAATTCTTGCAGAGAGAAGGATTAAAAATTATCCTGTTACCGTAATATATGGGACGTTGCCCATAGGTCGCCTTTATAAGGTTTTGCAAAGAGTCAAATAATAATTTACTACGCGTCTTATCTCGTGCACCTGTGCACCCTCGTCTCCAAAGCGAGTGAATCAATTGGTGCCTCAATTGGGCGCATGCCTCAATTGATTGAGGCACCAAGTCTTAATTCATTCACCAATCGATTTGGCGTGACACTTTTGTGTGCAATTGTGAGTGACACCCGACCCCAATCGATTCACCAATCGATTGGAGGCACTAAATCTCAATTGGGTGCATGCCTCAATTGATTAAGGCACCACGTCTTAATCCATTCACCAATCAATTTGGCGTGACACTTTTGTGCGCAATTGTGTGTGACACCCGATCCTAATTGATTCACCAATTGATTGGCGGCACTAAATTTATTTAGTGCCTCCAATCGATTGGTGAATTGATTGAGGCGTTTCATGATCGAGACACCTGTGTGTGCCCGACCACCTGGCTCGACTCAAACTATAACTCGGGGGGATTGGTGAACCTAGGGGAAGGAGACTGGATCCCGACTAGATTACAACCGGAATCTGACCGCAATTGATCATGACACTACGCCTTAAATGAATTCAGGAATTGATTTGAGGTATCAGACGTGTCTCAATCAATTGATTAGACATGCCTTAATATATCGAGGCGCACGGCCAATCGAGGCACCAATCAATCCCAATCTATTTGGAAACGGACGCACAATATATCATTTTCATATATATATATATAAAGTTTTCTAACAGCAATAACTATCAAACTTCCCGCCTAAATATGGTCTATATCTCTCTCTATATATCAAACAGAAAAGTTTTCTAAAAATATTAACTATCAAACTTCCCGCCTAAATAACATAACTTTATAAAAATAAAAAAAACTTTTTAAAAAAATATTTAAATTGTTTTTAAAATTTCGATACAATGTATTAATATCTATATCATTATATATATTAAAAAAAAATCTAAAATAGTAACTATCAAACTACCCGTCTAAATCATATAATATAATTTTATAAAAACAAACAAATTTTTTGTAAAAATATTTAGATTGTTTTTAAAATTCCAATACAGTATGTGTGTATATCTATTTATATCTATAAAATACAGTTTTTGCTACAGTACGCATGCAGATGTGACATTCACAGGGAGCTTACGATTCCTGCCTAAACTAAATCTAACTTTTAGATTTTTTTAAACCAAATAGGTTTTAGTTTTTTTTAATTAGTTTTTTAATTTCTCTTTTTCCCTCTATTAGCCTCCCTCCCCTAACCCTAAACAATCTCTTTCTCTGCTCTGTCGCCGCACCTTTGTCCGCCACCTTTGTCGCCGTCTCCTTCGATTCTGCCACCGTCTCCTTCGATCCGGTCGTCTACGTTGTCACCCTCTCTTGTGCCACTTTCTCCTTCAATTCTGTAGAGGTCTCCTTTGATCCGGTCGTCTACGGTTCTGCTCTCTCTTGTGCCGCCATCTCCTTCGATTCTGCAGAGGTTTGCTTCGATCTGGTCGTCTACAGTATCGCCCTCTCCTTTGCCGCCATCTCCTTTGATCCTTCAATGGAGCCATCTTTTTATTCTCGCCTCGACCTCGGTCAGGATGCCTACATGTACAGGTAGGCTTCCTTATTGTTGTTGTTTTTTACACAGTAAAAGAAGACAAATATAATTGAAAGTGTTCTACATGTACATTATAGTCTCATAACATCATTTTTTTCCATATTGATGAGACAAACAAATCTGAAATGTTCATTTGATATTTCTTTTAATTTTGGTCCAACATTAATCGAGTATAATTACTTTTAATACTTTAAACCTTGGCTTAATCAAGTAAATAAGCTCTTCAACTGTATCACCTTTAAATTCATGTTAATGATCATGCATCGTTACCTTGATTTTTCATGAGGACTTTAGAACACCAAATACAACTTCATAGTGAAATCTAATAACTGCACAAGGATTCTAGTTGACCGATTATCTAAAATCAAATGATTTAGGAACTGTTTTCGCTGTTGCTTCATGGGAAATACACCATAAATTCATAAAATTCAAATCAATCAAATATAATTTTTTTCCATACAGTTTTTTTGTGAATAGGTTTATTTTAATACGTATTTTAAGTTCCAAAGTATCCCATCACTGAGTATGATGAATAGGTTTATTTTTTTATTTACTTTTAAGTTCCAATGCATCTAATAACTATTTTCTTAATGAATAGGTATATTTATATTCATCTTTTAAGTTCCAATGCATCTCATCACTTGCAGCCACCATCTTTAAAAGTATATATATGTATATTTTTTTTCCTTTTAAATTCTAATGCATCTAATAATTATTTTGTTTGTTATAGCTTTTATTTTTATTTATCTTTTAAGTTCCAATGTATCTAATGCCTGTTTTCTCAATTAATGAAGGTTAATTTCTGGTTGGACAAGTATATATTTTGTTTGATAAAGATTCGCTACTTGCAGCCTTGACAAATATACGTAACTTTTAAAATTTTCTTTCAATGAAACCAGTTTCACCTATCTATGGGATGTCTAATTCATTCTTTTAGCTCATGTTTGTTTTTCTTTCCAATAACTCTTTAAATAGTTCGTCTAAATCAAAATTTGAAATTTCAGGATGTGTTGATGGCATGGCTGAAATAGTTAGGCATAATATTTGGTATTGTTGACACAAGTCAAATGTTGCTAACTTGCTTATGTTGAACATACTTGACAGAATTCATATTGTCTCCTATTTTATCATTTGGTGATTGAATAAACTTGCTTTTCATTTTATTTTTTCATTCAATAATAAAAGTTGACATATATTTATTGTCATTAAACATTTTATTTTGATTGTGTAATATTCTCGTGCATCGTACGAGTAATATATCAAAATCTTGCAAATAATAGACCAATTCATACAGTTTCTTACTCATAAGAATACTATTTATCATCACAAGCCAAGCAAAGTAAACTTTAGATCGCATCCACATCCACCACCCTTATAAAACTTATGATCACCAATAATATCTTATATTATAAAAAATAATACTATATCTTATATTGACATGAATCTATGATGAAATAAAATTACTTTTCATTTTAATTTTTTATTTAATAATAAAAATTGACATATATATATTATCACTAAACATGTTATTTGAATTGTATAAGATTCTCGTACATCGCACGGGTATTACACTAGTATATTATATATATAAAATTCTAAAAATATTAACTATCAAACTTCTTGCCTAATTAACATCTCTACAAATAAAAGCCAAATTAAAAGGTTAATTATTTTTTAAATCATAGTCACTTAAAATATAATAAACATGTGATATTATCTACTTGAAATTTTAAATGCATTTAAATTAATTATAAAATTCTGTATTAATATATATATATATATATTTATTTATTTATTTATTTATCATATCAAATTAAATTATTTTTTAAATTATAACCACTTATAGCATAATAACTTTTATATTATTTTTTTGAAATTATAAAAATATTTAAATTGTTTCTAAAATTCTGATATATATATTAAATTTTATGTTAAGGATCTTATCATGTAAATTCTTGCAGATCAAGTATATATTTTTTTAATTTATTTTTAGTTTATGATATATTGTTTACGATTTTACCTTTAAAATTTGTTAAACAAAATATGCCCAATGAAATCTAATTTAATATTTAAATAAATAAATAACGACAAAGCTGTAATTAGCCTCCGATTTAAGCATTGTAAATTTAAAGTTCCCTCATCAGCGATCTAGGGTTTCTCTAAGTTCGCGCCGTGCGTAGGCGAGCCCTTGCACTCCAACGGTTGCTCTGTTTCTTCTCTTCTTCGCCGCGCTTCACTTCTCCGCAGTAGGCGAGCCCTCTCCCTAAGCTCCGCGCCGTGCTTCCCGGAGGTAGGCGAGCCCTTGCACTCCAACAATATGTTTCTTCCCTATCTCTTTGGTTTGCTTCTCGTTGTGGCTAAGATGTCGTTGGCAACGTTTGTTTAAGTACGAAACGTCTTCTTTAGGCCGGTTGACTCCGTGGAAGTTGTTTCTTTTTTTCCTGATCTTATTTCGTTTGCTTTTGTATTATTTTTCTGTATAATGTTTTCATAGGCAATTTGGGTGATGGGAAAAGGAAACAAAAGACCAAGAAAAGATGCAATAAGTGGAAGCAAAATTTACTCAAGAGAGAAGGATGCCTTAAGAGACAATCACATGGATGATGAGATTGATGAATGTAAGAACTAATATTTTTCGTGACATATTTTAGTTTTCCTGGAATGACATTTTGTAACGATCCGAGTTATATCAAACTCGCAGTTCATAAGCAGCGGGATATCATTCCCTTTGATGTCAATGACGATCATGGTGAGATGTGATATGATTATAATTCCTTCCAGCATAGATTCTTTGAAATTCCTAAAGTTTATTTGTTGCATGGGTAGGTGAATCAGAGGATGAAGATTTAGTGGAGCCTGTATTTGAGTTTGAGGTGCGAAGTATATATAGAATCAATACTAGAATTGTTATCTACTTTTGTCGTCTTTATATTTTTAAAGTTGACGAATTGTATGTTCCTTTCCCATTAAATCTTATCTACCACCAAGTGCTTTTGGTCTTTTACTATTGAACAATAATTATACAAATATAGATTCAATTATTTAATCTTTTATTGTTTATTTGGCAAAAATCATAAGAGCTCCTCTTTTTTTCATAGGAGTACTATTCTTTTAAAATTACCGAAAGAACATTCCCTACAGTGTCATCTGCTATTATGCCCTTATTTGGTTGATTTAAATCAATTATAGTTAAAAAAAAATCCTTAACTAGTCATCTCTGCCTCCTTTTCATGGCCATCTTCTCCTCACGTCCATATGCATTAAAGCCCTCTCCTCCTCAAGCTCTTTCTCAACCCTCTCCCCATCAATGCCATCTCCTCCGCCATTGGGTTCCTTCAAGCCCTCTTTGGTTTGCAAATCTCACTGTCTATTCATTTCCACCTCCCAGTCCTTCTTCATGTCCTTCTACTCCTTGCTCTCTTCTCTATCTCCATGCCTTTTGTTTCTTATTTCGTTCTATGGGCCCAAATCACCTATTATTTATCACAAACAACTATGCTTTTTTGAAAGAAAAGTGTTTAGAAAATAATATCTATTACTTAGTATTATTAAAGTGTTAAAATGAATAGTTGAATAGTTTCATGCTAAACTATTTATTTTTAATGTTGAGGGCTAAGATTTCCATCCTTCATTACAGCAACACCACTGTTACAAGAACACATTCAAGGCATAATAAAGAGGGATGTGTGGATATGACCTTTGACATGGCCAACTGTTACAATTAGACAGCTTCTTATGAAAATGTTCATTCTTTCTGCTGAGAGAAAAATAGCTCCTATCACAAGCAACAACCATTCTACCAGAACAATATCAACAAGCTGTCCATTCTTTAATAGCAAACAATTGCAATTGGACAATTCAACATAAAATTGTTTCTTTCCCTATAGAGGGAATTTATCACAAATCTTCTACATACAACAAGCATGTTATAGAAACATATTCAAAAGCTAACAACATTGAATTTACCACTAACAAGTGCACAGTGAAAATTGAACACTTTGTTAAGAAATTGGTCCCTTTCCCTATTGATTGCACAAATCATCAATCTTCTATTTGAAACAATAATTTTGGTAATAAGAGCATGCTTGTAAGTGTTATTGCACTTTAATTAAACCAACATCGATGGGGAAGAAAATGATCTATAGTCTAACAAAATATAACAATAAATTCCTAATGAAAAACATTTCAACAAAAGTATTAGACAAATGCCAAAAATAATCCTTAAATCATCTTTCCTCATGGAATTTCCAAACATACAAAAGTGGATATGAAATTCTTCATTTTCTCAAAAAAAAAAAATCTCTTTTACAAATAACAATAGAACAACAACCAAGCCTTATCCACCAGGGGGGTCGGTTATACGGATTCATCTACGCCATTGGGCTATATCCCTACTATATCATCATCTATATTTAAATAAATTTTATCTTGTTTTATTGTTGTTAACCAAGTCTTTTTTGGTCTTCCTCTTACCGGTTTGATGTGCGTATTTGTCATAGTTTCACATCACCTAACTGGAGCATTTATTGGTCATCTAAGTACATATCTGTATCCATTTTAAACGCGTCTCTCGGTGTTTTTCCTCAATAGATACAACTCTGACTTTCTCTCTAATGCTCTCATTTCTTATTAATTTCATCCTCGTATATCCACACATCCACCTTAACATTCTCATCTCTTCAACTCTCATCTTTTGCTCATGTGCTCGAGTCATAGCTAACATTCAGCGCCATATAACATAGCAGGTCTGACCGTCATTTTGTAGAACTTCCTTTTAAGTTTTAGAGGTTTTTTACATCACGTAAAACACCCGACACTCTCCTCCATTTCAACTATTCCGCGTGTATTCTATGTAAGACATCTCTCTCAATCTCTCCATCGTTTTGCAAAAATGATTTTAGATAATTAAAGTTCTCAATTCCAGACAATTCGTCATCTCCTATCTTAATAATTATTCCAATACATCTAATACTGCTAAATTTTATATATTCTGCCTTTACTCTACTAAGTCTAAAACCTTTCACTTCCAGTGTTTCCCACCATGATTTTAGTTTAACATTTACTCCTTCACGTGTCTCATCTACCAAAATAATATTATCTGCAAACAACAAAAATGTTTAGCATTTACAAATAATAATTTTAGAAAAAAATTATATGGTATTCCTCCTTGATAATAATCGTTACAAGTGAATAGTTTAGTCAAAATTATTCATTTTGATTGGAAATTCATAATAACATACTTGAGTGAGTCTTGGAGGTGAATAAGAACTTAAGGAGTTTTGGCAAGTGGGAAGGGGGCCTTAAGGATGGAAGAGCAGAAGCTTGACAATAGAGGTGACATTGAGAAGGAGAGTGTCAAACAGCAAGGACCTTGAGGAGGATAGAAGAGATTGAGAAGGAGATGGTTTTGATGCAGCGACTTAGAAGTTGCCTGTGAAGGTGATGTGGTAGTAGAGGAAGAGATGAAGTTGGGTAGGAGAGGAGATGATTGGTTTGAGTTTTCTTTTCCATCCAGAATTAGTTTAAACTAAGGTTCAAAATCTCGAGCCGTGTTGAAGTTTCAATTTTTGATTGGCTTCGACATGTGTTTCGAGGTATGGTGCCGATAATGGATTGAAGTTGAAGAAGGAAGGAGATGAAACATAGGAAACTTTTTTTTTTTTGTGTTGAGAATGGTTTTAAATCTTTTACCATGTTGGCGAAACGGTCGAAACATATAATTTCAGTAAATTATCGAAAGTCGATACCAATCAACATATACAATGTAATCTTCCTTTGCTTTATTTTCTTCCTCCTTCAACCTCCAATCTGTCATTGGCATCATGCATCAGAGTGTCGTCACGATATTGGAACTATATCTTTCCGACATGTGCTTAGTGGTTTCAGTTTTTGTGATTTAACGGAACGATACGTTTCAACCATTTCACTTGGCATGGTACGAGATTTCAAATCATGGTTGAAATCAGTTCAATAAGGAAATAGCAGGTTGATGATACAAATTGGGCGATTCATTTTTTTCAAATATGTGCACTCCTTTGATATTAGTGAAAAAGAGGGGGGCTTTTATGGCTTTTTTACTGTAAGCAATATGTATGTGCATGCAAATGCATATTTCTGCTAGTAATTATTCAACTCTCATTTCTTGTATCTATCATCTATGTTGATTTATTTATTTATTCCTTGTTCTTCTACTAATGTTTAGGGTAGCGAAGATACTGAGCTCGAGGAGGATGATGGTGACGATGACGATGACGATGACAATGATAAGGAATTTGACAGGCCTAATCGTAGCATCAAAGAGAAAGATTTTGCTGATAAAAGTAAGTATGACTTATAATTTTATTGAGATCTTATTCTGTTTCCAAATGCAACTTAATTTAAATTTTGTTCCATAAGTATCTTTATGTAGGCAAAGTAAATTGTTAGAAACTTCCCTACTCGTTATCCTTCAGCAATATGATCTATTTCTTTGGCCCTAACAATATGGTATGTAGTGATACTTAACTGAGCTCTTACAGTTATTTCACATTGCCTTTACTCCTAGTGATAGTGTATGAAACAATCGTATCAACAAGGATTTACTCTCTAGGACATGGTTTGTAGAGCCACTTTTTACCCCAGCAATATATGGTGTCTCTCTCTGGCAGTAACAGTATAGTTATGTAGTGATACTTAACTGAGCTCTCATAGTTATTTCACATTTCATTTGCTCCTAGTGTCAACATAAGAAAGAAGCACATCAACAAGGATTTGCTTTCTTTTGATGTGGCTTGTAATGAGCCATGTACTGGTGTGATGGATATGGTTCTAGCATGCTTTAATGTTTTTTGCCTTTAGATTCTCATGATGTATATTGCTTTGGCATGTCTTGGGATGATTTTACTAGGAAATATGTCTTTCGAACGGTTGAAGAGATGAACCATAATGATAGTCCCTTATCATTGGTTCTTGCAAAATCACTATAAATTTATGTTATCACCCTAGAGCTCCATGATCTTGAAGCTTTAAATGCCAAAAAAATAAGGAAAAGAAGTTAAACTTTTTATTTTATTTTTTTGAGAAATATAAGGTTTAGTAAAACATATTACATTTTAAACTTGCAATTTTTAAAAATGTTTTTAGCATGGTTTAAAATCTTGTGCCATATTGGGCGGCAGAGGCGGAACATCTTGATTCGCCTGTCTACCGACACAGTGATGACACACTGGCACACCCCGCTTGATTTAATTATCAAGATCAATATTCTCTTTCTTTATTTTGATGGTTACTTTAGTAGTTCAGTGCAATTTGATGGAGAGCCTTGGCGCAACAGTAAAATTGTTGTTGTGCGAGTGACCTTGTAGTCATAGACTTGAGTCACGGAAACCGCCACTTGTAATGTAGGGAAAGATTATGTACCTTAGACCCAATATAATCCTACACTTCCCTATCAACGCTTCCCTAGGACCCTAAATTGGCGGGAGCTTCAAGCACTAAGCTACTCTTTTTTTTTTTTGACTTCAGTGCCAGTCGTCTAGTCAGTCTAGGAAGAGGCTTGATTGGATTCTCAAACCTATCTTCTCGTTCTCCTTTTTTGCTCAAATAAAGAATTTTCATTGACCTTCTTTCTCCCATGCTTCCATTGGTCAACAACTGACTAACCACCAACTTTTTACAATAGAAGATAGAGCAGGCCAATCAAAACAGGACCCATAGCTCATTGTTTGGTTTTGAAGATTGCGCTATCTCAGAAGAAAATATCCATGTAGGTTCTTAAAGTTCTAGACCAGTTCCTTCCCTAATACAGAAATTGATTGTCTAGGTTTATTTATGTATATAAGATTCCTATGGTTTGAATCACAAAAATGACAATCATATAAAGTTGGTAGCAGATTATTGACAATCACGGTGTTAATAAATTTGGTAGCAGTTTCTGGATGATCCCATGGTTTGAGTTGTAATCCTGCAATCACAGTGGCAAAAATTTGTAAAAAACCCTAAAGAATAAACAGATAATATAGTTGTTTATTCTTTCTTTTCTATTTTTCACTAAGTAGTATTAATCTTTCTTCTAATCTTGCATATATGTTGAGACATGCATATAAATTTATTTTGCAACTAAGTGTTCATGTGAAAGTTGTTTCACATGGTCTACTTTTTCTTTTGTATGATTTATCTGTGTTCATTGTAACAATAGAAAAATACTTATCTTTAATCTTATTCCAGTTGAAAGACAAGCAAGATATCTAAAGCTTAAGTTTGGAGGCGATGATGATGATGAGATGGATGATCCTGAAGAAGACGAAGATCAAAGAAAAGCTATATGGGGCAGATGGAAGAACTTATATTATAGTGCTGATAATGTTGACTATGAGGTAGTGAATGTTTGGTCACTCTGATTTTCTGTTCTCCACCAAGCTATAGTATTGTATAGATTTGTTACTTAGCCTCTTTTTATGTTGTGCTATTTACTGATTTGCAACTACAGCTTCAATCAAGTGATGAAGATTTTCCTATAGAGGAGGAGGCTGAGGTATTGAAGATCCAGAGAGAGAAGGCAAAATCCCTTTTGATGGAAGATTTTGGCCTAGAAAATTATGAACAAGATAGTACTAATTACGATAAACAGGATAAAACATTCCAGGTTAGATTTACTTCTTTTGCTTCGGTAGTGATTTCTTTCTTTTTGTAGTTATTTAATTGCCAAGATAGTATGAATTTTTTAAAGTGATTCCTCAAAAATTTCAAACTTACTCCCTATATTTCATAAAATATTCTTCTATAAGAGAAAAACTTCATTAGCAGGAGGATTTTGTTAGAAAGGCAGCTATAATGAAATCTGGCGTTGAGGAAAATGACCCGTTTAGAAGTTTTGAGGAAATTAAGAAAGACATTGCTTCTTTGTCAAAAGAGGAGCAGATGGATATTGTACATAGGTATCTTCCTTTCATTTTCAGTATAAATCTGCCAATCTTTCTAATTGAAGCTACTATTTGAGAAAAGCTTATGTTATATGAATCTGATAATCTGCAACCCTTAAAAAAATTGAATGATATAGACATGTATTTGGATTACTTTTGTACAATGGAATGACTATGGAACATGGTTGTCGAAATTAGCATTTACTTTTGTACAGTGGAAATATCAAACATGGTTGTTGAAATTAGCATCACTATTAATGTATGACATTCCAAAGTTTTGGTATTTCTTGCATCAAAAATGAGATTAAGAAAAGTAAATTTAAAATGTCAGAAAATAAAATAATTTGTTTTTTATGTTAAATTATTTTTTAGTAATTGCTATTAGTAATATGAATACTAACAATTGGGAATGATATCAATATTATATTTATTAAGTCTGTATTATTTTGTATAAATAGTAATCTAATTAATATTAATCAAATAATATTTATTATCGATAATGTCTATTCGTAGACTAATTACAAATAATTCTTTTATTTTGTATATTAATATTTTAATAACCTTAATACTTGTTTGTAATACTCACGTGTTGTTTTCACTTGTTTGGATTCCTCATAGTAGAGTAACAACCCTTGTTCGATGCCTTCTCCACTGACCAATCACTCTAATCATCCTTAAGTTGAAGGTAGATCTCATTTGTGAGCTTCAAACATTGGTGTCAAAGTGCCCTAGCATGCCAAATGAATAATTATGGTGATAACAATCTCCTGTTACTCGCAACACCTTGCAATAACTGCTTTTAGATCTAGAGTTTGGTGATATATTTCAGGTTTCAATTAGAGTCTGAAAAGATTCTCCTATTGGAACTGTCCAATAGTCACAATGCTTGTTTTTTTTTTTTGAAGAAACATTCATTTGTCCAAATCCAGTCCCCTTCTAGTAAATCTAAGCCTATTGTCATTAACAACTTGTCGAGTTTCTTGATGATGCTTGGTTTCTTGATTAAAATTGAATTACTACTTGTTGAGTTTGATCCAACTCAGTCGTTCCAAATTGTACGGGGCTGAATAGGTGACATAATCAAATTACAAATTCCTTATACAAAAACACAAACAACACAAATGATTAGTAGAGTGAGTGTGCTCACTTGTGATTGATTGGTATGTCTGATAAATTATCAATGGAAATAAAAGAATGTAAAGCACGGTGTAAACACTATGATTTTATACTGTTACTAGATTCCTACATCCCATAGCACGTTCAATGTCATGCCCATAAGAGCCACCGTTACCATCCTATAGAATAAGGCAATGTGGTAAGCCATTATAGTCCATTGGTAACTTTATGACCTGGCTTTGAGGATTACTCTTTGACTCAACCTTAGGAGTTCACAGGTTGTTTTCATTTCCTTAAGATATGAAATGAATGCAAAGAGAGTAAATTAGTATGAGTTTGAGGGCTGAAGCCTTATAATAGTTATTGAAGCTCTTGGATTCTTTTGGGCATTTGTTGATGATGGGCCCATGAAAATTAGAAGTATCTTCGTTAATGTTTAGTGTCCAAAAGCTCTCTAAGAGCTTATATAGAAAAGCTCCAACAAACACATTTTGAATATCACACAAATAACCATTGGATGCCAATACTCTTTTGCTAGGACACTGCTAGGGGAGGGGGTTTGTGCATTGCTTGTGGATTTCCCAATGAAAAAAAACCATCTGATTTAATGCACTGGCAATTCCCTTCTAGTAACTCACCCTAAGTTAAATTACTTCTTCACTGTAGTTTATTTAAGGTCCAAGGCTTGAGCCAGTTGATTACAATACTTGGGAACACTTATGAGGCTTCAACAAACAAAACCGAGATAGCCCCCCTACTACGCAGGTAGACATAGCATTGTTACAATAATGTTACAACTATCAAACGAAACCCTAAAATTATAATCTTATAATAACTTACAGTTCTCACATTGTTTGGACATTAGATCCTTGAGTCCATGGAGCTCCTTCCTGAGCTCTTACTGCAAAACCCAATCGGAGCAACACCTTGATCGAAGTCATCATCTCTCAAATCCACCAAGCTTCTCCATGAGCCATTGCAGTTACACATACCAAATAGCTCTCAAGTTCACAAACTCCTTGAATCTTCATCTCCACAACTCGATCTAAGCCTCTAAGCTTTTTAGTTCATTGAGGCAAAATTGCCAATTACAACTGCTCAAAGCTATTTTGTTATATAAAGGGTATTTAAGCTCTTTAAAATTCTACATGGTTTGACCAACTTGGTCAAAAAGACTTGGTTAGCATTTTTACAAAAATTGGTCAATTTAACTGATCCTTTGGCTGGTTCAATTGCTTATCTAATTTGATTATGGAAGCAGCCTGGAGAGGTACCCATGTTCATTTATTTCTGTTTGGACTGGCCGGTCTGGTCCTGGTTTAATAGCTATGGTCACAATAATTAATGCATACTAATACTTAAAATTTAATATGTAATATTCTTTAAAGACAGTTTGTGAATTACAAATACAATAGAGAATAAATACATATAATTATTACTTTATCATTTTCATATTACAAAACCCACCATGTTCCCTGTCTGTACAATTTAGCCTGTTTATAATGTTATTGATTATTAACTACCATTATTTTTAAATATCATGTAGGCATTGAATATCCAATTAAATACTTGTACAAATATTTTTTAGTAATTATTTGTTCGTATTTGTATCTATAACAATATATGTATGCGCATAACTAATAAATGTACAAATATTAATTATATGTATGTATGTACAAATAACTTTTTATGTATGTATATAAGTAATATCTACTAATATCTATTTCTCTAAAGAAATCATGAATTTAATATTCAATTATTTATAGTATGAACTTCTAGTATAGT
This sequence comes from Boesenbergia rotunda, assembly GCA_024364735.1. Classification (NCBI taxonomy): domain Eukaryota; kingdom Viridiplantae; phylum Streptophyta; class Magnoliopsida; order Zingiberales; family Zingiberaceae; genus Boesenbergia; species Boesenbergia rotunda. The sequence continues at coordinate 325,387 of JAGFNQ010006346.1, forward strand.
TAGAAATATTAATAATTGATTTTTCAATTATTGTTTGCTGCTAACTATATAGAAAAATTATGTAATCTCATTTAACAAACTTGTATTATATAATGTGTAACGATATATTCATTTAACAGCAATTAATACATCGCTGTGATTTCATCTTTTATTACTTCATACATTTCTTGTTTTCAATATTAGTTTAATTTTCGTGTTCCTACTAATACTATTGACAGAAAAATTTGTTTGCTTGGCTGGGTTGATATGGTCATCCAAGTTCTCTATTAAATCAATTAACATAACTATTTTTTTCTGCATACTAATTTATGAATTTAAACTAAATATATTTGTTAGAGATGCGATTCTCATTCGATGTTTTAGATTATGGAATCAAAATCACTTTATCCAAATTCTGGAAAGAACACCATTTCATTCTAATGCACTTCCATAGACCAAGTTGAATATAATCAAAATACACGTGGCATTGCCTAGTCAAATATCTTTAACATGTTAGCATTTGTTTGTGATGCGATTGTGTTCTATGTATGCAATTTGAAATTTGTTCTTTGCAGTTCTTCTCCAGAATTGGTTGGGTTGCTTTCTGAATTAAATGAAACTCTTGACGAAGTTCAAAAACTGAAACCAGCCCTTCTCAAGGTAAACACTTGGCTATATTTCCTCTTTGCAAAAGCTCCAATAAAATAGTTCTTGTCATATACCATTCTTGCAATACTTCCCGTTTTCATTTTCATCCACGACAGTCCTCAATAATTGAGTAACATTGCAAAGTAAAAAATAATTACCGGAACAAATAAGTTCAATTGAGTGTGATATTCAGAAGTTGGGCAATTAGGGACCAAAATATGCATAACCAATAGAGCAGGATAACTACCACGATACACACAACCAGTAGAGCAGGATAACCATGATATAGTCATCTTTAACAGTCTTATGAAGAGAACCCTAGTATCCTTTTTCTTGCGCAGGATGGTGGCTCATTATTCTTGCAACATGCTTCTTGTGCCTTCTCATTTTTCTGTTGGTCTATTGGTGGGTGGAAATGCACCAACAAGAAGAAATGCATCTTTGAATTTTTTTTGTCAATATGGTGCTAGAGTCAAATTTTCGTCCTAGCATGGCGTTAAGGACAAATCACTGCGTGATGCTACAAATTACAAAATGATCTCTTGGTCATATACTGATGGATCAATCTTTATGTACTTGCATCTCTGCAGAGTTTTAACTTGTTTGTCTCGTGATTCCTTTTTATGATCAATAATTTGCCTATTTTTGTAATATAAGAAGTTCTGTTAATACTTGCTCTATTTTCTGGTTCTTCTGTTTTAATACTTAAATCAATGTTTTCTTCCATACAAATACACTGGGAATATGTTTCTTTTTCTTTGGCACACTTGCAGTTTGGGCAAAGGACCGACAGAGGTAGAGGAGGAATGCATTTTGCGGAGGTAAAATATGTTTTATTATTGGTCTATTGCCAGACAATAAGTTATTATCTTCTTCTCAAGTCAGAGGGGCATTCTATTCGTGATCATCCAGTGGTATCACGATTGGTTGAAATCAAGGACCTGTTGGAGAAGGTGCATTTCTATCTTTTTTTTTCAAGTATATGCACAAATTATAGAAATTGCCTTTTCTTTGTTTATTCATTGCTGGTTACATTTCATATTTCTTAATTATGCATTATATCATACCAATTTTTCAACAGGTTAAGTTGGTTGATGTCAACCTTCCTTCAGAGTTAGAGAAGCTTGTAAATGCTACATCAATCAGCTCAGACAATGTGCTTATAGGGCATGTACCATTAGAAGACAAAACTGAAAAGCATAGCTATTCAACAGAACCAAATAAAGTATAATTTGTATTGGTTAAACATCACATTCTTATTATTTCTTATACTTCTCTTATATAAAAATGCAGGATTCAGAGAAATATAACTCATCAGAGGATGCTAAAAAATTCAACCCTAATCACCTAGAAAAGGTTTTCATGAACAACTTGATAAGTTTGTTTGATAATTTGAATTGGCAATGTGCTCAGTGTACTAACAACACCACATAATCATGAATCAGCATGCTAAAATTGGCATTCAAAGTTTGGAAATGCTGAAAGTAAGAGCAAATCTAGAAGAAAAGCTGAAGCAGAAGGGTATTTATAATATAACAAAGTCAAAACCTGACAATGTTCAAAATGGTGATCAGAAGGCTGTTAACAAGTAAGCTAGGCTTTTCTAGACAAGACATGTCTACTACCTTTTGTCTTGTTGCTACAATCAACCTTATGCATCGAATATTGTGTGGAATGAAGAAATTTTTATTTCTTAACAGATATCGTGGAGTATTGGCAGATTTTGATGATGATGTGCAGCAAATATCGGTTAATTCCAAGAGCATTTCTACTTCATCAAAGTTGTGGAAACCTTCTCAGTTATTTGGAAATAAATCAAGCAAGACAAAGGTATGGCTTTCTTAAATCTCAAATATTTTCGATTCTTCATGTTTGCCAGTGGCATGCTGATTTATGTTACAGCTTTTGCTTTAGAGTTGTTTTTTTGATTAGTTTCCAAAATCAGTTCAAGTACTACGAATAAATTACCCAGTCAGCATTCAAGTTCCCAATTCCCTATCTCTCAAGGCTAACAATTTTGGTTTAGTTTTCCACTTGAAGTAATCTTTCCAAGAGTAATGAAACTAAGATGGTTTAACTCACCACTGAATCCTAGGAAATGAGAAAGTAAGACAAATACTGAAGATAGAAATAACGAGACAAATACCGAAAATAGAGATAACACCAGCTTTAACGTTTGTAATTAAGTTAATTGAAACTTAAAGTGAATAGTGGTTACTGGTTAGTAAGAAACTATGTTTTGGGCTGCGGACTTGATGTACTATTAACCCAAAATTAGACTCCTAGTGAGCTCTTGTTGGCCCTATTCTCATTAGGCTTGGACTGCCCAAATGCATCGTTCTGCCCAAGTGCGTATTAACTATATGATACTTAGGAGAAGTAAGTTAACCTTCCAGGAGGAATTGGTAAGTCAATGTCTGATGATCTGCTATTGGGGTTGCAGATGTTTCTACACCGAGTACATAATACTAGGGAAGATGCCAATGTGAGTTTTGCTGGAAGTGGTATACTAGGGAAGATGTCTTCTTGGGTACATGCATATAAAACATTTTAACAAGTGCAATCAAGTAGATATCAATTCTTACATTTTGCAATATCATGCCATTGAGGTGCATGCACTTATGGTGGAGGTAGTTGTAGAAGTGGAGGTAGTTGTAGTAAATTTTGGGGAACTTTAGTGTATCAAAGTGGTGTCTTAAAATTGGTTATATTTGATAGATCTGATAGTTTTTGGTTTGAATGCTGGTACACAGTTGGAAGATGTCATGTTTTGTTATCTTATGCTCATACTTTATTTAATCCTTGATATCCACTTGATATTGGCCAAAATTTGGAAGATGTCATGTTGTGTCAAATTTTCTTTGAAAGTAAAAAATTTGAGTTGGATTAATATTAGCCATAATCTGTCTCCATCTGACCTAAGTTCGTAAAGGCAGCTTGAAGTATTGCAAGAAGGAAAATTTAAGTCTCTAGCTATCTTACTTGAGACTCGCATGAGTATCTGATATAGGCCTTGGCATGTCCACTTCTAAATAAGAATATTGAATGCCAACTTGAAAGTGTCGGAGTTGCCATTATACAAGATGCACAGATGGAGTAAATGAAAAGTCTATCAGAGGTCTTGAGTTGATCGCACTGGTTAGGGGTGAGCAAAAATTCGGAAAAACCGAATTAACCGAACCGAACCGACCGAATTTTAAAATTCGGTTTGGTTAATTCGGTTTTCGATTTTTTTCTCGAAATTCGGTTCGGTTTTCGGTTAATTCGGTTCGGTTTTCAATTTTGTAATTCGGTTAAACCGAATAAACCGAATAAGAATATTAATTTAATTATTTTTATTTAAAAATATAATTAAATTAAATAAAATCTTGTTTTTTTAATTAAAATCGATTAAAATTTTAAAAGTTCGGTTAATTCGGTTAAAAACCGAATTAACCGAGATTTTATCGGTTCGGTTTTCTCGGTTTTAATCAAGAAATTCGGTTGGTTCGGTTTTTTTGAAAAATTTCGGTTTATTCGGTTTTCGGTCTATTCGGTTCGGTTTTAACCGAATACTCACCCCTAGCACTGGTTGCGTTGTGTTTGTGATTATAAACAGTAAAGTAAATGGTAGCAACTCATGCAAGTATGGTAACACCTATGTTGAAACGTAGCACAAAAATTCAACAAAGAGAAAAAAATACTATTTAATCTATGAGATTGTAGTGGTTTAGAGATCTGTATAATATTAACACCATGTCTTAATAATATTGATTTTATTGTTTGTTTATTAGGATATTTGATCTATTTTAATCAAAGTCACCAATTCTGTATATCCTAAGCATATTTTAATTTTTAACTGTGTATCTTATCATTATTTGTAACAATATTTTGTATTTTTATTGTGAATAAATAAGTTATAGCTTATTGTTTGATAACTTCTTATTATGATTTTTAAGTTTATATACATTTTATGAATATCTTTAATCAAGGTTCTAAAATTCGCTAGGTGCTAGTCGGGCACTAGACTAGCGCCTAGCGCTCGGTATCAACATAAATTACATAATTAACATAATAAATCACATATTATAACTCCAAGTCCAACACAATAACATCAAATTTAAAATGAGTTTAAACTTCAAAATTACATAACTAATAAAATATCATAGTGAACACAAACTCAAATTTAAAATGAGTTCAAACTTCAACATTACACTAATAAAATATCATAGACACAAATTCAATATCATCGGACACAAACTGCTTCTTAAAATTTATTCTACTTCTTCTTCTCCATAATTTTCAACAACTTGGTCTTCATCGGACACAAACTCAATTTCATCATTGTGTTCCTCCTCTTCTTCTTCGGATTCAAAATCATCCTCATGAAGTTCTCTTACTCTAGAGCTTCTTCAGGGTTGTAGATTTTCATCTGCTCCACTTGCTTCATCAACCATTTGCCATGTGAGCCCAGAACCTAGTTCAACTTTATCATCTTCCCCATCATCCACAATCCAACCTTGTGCATTTAAAGCATCTTTTTCAAGAAGGATATCGACATTCCTTTCTTTTTCTCTTTTTTATTTGTTCAATAATCTAGCATTAAATTGGACAAATACTAGATTGTTCAATCTGTTGACATCTAACCTGCTTCTTTTCTTTGTGTGAATCTAAAAAAAGAGAGTAAATATTAAAGTTAGTAACATGAATATATACTTGACTTTAATTAAAAAATAAAGACTTAAAGTTTAAAACTTACTCCTTCAAATGTACTCTAATTTCTTTCACACCCAGATGCACGTGTAGTTAATGAAAGTATCCTTAATGTCACTCTTAACAAGTTAGGTGTGTGAGCGCCGTATGTACTCCACCATGCACATGGATCAAATGTATCATCATTTTTTTTACATGCTTTTGCTGCCAGTGTTTTTCTAAATAACCCAGTCTTGTCTCTATATTTTGCAAATTCCTTGTTAATAATTGTATCTTGTAGATCCAACTCATTGGCATGCAAAATTTCTATACATTCAAAAATCCCCATCGCAACCTCCTCATAAAGAGCAATAGAACTATCTTTGTAGTAAAAATAGAGATTCAACAAAAAAAAAAGCAGTGGTATGCAATGATGTATCAAGTCTATCCTTCATTTTTGACTCAATAATTGCTATGATAGGCTGATAATTTGATTACACGTTGTTCAGGGCAACCTTGATATCTTCTTTAGCTTGAAGAAGCTCCCCATATAGAAACCTCATCGATGACTTTCTATCTCTATCTACTAATCAAAGAATTCTAACCAAAGGAGCAAATATTTTCAAACAAAGTGTCACACCATTTCAAAAACTCATGCTCATCACAGTAGAGTAAGTCAATTTCCCTTTATTTGTCTTTGACCATTAACATGTCTCCTACATATCACTTGTAAACATGACCCTTAGCTTTTTTATTCAATCAAACTTTGCAATGTGAGAAAATTTGATGCAAACCTGATAACTCCTGGCCAGACTATGTCTCTTTTCTTCGTGAAACTTCTCATCAATGACAAAGTCTTATGGTGAGCATAAATGAAAATAGTAAAAGATTTGGATTGGTCAATAACCTTTTTATATCGTGGAAGTTTGCCAATACTTTCAAGCATGAGATTAACAGTGTGAGTTGCACTGAACTTTAAAAGATACCAGGTCGCTTTTCTTTCATCAATTTAGCTGCAGTCATATTGTTGGTGACATTGTCTGTTACAATCTGAACAATATTCTGAGCTTCTACTTGTTCAACACACTTGTTAACATGCTCAAAAATAAGTTCAGCTGTATGTGCCTCATTTGAAGACTCCTTGGACTCTAAAAATGTAGTACCTTCCTTGCAATTAACACACAAATTTAAGATGCTTCTTCTTTTTCTATCACTCCATGCATCTGTCATGATCGAGCATCCATTCTTTGCCCATTCTTCTTCATGTTTCTTCAGTAGTTGTTTTGTTTTTTCAACTTCGGCTTTTAACAGTGGTTCCCTTAGTTGATATTGAGTTGGAGGCTTGAATCCTGATCCAAATCGATCAACTGCTTCCATTAGTTGCTTGAAGCTATCATTATCAACGACATTTAATGAGATTCCATTTTCATAAACCCATCTCCCAACATGTTGTTGAACTTGTTGAGTTCTCTCCTTGAAAAGAGCCTCATTTATATTTTTTTGGCGAAGCACTTTATTCCCACTTGAACTTACATTTTCTGGAGCAATTGCTGATGCAAATCTATCTATGGGGCCAAGAGGAAGAGGTTTTTTAGATGGATCTATCCCTTCAATTTCAGAACCTTCTTTTTCATCAGGAGAAATAGTCACCTCTGCTTTACAACTTTGTTCTTCCATTATTTTATTCTTCTTTCTATTCCTCCCTTCTAAAATAGCCTGTTTGAACTTGTTTTTATCTTCTTAAGATGCTTTTCGACAACCAGATACATATCCAGGTATATTTCTTATGTGCTCCTTAATCCTATATACTCCTCCCGACATTATTTTTCCACACAACTTGCATTTAATTTTGTCAAGGTTCTTAGGATCAACCAACATCCCAAACTCCCATCCAATGTTTTTTTGACTTTCTTCTAAGAATCCCGGATTCAGGTTGAGTAACTGATGTTGTCGAAGATGGATTGCTTGCCATTGTAATTGTGATAACTTGAAAAATGATTTAAAAATAAATTTAAGAACTTTAGAATTATTAATAAATTATAAAAAATCAAAAAAAATTATATATAAAATAATTAATATATAATTATAATTTATATTTAAAATATTTGGATTTTAAAAGTTACGATTATTGAAATTAATAAATAAAAAAATATATTAAAAATATAAATTTTTTAAGGTTACGATTAAGATTTTTTTAAATTTTAAATATAAATTTTTGAATAAAAATATGATTTATAATTAATAAATATGATTTTAAATATTACATATTTAATAAGATTTATAATTAATAAAACTTATAAAAAAATTTATTTTTAAATATATTTTTGATATAATTTTTTGAGATATTTTAATTAGGATTTGGAGAAGTTAATTCAAATTTTCTATTTATTTGTGGAAATGTTTAAAACTTTAAATAAAATAAAATAATAAATATAAATAATAAACTTTAAAAAAAAACAGCGCCCGTAGGCGTAGGATCGACCGCTGTCGGTGGCGCCGGACAGTCGTGGGAAGCGTCCGGCGGTGCCGGATGTCTTCGGCGACAAGTCCTGTGGCGCCAGAAATGTCCTGCGACACGTCCGGTGCCACCAAAAGCGCCGCGGGACGCTTCGGGCGGCGCCGGACGCGTCGCCGGAGCCATCCGGCACCGCCGGAACAATCTTGCAACGCTGCCGGCGCCGCCGGAAACGTCCCACGACGTCGGAAGCACGCTGGAAAAGTAAAAAAAAAACTAAACACATACTTGCTGCTGCGCGCGATACCGGAGGAGGCAACGACGATTCCGGAGGCATCGGCAGGAGGCAGATGAATTGACAACTGGCTTTAGGGCTTTTAAAACAAAAAAAGGAGAAAAATCCCGCAAAAGACGCGGCGCACTGCTTGGGGTCGCGTTGCACCACCTGGGTTCTCTGTGTGGCGCCTAGCGCCGCACAGACCTCCTAGGCGGCCCTTCTGCCTAGCTTGGCCGCGGACATGGTGTTCGGGGCGGCCGGTGGGCGTCGAGCGACTTGGCGGCGCCTAGGCGCCCGCCTAGCCGCCTGCCTAGCCCGCGATTTCAAACACTGCCTTTAATCCTCATGAACACTGTTTTACCGTCCATAATTTTTTTTATCTAGCTTTAAAGATTTAATTTTGCTTCAAAGTTGTTTTTAAAATTTCAATTTAACTCTGTTCTTTTTGAACCCAAGTATTTGAATTTCTCATTGTGCACTTCCAATTTTTCACGGACATGATTATGTGCTATAAATGAGAGCCAACTGAGAGGAAGAGTGTGACAAGTGACATTCCTAAACATGAAGCTTCCTTGCTCACTTTCTTCCTATTTCAACCTTTTTCATTTTTTCTAATTTCCACTACTCTTAGAATTTTCTTATACTGAGATTCATATTAGCTTTCTAATCAAATTTTATTCCTAGTCATCCAAAATATATTTTCTTCAATTTCATTCAACTATTAATGGATTCACTGAAAAATTGAAACATAGGATCTGCTTTGGTTGGCATACTTAGTCTAACACAAAAGGTGGAGCTAAACTTCAGACTTGGTCTAACATGAATAGTGTAGCCAAGTTGATGGGTGATATTGAATTAATGAAATCTCGTACTGTGTCGGACGAAATGGTCAAAATGTATCGTTTGATAAATTATCAAAACTTGATACTACTCGGTACTAAGACGATATCTTCTGTGTCATTGTGTTAAAAACATAATTTTAGGAGTTATTTTTCTAGATTATCTCTGGTGGTGATGACGACTTGCCAAAAAGAGATGATATTGGTGAAAGGCGTAGGAAGCGTGAACTGCAAGTTCTTGCAAAGGCAGGAGCTATAGATGACGGTGATCTGGCCCCAGATGAATATGGAGTTACTGATGGATCCATGGATGACACTAATGCCCAAGAAGCAGATGAATCAAATGAGTCGGAGGATGAATTTTATAAAGAGGTAAAAAGGCAAAGGGTCGAAAAGCTCATGATTAAAGCGGAAAAATATGCACGGTAGGTTTGAAAGAAAACTTAAAGTTCTATGGGTTCATTGGGGGAACAAAAATAATAGTGCTCTCCGCGATTCTCATTTTAACTTTCTAACATTACACAGGAAACCAGATGTTCCACCTTCTCCGGGAGCTGAAGCCGATGCCGATGCCGATGGTAAGAGACATATCACATATCAGGTGTGTTCCTTCCACATGCTCTTAGTCGAAATATCTCACATTTTCTTTGAAATGTACATTTTGTTGAGTTTTACATGTACATTTTGTTGAATTTTACATGTACATTTTGCGTCACAGATGGAGAAGAATAGAGGGCTAACTCGTTCGCGGAAGAAGCTCAACAAAAATCCACGGAAGAAATACAGAGTAAGTTTTAGTTGTAATGGGTATACAAGTTAAAAGTTCTTTTGTAGAGTATACAGGTTAATGCCTTTGTTGTTGCAGCATAAACACGAAAAGCAACTTAAAAGGAGAAAAGGGCAGGTGCGTGAAATTAGGAAGCCAAGTGGTCCATACGGTGGAGAATCGACTGGAATCAACATGAACGTAAGCCGGAGTATTAGGTTCAAAAGTTGAGGATGATGAGGTTTGGGTGCTTGTGCTATCTATCAAGTTGATCATTTTGAACTAGACTCTTTCCGGTTGAGGGTATGCATTGTCTCTTGCCGGCGTGCTATCTGTCTGTTAAAATCTTGTGTGTATCAAATCTGTAATCTTATTTTTTTCACCTGCAGGCATGGCAGAGGCATCCGAAAGAAGACTTAATACTTCACGATTTTGAGTAAACGAAGTGTTCTACAAGTGTTTTAATGCAATCCTATAAGGAACTTGCAGTTCGGTACGCGCGAAGTGTCTGCGGAATAGGCTATTTTATGTAGTGTTTTGTAAGAAGTTATTTTCGAACCTGTGATTTTTGGTCATGACAGCAATTTTATCATAACCTTAACCTTATAATGCATTTTAATGCAATCTTATATATAAAAAACATATGATGAATTAGGTAACAGTTGAATTTGGAATGATTGATTTAGTTTTATGAATATGTTTGTTGGTTATCAGGATAAATTAGGAAATATTTGTGGTGGATAATTTAAGAGTCCGACATTTTATGATTTGATGTCTAAGAATTTTTTTTTATAAAATGGGTTATAATTATGATTAATGAGGTTGGATAATGTCGAATTTCGGACTACTGGTCCGGTTTTATCGAAGTTTTTCATCGATCGTTAGGCTAGGATAAATTAGAAAATGCTCGCTGTGGGTGGTCTAGAAGTTTAGCTTTTTAAGATTCACGTCCTATTTGGAAAAAAATTTGTGCAAAATATATGTAGTTGAGGATTGAATCGTGGATATCTAAGATGATAATTAGTTATCCTTCTATTATATTATAGCCCATGACATAAAATGGGTTATAATTAGAAATCGAATTGGGAGGCTTAATGCAATCCGATACGAACAATAAATCAAGTGGTTAGTTGATTTTTAGGTTTTTGTCAACTTGGAAGCGTGGGTAGTTTTGTATAAAATTATATTTATACACTTACAATATAATCCTACACTATCAATCTGATAAAATCAATAATGATTTCTAACATATAACGTTGTTATTTAAAATTTTAAAAAGTAAAATATTAGTATAATAGGGCCTGTTTGGAAATGAAAAAACTTTTTAATTTCAAAATTTAATATTAAAGTTGATTTCAAAATATGTTATTATCATCAACATTTTACTTAACTCGTTTCTTTTATAATATTTAAATCACGTAATATATTGCTAAAATACTCTTCATTTATCGTATCATCCTAAAAAAATCTGAATAATTCCGAATTAAAATCAATATATTCCTATTAACTTTCTTAATATATCTATGTTGATGGATATGAATTCGATAGTTTTCTTCACCAAATAACCAAATAATCATATGGTTTTTTTTGATATTTTTATTTTATCCATTCAAAAATCCTTGTTCTTAATTTACATTATCAAATTTAAATCCGATAGTATAAATATATTAAAGAGACTCTCTAGAACATATTGATTTTAGTTTAAATGATTTAGAGTTCGTCAATCAACTTTAAATATTTAAAAATTTAACAACAACAACAATAATAACTAAGTCTTATCCATTAAGATCATTCTATAACATTAGGCTCTATCCCCTATTATATTATCATCTACATTTAAATAAATTTATTTTATTTTATTATTGCTTACTAAGTTTTTTTTTGCTTTCCTCTCCCTCATTTGATGAGTGTATTTGTCATAGTTTCACATCACCTAACTGCGATATTTATTGGTTGTCTAAGTACATATTCATATCATCTTAAAAATGTCTCTAGAAGTTTTTTAATAATAAATGCAGCTCTGACTTTCTCTTTAACGCCCTCATTCCTTATTCTATCTATCTTCGTATATCCACATATCTACCTTAACATTCTCATTTTTATAACTTTCATCGTTTTCTCATGTGCCCTAGTCATAGTCTAACATTTAGCATCATATAACATAGCAAGTCTAACTGTCATTTTGTAAAAGCTCCCTTTAGAGGTACTTTATGATCACATAAAACACCTGATGTTAACCTTCATTTCAACTATCATGCTTGTATTCTATGTAAGACATCTCTCTCAATATCTTCATTATTTTGTAAAAATCTAAATACTTAAAGCTCTCAATTCTAAACAACTCGTCATCTCCTATCTTAACAATTGTCTTATTTAAACTTAGTAGAGTAAAGACATAATATATAGAATTTAAATTTAGCCCTAGAGGGGGGAGGGTGAATAGCCCTGCAATTTTATCTTAACAATTGTCTTAGTTCCAAACAACTCATCATCTTAACAACTTATGATCTCTTAGAGGGGGGAGGGTGAATAGTCCTGCAAATACAAACTATATCTTTTGCTATTCTTTAACAAAGATGATTAATTAATAAGCAATAAAAATATCAAAAAACATAACAATAATAAAAAGATGAGGCTCGAAGTTACTTAGTTGCAATTGGGACTGTTGCTAATCTAAGGAAGTGAAAGCGTACTAAAATTATCTCTTTCGTAGAAGGCGGAGAAGCCTTTTATAATCTTAGAAAACTTAGAAATAGAGTAGGAAAATGTATTATAATTATTGTATCTTGGTTTTAACTCTAGGAGCTATTTATAGCCTAAAAACAGGTGTATCCATTGTGTTGACGTGGCTTGGAGGCACCTCAGTTGTGATCTGAGGCGTCTCAGATAGATAGAATTTTATCCACGCAAGCAAAAGTCACTCAACGATAAAGTTTGATCTGAGGCGTCACAGTTCCGACCCGAGGAGCCTCAGTTCCTACCCGATGCGTCTCAGTTCTGACTTGGAGGCGCCTCAGGTTCTAACTGAGGCGTTTCAGTTTTGCCTTGACACAGAACTCCATTCATTCAACTGAGGTGCCTTCATAAGCAACTGAGGTCCCTCAATTGACCATTTTGTCAAAGTGATTGTCCGGGTGAACTTTTCATCTTTTGTCCTCTTGGGTGATTTTCTGTTGATGCAGTCTGACCCTGATTGTTATTTTGGTGTTGACACCGATTTAAGTTTAGGTCAATAAGATGAGTCTGGGTTAAGTCCTGGTCGGGGACTGGGTACGACCCCCGGTGAGTGAAGCCAGGTGATGGAAGTCCTGATGAGTGAAGCCAGGTGATGGAAATCCCGGTGAGTGAAGCCGGGTGACTGAAAACCTGGTGAGTGAAGCCAGGTCCTAGCGAGGGAAGCTAGGTTGAACGAAGTCCCGGTAAGTGAAGCTGGGCATGAAGTCTTGGTCCGGGGGACTGAGCATTGCGTGTACTGGTCGAAGAGGGCACGTGAGCTCGTTCTTTGGGACCAGAATGAGTCAGAGAAGGCTAGGGAGGCTGTTCTCTGGACTTAGGGCTGATTTGGTCGAAGCTGGATCGGTGTGGAGACCGATTAGGGAGTTGGCACGAATTCCCTGTTGTGGATCGGTCTGGTGACCGATCCAGAGAAGTTTGATCGTTCTGGTGAACGATCAGAGAGAAAACAGAAAAGTTTCTGTTCGGCTCCTGATCGGTCTGGTGAACGATCAGGGAGAGAACAGAAGCTTCTGTTGGGTTTTCTGATCGTTCTGGTGAACGATCAGAGAGAGTTCAGAGCCTTTCTGTGAGGAACCATGATCGGTCAGGTGACCGATCAAATGTCACGACATCCCTCATCCTGGCCGATCAGGATGGCTCCTGATCGGTCAGGGAGTGACCTGATCGGTCACCAGACCGATCAGGGCACAACCTGATCGGTCAGGTGACCGATCAGGTGCTTTGGCCTGCGGAAGCTGGAGAAAACCTCAGCAAAGGGATGGATCGGTCAGGTGACCGATCCACAATCCCTGATCGGTCTGGTGACCGATCAGGGAGACACTGGATCGATCAAGATGTGACCTGATCGATCAGGGTCCTCTCTGATCGGTCTGTGGACCGATCAGTAGCTGATAACTTTAATTCAAATCCGCTGTCAGACTTCTGATCGCGTTCTGATTTCGCTCTGATTTTTTCTGCTATTACTAATTCACGTTTGATTTCATTTGCTAAACGTCTGCTAAGTGTGCAGGTAATGCAGGGATGATTCAAACATTGGAGGAGGGTCAACTGGGGTCTTTCGCTACGTCAGTTTTGGCTGTTTTTCTTTCGCAGGATACAACGTCTTCTGGCGCGAGCTGACAATGGTTGGGAAGTTGACGAACTGACCTGGGGCTCGACTGAAGAGGGTTCAGGGAGTCCAGAAGAGGTCAGTGGTAGCTGGGGCTGTTGTAGATGAGCAGCTGGTGTGCAGAGACGCGCCTGGTGACTGGCGATGAGCAAGTTTAAGAGCTGGTTGGCGAAGAAGAGAAGGGATCTTTTCTTTTGCAACAACTCTGAATCTTGAAGCAACCCTTGCATACACTGAAAGTCTTTGAGCGATCTGTTGCGACTTGAGCACTTGGAAGGATTCGAGAACGTTGCGAGGTGATCAACAAGCAGACAAGGGAGAGCTGAGTGAAGGCTCTTGCCGAGGTTGCGCTGGGTTGTGAGTATTGCTTTGTAAACGTTTCTCCTTCGCTTGTGCTATGTAATTTGCTTTTGTCTCTGTGCTTTGATTTCATATCCTTCTGTTGAGACTTATTGTGGAGAGGTTTCTCCACCAAGAATGAGGCATTTGATATCCGGATTTCCAGGGCTTGATCTGTCGACGATCAAGGGATCGCCCACCTTACGGGCACGCCAAGGAGTAGGGGCAAGTTATCCCCGAACCTTATACATCCTCGTGTTAGAGTTTGTGATTTTCATTTTAGTTCTCTGTTAGTTTCTGCTTTGTATTGTTTCCGCTGCCGCTGCTAACCCTAGAGTGCAGAAACTCCAAAGAGAAAGCGATTTTATTGTCTAGCTACATTCACCCCCTTCTCTAGCCATCCAATCACCAACAAGTTATCAGAGCTTGGGGATCTGTTCAAACGGACTAACACCCGAGAGTCAATAAGAATGACAATGAGAGAAGGATACAGCACCACTCGACCTCCCTTCTTCGACGGGGCAGATTTCCAATATTGGAGATCAAGGATGGAGTATTACCTCAGACTGACATAGGCATGTGGTTCTCGGTAAAGGAGGGGTTCACCCCTCCGAAAGATGCTGAGGGAAAGGAGCTTGACTCCTCAAGGTGGTCGGCTGAGCAAACTCGCAAGGGAGAAGCTGATGTGAAAGCGGTGGTCACCTTGCAATGCGGGATGACTAAGGACCAATTGATAAAAGTTGGTCCCTTCACAAGCGCCAAGGACCTTTGGAATAAGTTTATCGAACTCCATGAGGGCACCCGGGACTCAAGGATAGCCAAGAGGGACTTGTTCCTCAACCAACTACAAAATCTCACCATGAAGGAGTCCGAGACGGTAAGTGAACTCCATAGTCGTTTCAAAGAGATACTCAACGGTCTCCACTCCATTGATGAAAAGGTCGAGAACCGCGACCTTGTGAGGTATGTGCTAAAAGCCTTTCCAAGGAATGCCTTGTGGTCATCCATGGTGGATGCCTACAAAGTTTCCAAGGATTTGTCAATTGTTAAAATCGATGATTTATTTTGTGAAATGTAGCTACACGAAATTGCTAACAAAGACCCCAAGGAGAAGGGGATTGCTCTTGTGGCAGGGGACAAGACCAAGAAGAAGAAGGAGAAGAAGAAGGAGAAGGAGGTCTCTTCTTCTTCATTCGAGTCCGAGTCCGAGGAGGATGGTAGCGAGTCATCTTCATCCGAGATGGCTAATTTCGTAAGGAGGATGATGAGGAAGAGCCGACGCTACAAAGGCAAAGGTAATACAAGTGAAGTTAAACTTGATAAGACTAATGTTACATGCTTTGAGTGTAGCAAGAAAGGACATTACAAGAGCGAATGTCCGAAACTCAAGAAGGAGGAGGAGAAATCGAAGAAGAAGAAGAAGGCTTTGAAGGCCACGTGGGATGAATCTTCTTCTAGTTCATCCGAAGAAGAAAAGGAGGAGAAGAGCACTCGCCATGTAGCTCTCATGGCCATTGAAGATGTAGAGAGCTGTGATGAATCCATGGACTCCTCAAACGCGGTTTCATCATCTTCGGATGATGAAGAGGTAATTTCTCCCGAATTAGACAAATGCTATAGGACTATTGCATGCTTAATCGAATTGTTAAAGAAGTCCAAAGAAAAGGTTAAGTCATTAAAAGTAGAAGTAGAACAATTAAAATCCTCTAAGGAAGAGGATCTTGATGATTTGCATGTAGAAGTTTTAGAAGATGAAAACAAAGCCTTGAAGAGTGAGGTTGAGAAACTCAAGAGCCTTCTTGAGAAATTCTCAACTAGCTCCAAGACTTTAGATATGATCTTAAACGCTCAAAGAGCGGTTTACAACAAGGCCGGTATAGGTTACCGACCTAAAGAACCAATATTTGTTTTTTGATGTCTAGGACTCATGTTAGATCACCTAAGACTTCTAGGATTCAAAAGAAAGTGGTCAAGGCATGTGTGCCTAAGTCATGCATTGTAGGTGTTTTAGATCTCAAGATTTGAGTACCTAAATCTTCTATTTTTCGTATTGTGTAGGCTTTGATTGAGGGGGAGCATCTATCAACTTGGTTCGTTGATAGTGGGTGCTCCAAACATATGACCGGTGATAGATCCTTATTCACTACCCTATAAAGAAAATGTAGAGGTAATGTATCTTTTGGTAACAATGGTAGCCTTAAGGTTGTAGGGATAGGAGACATTCAAATATCCGAATGTCTTAAAATAAAAAATGTCCTTCTAGTCAAGGGGATGACATTCAATCTCCTAAGTGTTAGTCAATTGTGTGATGCGGGTTACACAATTGAATTTCATCCAAGTCAATGTCTAGTTAGACAAAATGACACACTTGACACGGTACTAGTAGGCACAAGGATAGATAACATTTATCAAGTTTCTTTTAAAAGTGCTATTAATGCTTCTGTTAAGTGTTTCATGTCAAGAGAAGATGAGTCCACCCTTTGGCGCCGGAGATTGGCACATGTGAACATGAAGAACATCCGAAAATTGGCCAAGAAAGGACTTGTTCGTGGCTTACCGAGCATCAAGTATGAAAAGGAAAAGCTTTGTGATGTATGTCAAATGGGTAAGCAAACGAAATCTTCTCACAAAGGTAAAAGCGCTGTAAGTACCTCTACTGCTTTGGATTTACTACACATGGATTTATTTGATTGTAGTACAATTATATCTTTGAATGGTAATAGGTATTGTTTTGTGATCATTGATGACTTTACTAGATACACTTGGACATATTTTCTAAAATATAAGGATCAAACCCTAGATGTTTTTATTTCATGTTGTAGAAGAATTGAAAATGAAAAATCAACAACAATTAAAACAATTAAGAGTGATCATGGAGGAGAATTTCAAAACCAAAGATTTTTAGAATTTTGTCAAGAGAGAGGATATAGACACGAGTTCTCCACTCCTAGAACACCACAGCAAAATGGTGTTGTAGAGAGGAAGAACCGAGTCTTGCAAGAGGCTGCACGGAGCATGCTCAATGAGTACTCTTTATTGAGTGACTTATGGGCTGAGCTATGAACACAACTTGCTATGTGCAAAATCGAGTCCTCATTCATAGATTTTTAGGAAAGACTCCTCACGAACTTTGGTTTGGAAAACCACCTACAGTTAAACATCTAAGGGTGTTTGGGTGTATAAGGTGTTTATTCTAAACACCAAGGACCATCTTGGAAAGTTTACAGCGAAAGTTGATGAAGGGATACTGGTCGGGTATTCCCTTGTTAGCAAAGCTTACCGAGTCTATAACAAGAAGTTTAGATTAGTCGAAGAATCTTCTGATGTTATTTTTGAGGAAATTCCAAAAGCAATTGATCAATCAGAAGATGTAGAAGGAGTTCAATTCGAACTTAGGAAACTAGGTTTGGATGAGAGTCCGAGTGTTGGAGATGGTGTTGATGAATCTGATGACAGTGAGCCTAGACAGCATGAAGCTCAGCCGGACCCTGAGGCTGAGCCTGTGTCTAGTGACACCATCCAAGAAGCACCTCTAACACCAAGGCAAACTAGGTTAGCCTCTAGTCATCCCCAAGACAAAATTGTTGGAGACATTCATCATGGGGTTAGGACTAGATTATTCTTTAGGAATGAGGCTAATGAAGTTGTCTTAATTTCAGAAATTGAACCTAGGAAAATTGACGAGGCATTGCATGATCCCGATTGGATCATTGCTATGCAAGACAAATTAGGTCAATTTAAGAGAAGCCAAGTTTGGGACTTAGTCCCTAGACCTAAGAAGACCACCATTATTGGAACCAAATGGGTCTTCAAAAATAAATTGAACCATAAGGGAGAAATCGTAAGAAACAAGGCACGCTTGGTAGCCAAGGGCTATAGTCAAGTTGAAGGCCTTGATTACGATGTGACCTATGCTCCCGTGGCATGATTAGAATCCATCCGATTGATGCTTGCATTTGCAACACATAGAGGTTTCAAACTCTATCTAATGGATGTTAAATCGGCTTTCCTAAATGGTTTCATAAAAGAAGAGGTCTATGTCGAACAACCTCTGGGGTTTGAAAATTCTGAATTTCCAAACCACGTATTCGAGCTCAAGAAGGCGCTTTACGTCCTTAAACAAGCACCTCGTGCTTGGTATGAGCGGTTGTCGACATTTCTTGTCGAAAAAGGCTTCGTGAGAGGACGAATAGACCCTACACTATTTCTACGAAGAGATAGTGACAATATATTTGTAGCCCATGTATATGTCGATGACATAATTTGTGGCTCCAACAACAAGGACTATTTGAATGAGTTTATTGGACACATGGAGAGTGAATTTGAGATGAGTCTAGTGGGAGAATTGACCTTCTTCCTTGGACTCGAAATCAAACAAACTCGAGATGGAATCCATGTGCACCAATCAAAATACACTCAAGAGATGCTCAAGAAATTTAACATGAGTGACTCTAAAGAGGTAACCACTCCCATGACGACAAATACAAGATTAGACAATGATGAGAGTGGTAAACCCGTTGACCTAATACAATATCGAAGTATGATAGGTAGTTTGCTATACCTCATAGCTAGTCGACCTAATATACTTTTTGCTGTGGGTATGTGCGCTAGGTATCAAGTCTGTGCCAAGGAATCTCACTTGATTGCCATTAAGAGAATTTTGAGATACCTTAAGGGCACGATTGGAGTCGGTCTCTGATACCCCCGTATCGAGTCATTTAACTTAATTGGTTACACTGATTCCGACTATGCTGGGTGCAAGTTGGATCGGAATAGCACAAGTGGAGGTTGCCAATTCTTAGGGTCATCGTTAGTGAGTTGGTTAAGTCGGAAGCAACATTGTGTTGCTCTCTCCACGACCGAGGCAGAATATATCACCATGGGAGAGAGTGTATCGCAATTGTTGTGGATGATTCATACACTAGAGGACTATGGATTAACCTACAAGGGTGTGTAAGTGTTGTGTGACAACATAAGCATGATAAACCTTACAAAAAATCCAATCCATCATTCAAGGACCAAGCACATTGAAGTGCGTCACCACTTCATTAGGGATCATGTTGCTAGAGGAGATATTGTACTCTCACATGTAGAGTCAAAATCAAACCTAGCAGACATTTTCACTAAACCACTCCCCGAGAATGAATTTAGTTTCTTACGAAGGGAGTTGGGAATGTATCATGCTTCATAGGATTGAAAAGAAAACAAAACCTTCTTGATCATTTCAAATTGTTGGGGAACAATTATTGGGCAACTTGGGAACATCTCACATAAACTATAAGGTTTAACAAAATATTTTTGTTTGCTAGAAATGGGGTAAGATGCTAGGATCAACCTAATTACTCAAAATGTTAATGCATCCCTTGAGAAATTAGGTTGACGAGACAAAAATCATTAAGTTGACCAAGTATGGGAAAAACCAATGCATAATACATGTGTATTTGGTTCCATGATCATACTTGGACATTCCAATCAAGGAAACTTGATTGGAGTTTTGTTGTTGATACAAACTTAATTCCATGTGTTTGATTATTCTAAGTAAAGGAGATTTCAAATTGGTTGGAGCAAATTGATTTGTTAAATCCATAAGGACTCTTAGATTCTTGTTAAGGAATCAATTCTAGTCGAGGGAACACATCCAGGATCGATAAACATCCATCTGATGGTTTCTGATATCGAAAGAAGTCTGAAACTGCAAGTTCTGTCATGTATCAGACAGTCTCTGATATCTGATCGGTCCACCGACTGATCCAGAGTTTTGCTGATCGGTCCACAGATCGATCAGTGAGCTCACAGAACCACGACTAAGTGATTCTGTTCGATCCCTGATCGATCCGCAGACCGATCAGAGACCTCCCTGATCGGTCACCAGACCGATCAGGGGTTGGCCTGATCGGTCATGCAGACCGATCAAGCAATTCCGCGAGAAAACCACGAAAATCTTCTGTCTTGGACTCGTTCGGTCCACTGACCGATCTGGCCACCCTTCTGATCGGTCCACCGACCGATCAGAAGGTTCACAAAAATCTCTCAAACTCTCTGTACGCTCCCTGATCGATCGGCAGACCGATCAGGGGCTTCCCTGATCGATCACCCGACCGATCAGGATCCATCCAGACCGATCAGGAGGTTCCTTGATCGGTCTGGGTACCCCTAGATCGAACGGTGATCCGATCTACCGCATTTACTTCAGTTGGTGGAACGGTCCACCAACCTATTAACTTCATCTACCCTTATACCTCCAAACCCTAGCCGACTCTCTTCCACCTGCGCAAATCGCACCAGAGCCTTCTCTTCTTCCTGCGAGGTCTTGCGAGCCCTTCTTCCTTCTTCTTCCTGTGTTGAGTTCGGCGAGATCTGCTCCCTGTGAGTGTTTGTGAGTGCACAAGTCCTCTTCTGACTTGCGAGACTGCGAGCACTGCGAGTTCTTTGTGTGTTCTCTGGAGTTTCTCTGGAGGTCAAGTTCTTGAAGCACCGTGTGTGTTCTTCTTCTTGCGCAAGTCCTCTGCGAGCCCTTTGTGAGTTCTCTGAGCTCCATTCTCTACGCAGCCTATCTGAAGGTACCTTCCAAATTATTGAGCAACTTCTCTATTCTCCCCAAACGAACCAACCCATCATCTTCATGGCACTAAAGTAAGGAAATTCTTGCGGTTGTTATTTGATGATTATCTTATAAATTGTGATTTTGTGAACTAATCATGAATCTAATTTGCTGTGTCGTGCCCTCAAATTCCATTCCTGTTACTCATGTGTTTGCCATGATCTTGCCATGTTTCCTTTCTGTTTACCGTGACCCTCTTTTCATTTGATCAAAATTTTTGTGTGACCCTTAACCTCGCTGATTAAATCGAATCTCATTTGATCATTATGTGATCCATTCGAATGCCGTGACCTTAATTTCATTTGGTCATTGTTTTTATTCACTTGATCAATTCAATGTCGTGTACTTAACTTCATTACATGATCAAATCAACCTTCGCTTGATCATTTCTTTGAGCCTTGATCCAATATTTTCCACCCTTAGGAAATCTTCGAAGGGGAAAGCACCGGCTGAGGGGACCTCAAGGTCCAAAGCTCCCTCATCCTCTTCTAGGCCTCAACCTTCCTCAAGCTCTAGGTTCCCCAATGCCGCTTTTGAACAAGCCTTCCTAAATAGAACTTTTAAACTTCTCCCGTGTAGATCGATTGATAGGCCTTTCTTATATGATCACTGTCCCTCTATTAAAGAGGTTATTGACTTCTACAACCTTGACTTTTTCCTTTCTCTCGAGAGAACCATCAACTTTGACCTTGTATCAGAATTCTATAACAATCTGCAACCGGGACCATGAGGGGGTTTAGAATTTACAACTCGGGTAGCCAAAACGAATCTTGATTTTACCTACGGTAATTTTTCTGAGTTTCTTGGCGTTCGACGATCGCCAAATTTATATTCTATATACCCTGAGCTTCCGGATCCTTTGCTGCCTCTATTTGAGGGAGTCACCCCCGACTCCATTTACGAGCATTTCCTTGGACACCCTAAGCCATATGGCCTTGATGAGTTAGGGCCTGATTTCCCTACTTTTGCCGCCCTTCGCCTTTCTCCTGTTGATTATATCATTTTTAAGATTATCACAAACTGCATTTTGCCAATCACTTCAAAACCCCTAGCTGAAATCCGCCCATACCATCGCTTGATGCTCTACGGGATGCATCGCTTCTTCGATTTTGATATCACGACGTGCATTTTCGCTTCCATCATGACCTATAGTCCCGGGCGCCGTACAGTCTACATGCCTTTTGGACACGTTATCACTGACTGGCTCCAGTCAGTCGGTGTCGATGTGTCCAAGGGCAGGACTGTGCCGATGGTTCGGCAAGACTGCAGACTCGATAAACGCGCGTTTGCCAAGTCTGGAATTGTTGTCGGACCTCAGGGCCAGGGCCTTCAGTGGAAGGATGGGAGAGGGTTAGGGGAGCTACCACGGGCCGCACACGCACAGGTACCAGCCGCACCAGCTGGACATCAGGAGGCGCCCGCAGCAGCATATGAGGAGTACGAGCCAGATCCTGATCTCCGCTGGCAGGTCGCAGAGCTCGAGCAGGCTATGCAGCACGAGTTTCATGTGTTCGAGCTCTGGCGACAGGGGATCAGCTCCGAGGTTTCTCAAATGCGTACCAGTCAGGAGGCCTTTCAGACTGCTATCGAGTCCAGGGTTTCTTCGATGCACGCCGAGCAGCAGGCATGGGTTGCAGAGTGACGCGCTTGGGCAGCTGGTCATCCGTACCAGCCTACATTTCCTGGATCTGTGCCCTCCAGCAGCACTGCCCCGGGGTGCTTCCTACCGAACGGTGACACGCCATATGACCCCATGCAGTCTGATGACCCTCCTGTTCAGGATTGATTGTGTTTGCTGTATTCTGGTTCTGGTATTCCATGACTTTATGCTTGTATGACCTTATGATTGCATGACTGTATGACATTATGATTACTACTTTATGTTTAGGTTGTTCACTTTTATTGTCATATGATGCATATGTATATGCTGTCCTGACTTATCTATTTCATATGCTTATCATATGTCTATCAATTAATCTTATCCTTTGTTGGTTTTGAGAACAACCCTGGGTTGAGGGGGAGGTATTTTAAACTTAACAACCAGTCTACACCCTTTTCGGTATTTGATAAAGGGGGAGAGTGTGGTTAGTTAAGTTTAAGATGATTACGAGTATAACTATTGTAGGGGGAGGACTCTGATTCTTCTACGATAGTGAAATTTGATCACAATTGATTCCAAATACCTAAACTTAAAATCGGGTTGTCAAACAACAAAAAGGGGGAGATTGTTGATGCAGTCTGACCCTGATTGTTGTTTTGGTGTTGACACCGATTTAAGTTTAGGTCAATAAGATGAGTCTGGGTTAAGTCCTGGTCAAGGACTGGGCACGACCCCCGGTGAGTGAAGCCAGGTGATTGAAACCAAGGTGAGTGAAGCCAGGTGATGGAAGTCCTGGTGAGTGAAGCGAGGTGATGGAAATCCAGGTGAGTGAAGCCGGGAGACTGAAAACCTGGTGAGTGAAGCCAGGTCCTAGCGAGGGAAGCTAGGTTGAACGAAGTCCCGGTAAGTGAAGTTAGGCACGAAGTCTTGGTCCGGGGGACTGAGCATTGCGTGTACTGGTCGGAGAGGGCACGTGAGCTCGTTCTTTGGGACTAGAATGAGTCAGAGAAGGCTAGGGAGGCTGTTCTCTGGACTTAGGGCTGATTTGGTCGAAGCTGGATCGGTGTGGAGACCGATCAGGGAGTTGGCACGAATTCCCTGTTGTGGATCGGTCTGGTGATCAATCCAGAGAAGTTTGATCGTTCTGGTGAACGATCAGAGAGAAAATAGAAAAGTTTCTGTTCGGCTCCTGATCGGTCTGGTGAACGATCAGGGAGAGAACAGAAGCTTCTGTTGGGTTTTCTGATCGTTCTGGTGAACGATCAGAGAGAGTTCAGAGCCTTTCTGTGAGGAACCATGATCGGTCAGGTGACCGATCAAATGTTGCGACATCCCTCATCCTGGCCGATCAGGATGGCTCCTGATCGGTCAGGGAGTGACCTGATCGGTCACCAGACCGATCAGGGCACAACCTGATCGGTCAGGTGACCGATCAGGTGCTTTGGCCTGCGGAAGCTGGAGAAAACCTCAGCAAAGGGATGGATCGGTCAGGTGACCGATCCACAATCCCTGATCGGTCTAGTGACCGATCAGAGAGACACTGGATCGATCAGGATGTGACCTGATCGATCAGGGTCCTCTCTGATCGGTCTGTTGACCGATCAGTAGCTGATAACTTTAATTCAAATCCGCTGTCAGACTTCTGATTGCGTTCTGATTTCGCTCTGATTTTCTCTGCTATTACTGATTCACGTTTGATTTCATTTGCTAAATGTCTGCTAAGTGTGCAGGTAATGCAGGGATGATTCAAACATTAGAGGAGGGTCAACTGGGGTCTTTCGCTACGTCAGTTTTGGCTGTTTTTCTTTCGCAGGATACAACGTCTTCTGGCGCGAGCTGACAACGGTTGGGAAGCTGACGAACTGACCTGGGGCTCGACTGGAGAGGGTTCAGGGAGTCCAGAAGAGGTCAGTGGTAGTTGGGGCTGTTGCAGATGAGCAGCTGGTGTGCAGAGGCGCGCCTGGTGACTGGCGATGAGCAAGTTTAAGAGCTGGCTGGCGAAGAAGAGAAGGGATCTTTTCTTTTGCAACAACTCTGAATCTTGAAGCAACCCTTGCATACACTGAAAGTCTTTGAGCGATCTGTTGTGACTTAAGCACTTGGAAGGATTCGAGTGTTGGATCGAGAGAAACGATAGAGGGGGGGTGAATATCGTTAAACGCTTTTCAGATAGAAATTAGAGCAAGTACGCAGCGGAATAAAAACAATCGCGAACACAGGTAGTTTTACTTGGTTTGAAGCCTAGGTCGACTCCTACTCCAAGGCCCACGGTCATTGACCGTTTACTGGGGGCAATTCTATATGTGCGTAATAATTCTTACAAAAAGATTACAGTAGTAGTATAACAGAAATGAAATGATAGTTCTTCGTTACCGACGTCCGGTATGGGATGTTTCTCGGAGCAGAGGGACGTCGTCGGCGCTTGTGTGTCGAGTTGGGAGGTTTCTGGAGCAAAGCGCAGGAGCAGAAGAACGTAACAGCGTTGGAAGAAGTGTTGTGTTGAAGCCTTGGTTCGAGGGTCCTTTTATAGCGCCTGGGGGTGCCCGGAACGTCGGGGGCGCCCCCCACGTGTCAGTCGATCCACTTCCTTCTCGG
Organism: Boesenbergia rotunda; assembly: GCA_024364735.1. Classification (NCBI taxonomy): domain Eukaryota; kingdom Viridiplantae; phylum Streptophyta; class Magnoliopsida; order Zingiberales; family Zingiberaceae; genus Boesenbergia; species Boesenbergia rotunda. The sequence continues at coordinate 350,502 of JAGFNQ010006346.1, forward strand.
TCAGCTCTGATCCCTTAAAACTCGGGATCAAGCTTTGACGGGGGCGCCCACAACGCTGGGGGCGCCCGGGAGCAGTGGGGGTGCCCGGGAGCACGGGGGCGCCCTGACCAATAGCTGCAGAACCAGTTCTTTTACTTCGACTGTTTTGTGTTCACCTTGGGGGCGCCCGGGACACTCCGGGCGCCCTACTCAGCCTTTGCCTCACTCCTTTGAGGCTCTCTGAGCTGCAGACAATCGTTCCTTCGGTCCTGCATCCAGGGTTAGTCCAAAACAATATAAAATAATAAGATGTTAGTTTATACAGCCTTAGCTGTCTTGGTTCTGACTTTGGGTCTCTTAAATGGAGCCCTAGGTCGAACCGACGCCTACTGTTCCCTCTCGACGGGGAACGCGTCCTCACCTACTCCTCTCGGGAGAATGTACCTGATGCCAACCGGCTCCTCCGGTTGGACTTTTGCCTAGCGGTCCTTTGCCAGGTCTTGGATACCAAGCTGTCCTTCGCCCGGTGCCTAGCATTCCTTCGCCAGGTCTTCAGTCCCAAGCTGTCCCTCGCCTGGTGCCTAGCAGTCCTTCGCTAGGACTTTTTACTCTGGCATTCCTTCGCCAGTGCCTAGCAGTCCTTCGCTAGGACTTTTTACTCTGGCATTCCTTCGCCAGTGCCTAGCAGTCCTTCGCTAGGACTTTTCCTGCACACTTGAGTAGCATATTAGATAACAAGTAAGACTTAACTTTTGAACCCTTTTACCATTATCAAAACTCAGGTTCGACTTGGGTGCTTTCTGCACCAACAATCTCCCCCTTTTTGATTTATGGCAACCCTGTTCAAAAAGTTAAGTTAATCAGGGCAAGTAAAAATTAAATTTTGTTCCCTCCCCCTGGAAGGAATCTCCCCCCTAGATTTTTCAAAACTTCGTGGGGTTTTTGAAAATAAATTCTAAGTTTTAAGGATGGATTTTTACTTAGAATAATTTTCAACAGAAAATAAGTACTTTTGAAAACTTTAAGTTTTAAAGTACTTAGTGAGATTTGAAAAAAACTTAAGTACTATGGAGTACTTTAGGGAAGTTTTGAAAAACTTAAGTACTTAGACAACTTTAGTACTTAGTCAAGTTTTGAAAAACTTAAGTATTTAGGAAAGGTTTAGTACTTTTGAAAAATTTGGTACTTTTGAAAAACTTAGTATTTTTGAAAAACTTAGTACTTAGTACTTTTGAAAACCTTAGTATTTTTGAAAACCTTAGTACTTTTGAAAAATTTAGTACTTTCGAAAAATTTAGTACTTTTTGAATAAAGGATAGAGTTTGAGATTTTTAGAGAAAAATTTTTTAAACTCTCTCCTTTCCTATCTCTCCCCCTTTGCCATATATCAAATACAAATAAATATAGCAGAAACAGAATAATTAAATTGCATAAAGGAAAATAACTTGCATGATTTTGCTGTACTGAACCAACTCATGATGAGAATTAAACCAAATCAGTTTCAATTTTCTCTTTTAGGGACCTGTCTAACCCAATTAGCTACTTACTAACTGTTATAAACAGTAGTTTTTGCTAGGGTTAGTCAAGTTAAGTGTTCTATTCAAGTTAGATTTTTTAAACTTGACACTTAACTTGATTACTGTGTAAGTTGTATTTAGTGCCCCAATTACTGCAGATGCACTGATCTACATCTTGAATTAAGGCAAAGACCTAAGCATCTCAACCCTTTCTAGGTTATCAATCAAAAATACCCTAAGGTGCTTGTGAGATGCTGGCTTCTAAATCTATATGTGCATGCAGTTCTAGGGTTAGGGCCTAGGCTAAGTCCATTTGAGAAAAAGCCCTAGTTTTGAAAGGGGTAGTTTTGAAAATAAAACTAAGTGAAAAACTTTATTTTAAAACTTTTCAAAACTGAATAAAAGCTGATTTTGAAAGCATTTAAAAATTTCTTTAAAACTGATTTGAGTAAGAGAACCAATAGTAGATTCAACCTATTCTACCAAGCATTATAAAGATCAGATACTCAAGTCAAATAAGTAGTCAAACATAATAGGTTAACTGGTCAAACAGAGGTCCAGTAGAGTCAAACATGAGTCAAGTTTTAGTTACTTAGTACAATGCTGAAAATAGTCTAACTAGAAGAAGGGCCAGGGTGGTCAGATGAGCCAGGCTGCCATGATGGAAATAGTGCCATCATCTCGTGATACTGTGCATCTCTGGCCTCTCTCTCAGCTCTAAGGGCGCTCATATACCCAGTGTAGTAGCCCAGATTTGTCTCCATATCTTCGGCATGATTTGCCTCCACTTCCTCTCGGAGGCTCTGGACATGTGTCTCCAGCCGTGTCACTCTCTCGTAGAGTGTCGGTGGAGGGGGCTCGTCTATGTGTGCTCGGACCTCTGCTGCCAGATCTGCAACATCAACGTCTACCTCTTCGTCTGAGTCGATCTGCGCTCCGGCTTGCTGTCGTCTCCAAGTCAAAACCCCGGTGGCCGATACATCTATACCAGCTAAAGAGAAGTTCCTAAATCCTATCTCGTCAAAATCGGTCATCTCGGTTATTTCACCTACGGTAATGTCACGACCGTGGTGATGAAAGATGGAGGTGATGATGTGGCAGAAGGGAGTGCGTACCCGACCCTGAGTCGTGACACTGGAGGCATGTAAGATAGCATGGAACATGTGAAAGCCAATGTCAATGTCTAGATGATGGATCAGGGCATACAGAAGGAAAGTATGGAAGGGTCGCATGGTCGCGACATCCCTAGTGGATAGTGGTAAGATGCATCGGACCAGAACTCTGTACAGGGCGTAGTCCTGGACCTGAAGGTCAACGGACTGGAATCGTCTATCTGCGGGGAGTCTAGCTTCCCTATAGAAATAGGAGTGGAGAGTGTCTAGAGTAATGTGAGAGTAGGGAGGATCAAATGGAGGATTCCTAGGTGGATAGCAACAAAAGGTGGACTGGGAGGCTCGTAGTCCAAGGAATCGATTTAGTAAGGTAGGGGTGATCGACAGGGGTATCCCTTGAACAGTAGTGTTAAACATGAGATCGTTCTGTCTAACTATGTTATTATAGAATTCGGCACATAAAGATGTATTAATCGAATGAGTGCAGAATACTAGATTATCTAGTTGATAAAAGTTTATGACATTCATGGTTAAAGGACAAGATTGGGTAAAGAAATGTCTATTAAGATAGCTAGTTTTGATAGACTTGTAAGTGGTTCGAGCAAACTTATTACATAGTTCTAGAGTCGGGAACCTAGGGTCGGGACTCGGTTCGGCACCGGGGTTCGCTTGGTTTGCTCGGCGTTTTCTAAGTTAAGAGGCATGCATTTATAAGAAAGGAATAATTCTAAATGCATTAAAGAATGATGAAAATATTTTTAAATGCATAAAATAAATCATACCGGGGAGGCATGGTGAGATTGAGGAAGCACAAGTGTCACTTGTGTAGGGTTTTTCGGGCCGCGAAAACCGATTTTTCGCGTCGCGGAAACCCCGAAAGCCCCAATAGAAAGGATCCGAGCGAAGAAAACCATTTCAAAAATTTACGAGTGCTCGTTTACATGCTTCAAAACCGATCTACAACCTAGATCTATTAGAGAAGAAAAAAACTACCTTCGATGCGTGCCCCGCAATTCCCGCTCGCTCCTCGGTTGGTGTCGGATCTCAAGGACGTAAAGTAGCAACCCTCTAGAAGTATCCACACAAGCAAGAGAGTGGAGAGGAGAGCCCAAAAGTGTGCTAGCACTTGCGTGGGGTCTCGGCCACAAGAGAGGAGAGGGAGAGCCAAAACCAAAAACTCATTGGGAGAAAAATCAATCACACACAAGAAAAACTCATTTTGTGTGTATAAGTGGCCGGCCACCACCTTCCATAACCCCCTTATTTGAATTCAAAATTCAAATGGGGAGGTTACTTAGCCTTGATGATGATGCCAAGTCATCACTTGGTCAAGTCAAGGTGATGTGGCTTAAGTCAAGTCAAACTTGCCTCTTATGGACTTTCCATATTTAGCCAAAGTCAAACTTTGACTTCATTATTCTCCCATGATTAGATTCATCCAACACTTGGATCAAACTCGAGTCCAACTCAAGTTGTCTAATTTGAGTCAAGTCAAACTTGCCTTTTATGGACTTTCCATATTTAGCCAAAGTCAAACTTTGACTTCATTATTCTCCCATGATTAGATTCATCCAACACTTGGATCAAACTCGAGTCCAACTCAAGTTGTCTAATTTGAGTCAAGTCAAACTTGCCTTTTATGGACTTTCCATATTTAGCCAAAGTCAAACTTTGACTTCATTACTCTCGGTCCATCATATGGACTTATTCTCCATCTATTGCTCTATGTGTGTGACCCTATAGGTTCTTGTAACGTTGGCAATGCCCTTAAACCTATTTAAGGACATAAGCAATGAGAGGTATCTAGCAACACATCATTGCTACCCAAGTTACAAGAATGTCGAGATCCAACATCACCATTGTGACTAATAATTGTGACCATCACAATATGTGACAACGTCCTTCTATCCTCGATATCTAGATTGATCTTCTATGAAGCATAGACCGTGTCATCCTCCAATCAATCTATGTGTCTTGAACTCCAAGTAGACTCACTATAATCAAATAAGCTCAATATCTCATATTGCCTTATTTGGGCATGGCCATGCACTTAGTGATCTCACTCTATCAAGACTATGATATCTCTCCCGTCATATAGGAGGGATAGATCCCATCTACATCACTCACATCCCTCCGCATAATTTGTTACATACCCAGTAATCACCTTTATAGTCCACCCAGTTACGGGTGACGTTTGACGAAACCAAAGTACATAACTCCTTATGTAGGGAACTATGGTGACTTCAGGTCTAAGGACTAATAGTCATACTAATAGTCACATGAGAAAGTATATGACACTCATATAACGATCCATGATACTTTCTCATGGCGGGCCATTCAGTATACATTCCCTAATGTATACCCATGTGTCAACTTGATATCTCATATCCATGACTTGTGAGATCAAGTCATCATGTTGACCTACATGCTAGTCTCTATGCATTAACATTGTCCTTGAATGTTAATACTTGACTAGGAATAATTAAAAGTAGTGTTCTCTATATCATCTCACTATCGATTCAACTAATCGATTAATATAGATAAGAACCTTCTACTCAAGGACGTTATTATACTAAGTTATTTGGCACCAATACACATAAGTACAATAACCATAAGAAATGCCTTTATATATAAGAAATATATATACAAGAATATGATACAATGAGTCCAAAAAGTAATCATCATATGATTGGCTCTAGGGCTCTCACTAACAACTTGATCTTCTTGGAAGGAAGGAAGTGAGGAAGGAAGAAGGTTTTTGGTGTGGGAAGAAGAGGGGGGTCGGATGCCCTTTTATAGGCATGTCATTGGGGGCGCCCGGGACAGTGGTCACTGCCATTGGCAGTGACTAGGTCTGTTGGGGGCGCCCAGAGCGGTCCGGGCGCCCTGGTCAGGCTGAATCTGCAGCTTTTGCTGCTATGACTGTGATGGGGGCGCCCGCGTGGTTCCGGGCGCCCTGGTCAAGGGCGAAGGCATCTTTTTGCCTTGAAAGTAGCTAAAGGCAAGGGGGGGGGGGCGCCCGAGGAGTCACGGGCGCCCGGAGTGTATAGGAAGTGACAAATATTATGTCTTGTCATTGTTTGACCATGGTATGGTTTGACTGCTTTGACCATGGTTTGACTATGTTGACCATGGTTTGACTAGGTTGACCATGGCTTGACTATGTTCTGAACTATAGGATTAAATCACAATATAGGTATTAAAGGAATTATAATTGATTTTAATTTTACTGTCTCACCCAATCTAGGGTTTTCAATCACGTTAGCCTTATAGGTTTTGTGAGACAGGTTTTGATAAGTAAGATTATTTTTAAAAATTATTATTTATTTTGAAACACATAGATAATTTTGAAAACAATTGAATTTATTTTGAAAAGACAGATTAAATCTACAAGTAACTGAAAATATGTGTTAGATTTGAATTTGACAAAGAATAATTTGAATTTGAATTTCAAAAATTGGCTTCCAGGTCTTGGCGAGGCACTAGGCCTTCTTTGGCCGTAGCCTTATTGGATCATCAACCCTTTCCTTGACAAAGCCTTTTAATGAAATTTCATTTTCAAAATTAATCTTTGAAAAATTCTGGTCTAACTAGTTTGGGTCTTGGATCGGTAGCTTCGGCTAGTTTCACCAGTCTAAAGAGACCAAGTATACTTGACCTTATTAGAATTGGTTTCCCTAACGTACTATCATCTCACCTCCACCCAATACTATGTTGTCAAGTTTCAGTTAAGTTTGTTCAGTCCTTAAACTAACCATTCCTAGGTCTAAGCATGGTAAATTGCAGAAATTTAAATAAACAATCAATCAAGCAAATTGCAATCAAGAGTTGAATTTATCTAACAATACATATAGTTTTTAATTTGGCTCCCCCTGGACTAAAGCCACGGTAATGGTTAGGCAAGATGTGAATCTTGTCCTTGAAGATCCAATACTGATTTGATCCAGTTGGTTTGTTCAGGTACAATTTAGGTACCCATGCCTGAACTTTATTTCTGGACTGATTCAGTACAGCAAAATAGGATCTTTGTCTAGATTTGGTTCTATAGCCTAGTCCGGATCGATTTAGAACCGATTTCTATTTTCCAAGAATCATGTCAAGACCCTTGGAACCAGAAGTGAATTGTTCTAAAGCTGATCTAAGATCCTTAACCTGAGTTTTCAGGGAGGAGTTCTCTTTCTCAAGTTTTTCAACTTGAGTAGGAGTTCCTTCTTGAACCTTCTCGGTTAAGGTTTTAGAGTCAGCTCCCTCTTTCAGGAGTTTTACTTCCTGTCGGAGGGATTCGACTCGGAGTTTAGCTTTCGCCAAATCTCGAGAAAGATACGAAATTAGTTCATTTAATTGACTTCTAGTAAATCCACTTACCTTGATTTCGCCGTCTTCTGAAAAGGTCAGTCTGCCGTCGTCCTGTTCTGATTCAGACTCGGTCTCGACTTCTTCTGAGGCGGTTAGTGCTAGTAGGTTCGACTGTGGGACCTCTTCTTCTTCTTCGGAGGAGGACTCGTCCCACGTTGCTTGAAGTGCCTTCTTTCTTCTATTCTTCTTGGTTTCCTTTAGGTTCGGTCACTCCGTCTTGTAGTGATCCTTCTTCTTGCACTTGTAGCAGTTCACGTTGGGCTTGTTCTTTTCATTTGCGGGTTCAGCTGGTTCATCCCTTCTTCGGCTGACTTTCCGCTTGTTGGTTTGGTTCTTCAATTCTTTGTAGTAGTTTCTGGCCAGTCGGACCAGCTTAGGTCGATCTCCTTCTTCGTCTTCTGAGTCTGAGTCTGAGTTAGACTCGGGTTCAGGTTGAGGCTTCTTCTTAGTTGTCCTTCCAGTTTTACCTGCAACAAAGGCAATACCTTTCTCGACCAGATTGCAGTTAGTCTGTTCATGTAACTCTAATTCAGAAAACAATTCATCTAATTTTATTTTTGAAAAGTCCCTTGAAACCTTGTATGCATCTACCATAGATGCCCACAAGGTATTTCTCGGGAAAGCATTTAAAGCATACCTTATTAGGTCACGGTTTTCTACCTTGTGACCAATGGTGTGTAGACCGTTCATTAGTTCTTGGATTCGTGCGTGAAGCTGAGCTGCTGTTTCGTTGTCGGCCATTTTGATGGTATACAGTTTGTTTAGGAGCAGATCTCTCTTGCTGATCCGAGTGTCTGATATTCCTTCGTGCAGCTCGATCAGTTTTCCCACAGCTCCTTGGCACTGTTGAAAGGGCCCACCTAGTTCAGCTCTTCTTTTGTTAAGCCGCATTGAAGGGTCTGGGTCGCCTTTGCATCCGCTTCAATTTTTCGTTTCAGAGCGGTGTCCCACTCTGTGTAGCTTTGAGGTACTCCTTCAGCATTTCTAGGAATCTCCAGTCCGGACTGAATGATTATCCACATGTCCACCTGAGTTTTCAGGTGGACCTCCATTCAACTTTTCCAGTAAGAAAAGTCTTCTCCACTGAAAAGTGGAGGTCTGGCTGTGCTAAATCCTTCTTGCATGGCCATTTTTATCTGAAATGTAAACTAGACAAAAAAAAGAATATCCCAAGACTTGGTCTTGGATTAGTAGTGCGGGATAAAGTAAAGAAAAGAAATATATGTCGAGGGGTGTTGCACCAACCTCGATCAACGAGAAGAAATTCGAACGAAAAAATATTAGAAGAAATTCGAACGAAAAAAGAGAAAATTTTTAAAAAGAATCCGAAAAATTTTCAAACTGGTGGTTGCACCAAATTTGAACTTCCCCGCTCTGATGCCACTTGTTGGATCGAGAGAAACGATAGAGGATGCTTTTTGGATAGAAATTAGAGCAAGTACGCAGCGGAATAAAAACAATCGCGAACACAGGTAGTTTTACTTGGTTCGGAGCCTAGGTCGACACCTACTCCAATGCCCACGGTCGTTGACCGTTTACTGGGGGCAATTCTATATGTGCGCAATAATTCTTACAAAAAGATTACAGTAGTAGTATAACAGAAATGAAATGACAGTTCTTCGTTACCGACGTCCGGTATGGGATGTTTCTCGGAGCAGAGGGACGTCGTCGGCGCTTGTGTGTCGAGTTGGGAGGTTTCTGGAGCAAAGCGCAGGAGCAGAAGAACGTAACAACGTTGGAAGAAGTGTTGTGTTGAAGCCTTGGTTCGAGGGTCCTTTTATAGCGCCTGGGGGCGCCCGGAACGTCGGGGGCGCCCTGACGAGCCCAAACTATGTGTCACGAATGTGGGCCTCAAATTTAGAATTTATAAATGAATAACTGGAAACACTTTTACAATCAAAATCTGAAAATGTAATATAGGGGCCACAGGTCGTATTTTTCTCAGGGACTAGTTGAAGGTTTGTTTGATTCGCGCTTGTATTTAGGTGTCGTTTGTGAATTATGGGTTTCAAATAACAATTAGGTTTTGGTTTGCAATCGGCAATGAAATCATAAATGAACGAGAAGAAACTTAACCCAATGAACTAAACAATTAAAGGGCAACTAATGAACTTCCTTTGGGAGACTTAATCAACCAATACAACTTAACCACCTTGGGAGAGCAAATCTGAACTCAATTGCAAAAGCAAGGTATGAATTGCTTTTAACTTCAGGAATTTCCACCTAAAACCGAAACTTCACTTGATACCAAAATGGAAGTAATTAAATCAAAACAACTTAATACCAAATGAAGGGAACTCATGTGCCGAAAACTCAAACAAAGTGCAATTTTGATTGGTTGCTTGATACAAGGGCAGATCTACAATTTGATACGCATGAATAGCACAGTAAAATCAGAAACAACCAAAATTTCAGCAGGAATTTAGGACTGACTTAATTACAGCAATAGAGATAACAATTCCAGCACATCCGCATACAAAATGCAGCTGAGTTCAAGTACACAAAGACTCTTCATGGTATGTTCAATCTTAAGATGATTCAATGCCGAAACTTAGCTGGAATTGTAGCTGACAGCTTCGTAATGTTGCTGACCAATTCAGAACTTATCAATTCAGGAAGTGGAACCATGCAGAAATGAATTATAGGAATGCAGAAATGAAATGCAATTTTTCAGTAATAGAATGCTGCACACATTGGATGAATAGTCAACCTAGCACTGAAATCCAATACTTGAACTAGCTTCAGAAATAATGAATCAGAATTACAGAATCGAAGCTAACAAACAACTCAAAAACGTTTAATCCAGAGGTGGTATGCAGAAATACTTGAGTGCAGAGATGGTAAACTGCAAATTCCGTGATAACTTGTTCGGTTCAGCTCAAATTATGAGGCTTAAGTAAAATGCTGTGCAAAGACTGTAAAAACTTGATGCTAGCTACATGATAGAGATGGAACTAGCGATTTCAGACACCATTGACAGAAGACAAAGATCAGAAACGCAGAAAAGAATTGCAGAAAACAGGATCCGAATGTATGTGTGCAGAAATTCAGAAATGGAAGGCAAAGCTTCAAGAACTAATGCCAAGAAACAACAAATTGGATTCAGAGCTTAATCAAGCCACTAAAATCAAGCATTCTAATCTAATGTCCAGATAAAATTCAGAGACAGCTCAGATTCACTCAAGAACACAAGACTGATATGCATGAAATCTGGGATTGATTTCAGAAACTGCTACAATGGCAAACTGAATGAAACTTCAGGTAGAAATCTAGATGCCAAACAACTTAGATCCAATGCATTATCACACTAATTGTTTTCTCTACTTCATAGCATCAATCTAGACAGAAATCAAATGCAAAGGAGGCTGCAAAAATCAGAAGTATTGATACGCAGGAATCAGACTTGCTGTACAGAAATTCAGCACAAGGTGTGGCGCAAAACACAAACAACTTATATTGATTGCACTGATTGTAATGCCAGACAAACTAAGCTGAAATGTCTAGTGTTTACCTAGCAAGAATTCTCCAAACAACAGCTGGAAATTTCAGAACAGAATTGGGTTTTGGCAGAAATAAAATGGCACGCAAGAAATATAATTTGATACGCAACAATTAAACATCTAGTAAACTAGAATTAAAAACACTTGTTCACTAACTAACTTCCTAGCTAACTCCTTGCAAAATTTAAACACTGATTAAAGGCAGAAAACGAATTCAGAAACTGAAACTAGGTGGCTGATGTGAAAAGCAGAAATCAAAACAGAATTCAAAATCAATATTACAGCTAATACAATGAAATTAGCTAATTCTAAGTCTCAATCTCTCATCTCAGCTTCGAATCCTTGCTGTCACTCAAGGATGAGCCTCCAATTGAGAAAGAAACGATCCATACAACAAAATTACAGTAGCTGGAACAAATTCAGAAATGAAACTATGGCAGAAATTGAAATTACAGCTACAACTCAAAAATGCAATAAGAAATCTAAACCCCAATCACTCCATTAGCTCAAGGTCTTCTTGGTTGTCAATCAAGAGCTGGCCTCGAACCCGTAAGCTCAGCAATTCACTAAGGAACTGAATCTGCGGTCGAATCGAGCTCAAATCTGTTCAAGAAGGAAAACCCATTCGAATTCTTCAACTCAGTAGTGTCTGATTGAAACGAAGGTGCGGGAATGATCCAAACACTTCAGGGAACCCCTCTGAATAGCTTGGATTGATGAGAACTTGACAGAACCGAATTTGAAGCTATCAAATACAAGGCTGCGGAAACCTCTCAACAGCCCTGTTCTTGCCCAATTTCAAGCTGAAAACTCTACAAACTACTCTCCCTAGTGACCTCGACTTTGATCTGATGAAGGATGGAGGTGGTCGCGCCCCTTGGATGAAGAACTCTATTGAAGAAACGAAGAAACAAACGAAGAAGAAACTGGTTGCGGCGAGGACGCGACGAGGAGAAGCTGGGCTGCGTTTTTCCTTAAATAATAACCAATGGACGGCTGTGATTGATCGGATGAAATCCAACGGCAGATCTTGGTCTGATTTGAGCCAAACTTTTATGATGATGATCTGGGGTCAGGATCTACCTTGTGGTACCTCGGATCCTCCAGATATGCAACGGATGATCCAGATCAACTCTATCTGTGAATGGACGCTCTAGAGCCCTCCTTGCTTGATCCAACGGTTGATTGAGCTCTGATTGGGATGAAACCTTCAGATCTTGATCATAGAGCTTGATCAACCCTAACCCTAGCTCGGATTGCTTCAGATCATCCCGGATGGCTCAGATCTAGCCGCTCGTGAATCGGACGGCCCGGATTAATCGTAGGCTTGATAATTCGATCCGGTTCACATCCGACTCAGGTTTGACCCAGTATGCCCTAGGTCTAGGATCCTTTCATGCCTACAAAAATATATCAGAAAATTAGTGGTCAAATAATCCAAAAATTATGTAATTTTGCAATTAAGTCCAAAATAAGATAAAGTTCCAAAACCTAGGGTAAAATCATAATTAAGCAATAAAAACATGGATCAAACATGGATTTTAGCAATTAAAATAATCAATAAAATGGTGCTTATCAACTCCCCCACACTTAAGCTTGAGTGTCTCGCGAAAACACTAAATATGTATCCCTTAGATTTTCTTAAGCATAATTAGAAGCAAATGAAAAGAAATTACCTAGGGTTGTCAATTCTCATAAATCTAAGCTCTATGGATTAGTATCTTGTCCTTAAATCAACAACTTAGCCTTTTCATCTATCATGAGTCATTGAGATGAATTCAACTCATAGCCTTTCAAGGAAAATTTTGGTGGCTCTCTCCTTAAGTTCTAACTTGATGATGGGAGTGGAGCTCACTCAAACACACATGCTTCTTGCACTACCATAGGCTTGCTTATTATCTAATCTCCACCATTAATCATGAATAGGATCAACAACTATAAAAACAAATGAAAACATGGAAAATGATAAGAAATGGAGTAAAAATCAAGGAAATGGAAAAAAATGGATAAAGTGGAAGACTTGAGTGCTCAAGGATGTTTCTAATGAATTTTGCCCCTCTTTACAGTCCTCTATGTTGATGCAGTCTGGCCCGATTGTTGTTTTGGTGTTGACAACGATTTAAGTTTGGTTGAGTAAGAATTGATGAAACCCTGGTGAGTGAAGCCAGGTCCTAGCGAGTGAAGCTAGGTGAAGAAAATCCTGGTGAGTGAAGCCAGGTCCTAGCGAGTGAAGCTAGGTGAAGAAAATCCTGGTGAGTGAAGCCAGGTCCTAGCGAGTGAAGCTAGGTGGAGAAATCCCGGTGAGTGAAGCCGGGTCCTGGTAAGTGAAGCCGGGTGACCGAAACCCTGGTGAGTGAAGCCAGGTCCTAGCGAGTGAAGCTAGGTGGAGAAATCCCGGTGAGTGAAGCCGGGTCCTGGTAAGTGAAGCCGGGTGACTGAAATCCCTGGTGAGTGAAGCCAGGTCCTAGCGAGTGAAGCTAGGTGAAGAAAATCCTGGTGAGTGAAGCCAGGTCCTAGCGAGTGAAGCTAGGTGAAGAAAATCCTGGTGAGTGAAGCCAGGTCCTAGCGAGTGAAGCTAGGTGGAGAAATCCCGGTGAGTGAAGCCGGGTCCTGGTAAGTGAAGCCGGGTGACTGAAACCCTGGTGAGTGAAGCCAGGTCCTAGCGAGTGAAGCTAGGTGGAGAAATCCCGGTGAGTGAAGCCGGGTCCTGGTAAGTGAAGCCGGGTGACTGAAATCCCGGTGAGTGAAGCCGGGTCCTGGTAAGTGAAGCCGGGTGACTAAAATCCCGGTGAGTGAAGCCGGGTCCCGGTGAGTGAAGCCGGGTGACTGAAACCCGGTGAGTGAAGCCGGGTTGAATTGAATTGAGGCTGGATCGGTCGGGAGATCGGTTGGCACGGAGTCTCTTTGGAGGATCGATCAGGTGACCGATCCAGGGAAATCCAAGGAGCCTGATCGTTCTGGTGAACGATCAGGGAGAGAACAGAAGGTTTTCCAACCTTTCTGTTGGAAGGTTTGATCGTTCTGATGAACGATCAGTGAGTAGGAGGGAGAAGACCCTGATCGGTCATACGGACCAATCAGGGCCCTCCTGGACCGATCCTGATCGGTCCAGCTGCTCCATGATCGGTCAGTATGACCGATCAAAGGTGTTCCCTGATCGGTCACTGACCGATCAGGTGCGTTGAGACTCTAAGGCCTGAAACACTGATCGTTACATTGATCGTTCTGATGAACGATCAGTGAGTAAGAGCCCAAGAGGGAGAAGACCCTGATCGGTCTTGGTGACCGATCAGGGCCCTCCTGGACCGATCAGGGACCACCCTGATCGGTCCAGCTGTTCCATGATCGGTCAGTGTGACCGATCAAAGGTGTTCCCTGATCGGTCACTGACCGATCAGGTGCGTTGAGACTCTAAGGGCCTGAAACCCCTGATCGGTCTTTGACCGATCAGGAACTTTCTCTGATCTATCAGGGTGATCGATCAGAAAGTCACTGGATCGATCAGATAGATATCTGATCGATCAGGACTCATATTGATCGGTCGGGTGGATCGATTAGTATCTGAAAACTGTAATTCAAATTGAAGTTTCTTCTACTGTCTTCTCATTCACGTCAAGTTCTTATTGCTATAACGTGTTCCTGAGTGTTGTGCAGGTAATGCAGGATAACGCAAGAAGTACTTCCGTGAATCAAACTCTCTACTCTGAGTGTAACGGGTTTCTGATTTTCTGCCAAGGGCAGTTGGAAACTTCAGTCAGAAATGGGCAGACTGAGGTCGTGGGTGAGCAGCTTGCTGCACGCGGCTGGTCCTAGGGTCGTGGGTGAGCAGCTTGCTGCACGCGGCTGGTCCTAGGGTCGTGGGTGAGCAGGGAATTGCTACACACGTCCGATGTCCTGAGTTGAGTTGAGATATATCAGATGTGAAGAGAACAGAAAAGCTAACACTTGCGAAATTCAATTCTGATCAGTGAAATCCTCGAGCTCGAAAAGAAGTGTTGCGACTCCATCAGCAAGCAGACAACGCAAGAAGGAAAGCTGAGTGAAGGCTATCTTGTGGTTGTGTTGTAAGTGGTGGGGTGTAAAACTGTCTTCTCGCGCTCTGTTAAGCTCCTTCGTCTCTGTGCTTTATTAACATACTGTTAAGACAACTGTGTGGAGAGGTTTCTCCACCGAGAAGGAGACTGTGATATCCGGATTTCCGGGGCTTGATCTGCCGACGATCAAGGAT
>JAGFNQ010006346.1:367379-466833 GCA_024364735.1 Boesenbergia rotunda
TGAGTATCTTGGCTGTCGACGATCGCCAAATTTCTATTCTATCTACCCTAAGATCCCGAATCCTATATTGCCTCTGTTTGAGGGAGTCACCCTCGACTCCATCTATGAGTATTTTTTGGGACACCGTAGGCCGGATGACCTTGATGAGTTAGGGCCTGATTTCCCTACTTTTACTACCCTTCACCTTTCTCCTGTTGATTATATCCTTTTTAAGATTATCACAAACTGCATTCTGCCAATCACTTTAAAACCCTTAGCTGAAATCCGCCCATACCATTGCTTGATGCTCTACGGGATGCATCGCCTCCTCAATTTTGATATCACGGCGTGCATTCTCGCTTCCATCATGACCTATAGTCCTGGGCGCCGTACAGTCTACATGCCTTTCAGACACGTTATCACTGACTGACTCCAGTCAGTCGGTGTCGATGTGTCCAAGGGCAGGACTGTGCTGATGGTTCGGCAAGACTGCAGACTCGGTAAACGTGCGTTTGCCAAATCTGGCATTGTTGTCGGACCTCAGGGCCAGGGCCTTCAGTGGAAGGATGGGAGAGGGTTAGGGGAGCTACCACAGGCCGCACACGCACAGGTACCAGCCGCACCAGCTGGACATCATGTACCAGCCGCAGCAGCACATGTGGAGTACGAGCCGGATCCTGATCTCAGGTGGCAGATCGAGGAGCTAGAGAAGACGATACAACATGAGTTTCATGTTTCAGAGCTCTGGCGGCAGGGGATCCAATCCGAGGTCTCTCGGCTACACGACGGTCAACAAACTATTGACCGCACATTACACGTGATAGAGTCCGAGGTCTCTGGGATCCGTACTGATCAGCAGGCCTGGATTGCAGAGTGGCGCACTTGGGCAGCTGGTCATCCGTACCAGCCTACATTTCCTGGATTTGCGCCCTCCAGCAGCACTGCTCCGGGGAGCTTCCTACCGGACGATGACACGTCATATGACCCCATGCAGTCTGACGACCCACCTGCCCAGGATTGATTGTTTGCTGTATTCTGATTCTGACTGTGACTCCATGACTTGTTATGTATGACTGTCTAATGGGTTTCTTTATGACTTGCTATTTCATGTTTATTGCTATTTCATGCCGTATTCTATTTTATATGATGCGTATGACTGTTTTATCCTGCAGTATCTTTTCATAAGCCTTTCATATGCTTTCCAAAATTCTTATCCTTTGTTGGTTTTGAGAAAAACCATGGGTTGAGGGGTAGGCATTTTAAACAACCAGTCTACACCCATTTCGGTGTTTGACAAAGGGGGAGAGTTTGGTTAGTTAAGTTTAGGATGATTACGAGTATAACTATTATAGGGGGAGGACTCTGATTCTCCTAAGATAGTGAAATTCGATACAATTGACTTCAAATACCTAAACTTAAAATCGGGTTGTCAAACAACAAAAAGGATGAGATTGTTGATACAGTCTGACCCTGATTGTCGTTTTGGTGTTGACACCGATTTTAGTTTAGGTTAATAAGATGAGTCTGGTTTAAGTCCTGGTCAGGGATTGGGCACGACTCCCGGCGAGTGAAGTCGGGTCCTGGTGAGTGAAGTCAGGTGATGGAAACCCCGGTGAGTGAAGCCGGGTCCTGGTGAGTGAAGCCAGGTGATTGAAACCCCGGTGAGAGAAGCCAGATCCTGGTGAGTGAAGCCGGGTGACTGAAACCCTGGTGAGTGAAGCCAGGTCCTAGCTAGGGAAGCTAGGTTGAACGAAGTCCTGGTGAGTGAAGCCGGGCATGAAGTCTTGGTCTGGGGGACTGAGCATTGCGTGTACTGGTCGAAGAGGGCACGTGAGCTCGTTCTCTGGAGGTGGAAAGGATAAAGTATTATCAGGCTTTTCTATTGGGAAGGAATTGAGCATATCAGTTCAGAAGCATGCCATGATTCCTACAAAGAGAACAGTTGCAGCAGGTTTCCTAATGACAGGGGCTTCGCAGGCAGATCAAAATGATAAGCCGTGGGATGAGCAGGAGGAAAATAATATTACTGAAGCTTCAAAAACTTTTATGGAAGAGGATGACTCGGATAATGGAGATGAGGGACATCTACATAGATCATCATCCTGTAATTTAGCAAAAATGGGGTCCCAAAGAATTATCAAAGGCAGGGTAGTGGGAAGACAAATATTTTCTAAACCAGCTGCTCTCTTTACAGCAGGGTCTGGTGAAGATCGCAGAATTACCAGGAGCAAATCTCAAGCTCAAAAATGCTAATTCCTCAAATTATTTTTAATGGCAGGTATTATATGGAATATTAGAGGGATTGGGAATGAAGCATCTATGCGAAGAGTTCACTTTCTTAGGAAAAATTACCATTTGAACTTCTTGGGCATTCTGGAACCATTTATTAAACTAGATGTGATCTCTATTACTAGGCGGTTGGAGTTGGATAATGCTATTTCTAATTGCTCTGGGAAAGTTTAGTTTTTGTTTGATGCTAATATTGAATGTGAATTGTTATTGGATCATGAGCAGTTTCTTCATATGAAAATTAGTTCGCATATTTTTCCTATAAAGATGATAATTACAGTAGTTTATGTTAAATGCACGCAAGCAGAGAGAGTTGTCCTTTGGGAGAAGTTATTAGAAATCAGTCCGGTGGACACTGACTTTTGGTTGATTGGTGGAGATTTTAATGTTGTCTCCAGTCCAAGTGAGCATTCTAAAGGTTTTCTATCTAAGCTTGGGCCAGTTAATGACTTTAATGAGTTTCTGATGCTAGCTGGTCTAGTAGATGCTGGATTTGTTAGAGATAGATTCACTTGGACGAATAATAAAATCTGGAAACGTTTGGACAGAATTCTTATATCTCCTTCCTGGGATGTTTGTGACTTTTCAGTTCGAGTTGAACATTTAAGCAGGGCAGTTTCGGATCATTGTCCTTTACTTATTACTTTTCCTAAATTTCCTAAACCTGCTGCTTCATTTCGTTTCCAAAACATGTGGATCAAGCACTGTAATTTTCTTCAAACTGTAACACTGAATTGGAGGCTGCCGATTGCTGAGAAAGGTCTCAGAAAATTGCAATTCAAGCTAAAAGGCTTAAAGAACATTTGAAATGGTGGAATTGGGAAGTCTTTGGAAATATACATGATAATATCATCAAAGCTGAGGAAAATTTTGCTGTGGCAGAGAGAAATTTTGAACTGGATCCTTCAGAAGCTAATAAAATAGTGAAAGCTCAGAAGCAGGCGTAGTTGTTTCATATTTTACATATGGAGGAGGCCTTTTGGAAACAAAAGGCTGCGGTGAAGTGGATGGCTAAAGGTGAAAGAAATACCAAATTCTTTTACGGATTGGTGAAAAAAAGAAGATTGGCTAGCAGGATTTTTAGAATATGGGAAGAAGGGGTTTGTGTGGACAAGCCGGAGCATATTAATGCTTCAAGCTCAGCCTATTTTGAGAAATTGTTAACTGGTGAGGTTTATAATTGTGATGATGTTAATTTTGACCATATTCCAGATTTGATTGATGCAAGTGACAATGCTAATATTTCTATGCTTCCGGATATGGAGGAAATAAGGAGATTATTTAGGAAATGTCTATAGATAGCTCGGCTGGTCCGGATGGTTTCTCTACACAGTTTTATAGGTCTTGTTGGGAAATTATCAAGGAAGATTTACTTGAAGCAGTTCTGGATTTCTTTCATGGCAGCTCAATGCCAAAGGGAATGGCGGCTACCACAATAATTTTAATTCCAAAAATGGATAATGCACAACAATGGAAAGATTTCAGGCCAATTAGTTTATGCAATGTTTCAAACAAGATAATTTCCAAATTATTATCTTCAAGATTGAGCAAAGTCATGGGCAAAATCATTTCGCCCACATAGAGTGGTTTTGTATCAGGTAGATTGATTTTAGATAATATATTATTGGCACAAGAGGTTAATCATAAGTTGAACTATCATGTCAGGGGTGGTAATCTAATTTTGAAATTAGACATGGCTAAAGCTTTCGATAGAGTCCAATGGTCTTTTCTTTTTAAAGTCATGGAGGCTTTTGGATTTTCAGCTACATTTATTGGGTTCATCAAACGATGCATCACTGAATGTTGGTTTTCTGTTAAAATCAATGGGCATTTGTCGGGTTTCTTTCATTCTATGAGAGGACTAAGGCAGGGTGATCCTATCTCTCCACTATTATTTGTCATTGCTGCGGAATTCTTATCCAGAGGTTTAGATGCTTTGTTTGATAAATTCCCTCAGCTATATTTTAATTTGGGTTGTGAGACCAAATTATCGCATCTGGCATATGCTGATGACATTATGATTTTATTGAATGGGTCAATTAATAATGCCAAGCGAGTCAAGAATTTCCTAAAGGAATATGAGTTATGCTCGGGTCAATCGATCAATGCTGGAAAGAGTTTATTTTTTCCTGCCAAAAGTATCTCAAGTGTCAGAAAGGGTCTAATTGCCTCCAGTACTGGTTTTTTAGAAGGTCAACATCTCATTATTTATTTGGGTGTGCCTATAGCAGCTGGGAACAGAAAATCAAGCCATTTCCAATTTTTAATTGAAAAAATCAGAAAGAGATTAATGGGGTGGAATATTCAGACACTGACATATGGTGGTCGTTTGCTACTTATACAATGTGTCTTAACTTCAATTCCATTTTATACCCTGCAAGTTCTCCTTCCTCCTATCTCGGTTCAGCATCAGATAGAAATGCTTTTTGCTAATTTTATCTGGGGTATGGCTAATTCAAAAAGGAAAACTCATTGGATAGCCTGGTCTGAAATTTGTAAACCAAAGTTGGAGGGGGGTTTGGGTATCAGGAAGTTATCAGATATTGCCACAGCTACCGTGATGAAGCTTTGGTTTAGATTCCGTGAGCAAGGCACTCCATGGGCAACATTTTTATTAAATATGTATTGTTGTTCATCTCCAGCAGCTGTGGTTTCGGCAAATTGGAAGGCTTCTCCTTGTTGGCACCGTCTGATAAAAATCAGATGTTTAGCAGAGGAAAATATTGGTTGGATCATAGGCAATGGAGAAATAAATTTTTGGTACGACACTTGGCTAGATCAAGGGCCTTTATTTCAGGCGTGTGAGGTGGTGGGAAACCCAAACTGCAAAGTGGCTGAATTTTCTAGCAACCAAGGCTGGAACCTATCCAAACTGCATAATACTGTCCCAGCTAGAATTGTGGAGGAGATATTGGAGGTTGCAGGACCTAGGTTAAAAATAGACCCAACATTAATAGGGGATAATTTGAACTACCGTGATACTATTGTTTGGAAGCCGACCTTGAATGGCAAATTTACATTGAAAACTACCTGGAACCTAATTAGGAATGTGCAGCAGTCGGATGAGATCTGGAGAGCTTGTTGGAGTAAGATTCTATATCCAAGTATATCAATTTTTATTTGGCATTTTTAAGGAGAAGATTACCATTAGATGATATATTACAGTAAAGAGGAGTGGAGCTAGCTTCTAAATGTCAGTGTTGTGAAGATGTAGAATCTTGGGAGCACTGGTTTTTTATTGGTCAGATTGCTAAGGAGGTTTGGAAACATTTTGCTCAATTATTTGGAGTGGATAAATATCAAATTTTTGAAAGTTGGAGATTGGGACGTTCCTGGTCGAGAGATGGGCATATTAAAGAGGCAATCCCTTTATTGATTGTTTGGTGTCTATGGTGCGCCAGAATGATGCTAAACACCGTGGTTTCAGGCCGTCAGCAAAAAGGATCATATGGAAGGTTAATTCATATATACAACTAGCCATGGCAGCTGGTCTGATCAAGAGAATCCATTGGAAAGGTTGTAGCAAGGCAGTGAAAAGTATGGGTTTCCAGGTGGATAATAGGGTTGAATCTTCTATTTCAATGGTGCGTTGGAGGTTGCCGAAATTTGGAATTTATAAACTAAACACAGATGGATGCTCTAGAGGGAATCCAGGTCTTGCTTCGTATGGAATTATTATTAGAAACCATTTGGGTCAGATCATGCAAGCAAAATATGGAGTTATTGGTGTGGCTTCAAATGTGAAGGCTGAGTTAACTGCAATTTTGATGGGTCTGGAATTATGTTTGAGTAATAGCTACATCCCCATTTGGTTAGAATCAGACTCTTTAGTGGCTTTAAAGTTTCTGCAATCTTCTTCAACAGCAGACCTGGCTTTCGCATGTGTACAGAGAGGCTAATTCAGCTGTGGATTATCTTGCAAACCAAGCATTTAGCTCTCCTATAGAAAAGGTATTATATGTTGATGAGATAGATAAGATGCTTATTGGCATTTGCAAATTGGATAGATTGAACATGTCGTATCTTCGTTTTACCAGGAAGTCTGTGGGTTGATTTAATTTTGATCCCCTGCCAGTTAATGATATGCTTGTTTCTGTAATTGAATTGTCTGGATAAAGATTTCAAGTATTCTTGTCCTTAGTGTGTTGCATATTTGCTATTGTTTTAAGATATGTTTCCACGTTTTTGGACAATCTGTTTTCTGTTTTATTGATAATTACAGAATTCTTGGTAACTGTAAGAAAGACAGAAAACTGGTTACCTGTAGCAGTGATTGGCACTCTGCGATCATATAATTGATGTTCACTATGATCAGCATTTTTGGTGTTTATCGGTATATTGGGTTGGCATTTAACTCCTTTTCTCGGATTCTGATGTAAGATTTGTTTTTCTCAATTTGGTACGAGTCTGAATACTGCTGCGAAAGTTCAGAAATCAGGGAAATCTTTATGGGGCTTATATTTGTGTTTCTTTGGTGTTCACATGTGTTGTTGCTTAATGCTGTTGGTTTCAATTTGCACGGCACCCTTTGGAAATCCATCATATACCAAATTTTCGTTGCAAATTTTTTCTACCTAAGCTGGTCCCAGAATTGGCATATGCGTTGATGCTTAATGGTCTTCTCTGGTTTTAATTGGCACGGCACTCTTGCTTGTTGCGTTTTTGTGTCTGGAAGCTCAGCAGCTGTGCGGAATTTTGCTATAGATTTATACTGATGCTGTGTCTGATATAAGATTTGCTCTTCTTAATTTGGCACGAGTCTGAATATCGTTGTGAAAGTTCAGAATTCAGTGAGATCTTTGCGGGGCTTATATTTGTGTTTCTTTGGTGTCCACGTGTGTGGTTGCTTAGTGCTGGTTGGTTTAATTGGTACGGCACGTCCTGGAAGTTCACCAGATGCTGTATTTTCGTTGCAAATTTTTTTCTACCTAAGCTGGTCCCAGAATTGGCATATGTGTTGATGCTTAATGGTCTTCTCTGGTATTAATTGTCACGACACTCATGCTTGGAGCGTTTTTTGTCTGGAAGCTCAGTAACTGTGTGGAATTTTGCTATAAGACTTATACTGATGCTGTGAAGGAAAGTTAGTTGAAGCTGAGGATAGTTTGCTTTGTATCATAAAACCAATTGCTCTGGTTTCTCTTGGTATACATGTAAATCAATTTTGTATCATGTCTCTCTGTATCAGAAGGTCAGGTTTGGCCCCCCTTCTGGTTCAGATTTTCTTCTTTCAATAATTAAAAAAAAAAGTATGTCACATGATACCTATCATTGATTGAGTACTAGACACATCTTGCAGATATACCTAGTTGATTGACCGTTAGATCATGGCACATGTTCTTCGACCTATGTTGATTGACCCTGTGTTTCACCGCTAGGCCGCTCATGGGTAATGGTTCTGGAGCATGGTAATAGGTAGGGATCCCTCCTCTTTCTAGTGATATGAGGAGATGAGAGAGATATCTCTCCCATTTTGAGATGGGGAGGAGCGTATGCCCCTTTATAAGAGGTTTCGGCTAGAGACTTCAAGCATCAATTTTTTACAGCTCTTGTGCTCACGTGTGCTGCTCCGAAGCGATCTAGAGAACGAAACTCTATTTCGACAACAACGTACCACTTCTTTTTCACTTAAAGTTGTTGGTATATTTACTGTCTTTTCTGTACTTAAATTTGCATACTTGTAAAACCATTCACGATTTATAGAATTGTCTAAAATAAACGGTCAAGGACCGTGAGACTTAGAGTAGGAGCCGTCACAGATTCCGAACCAAATAAAAATAATAGTGTTAGTGATTATTTTTCTTGCATTTACTTTTCCACTACTTAAACTAGATTAAAATCCAAATTAGTTTTTCAAACGGGATATTCACCCCCGCAGTCTGTGTCTGCTGGAAGCCGTGGAAGTCCTTCCTGATGCTGTGAACCTCAGACCGGAGCTGGGAGAACTCCTCTCGTGTAACTCCACCAGCAGGCTCCTCATCAGAACTAGAGGACTCAGGATGCTGCCTCCAAACTATCTCCCCCTACCAGCACTCGATCCCTGCCAAGGACAACTGAGGTGTGCCAATCTGATCATAGTCCTTTGATAGGTGATGTACCTGACCGCTAGTCGTGACTATACCCCTAGACTCGAAGAACTCGATCAAGACATGGCTGAAGGGTATGTAGATTTTCCCATTCACACTATGGGAAAAATGACAGATAGATGTAAAGACATGCAGAGAGATATCGATCTCTAACCTCCTCTCTAAGGCGTACATCATTACCAAGTGCGGTAGTTGAATCCTCGACCGACCCTTGGTAACAATGGGCAATATGCATTCTAAGACAATTTTATACAGGACATGACTAAATGGACTCATGTTCTTAGCGTCAAAAATACGCTCTAAAATGCATCGATGTCGTGCAAAATAATGCATGTGAATTTGATCAATAGTGACATCAGAAAAAGAAAGGGGCTCAATAACTTTTGAGAAATATGTGACTACATTGTTAGACACCCTACACCCCAAAAATATACCTAAAACAATGGATGAGAAGGGGATGGAGACTCCTGCCACCATGGACTCATAGAGGTCATTATCAGGATTGATGCATGTGAGGTTTTCATATAGAATTCTTTACACATGTCTAGATTAATGTCATGCTGACAGTACACCAACTGTTCTATCCCAAAATAGGTAATCATTTCGGCAATTTGGGGGGTATTCTCTTGAAAGTAAGACCTATTGAGGTATCTACAATTCATCAACACGAATTCATTCTCGGTGAATCTTTTCTGACACTCCTCGGATCAGAACCAAGGCGCATTCGAGTCTACTTGACCTTGTTGCAATGATTCCTCACCTCTTTGCCTTTTAGAAGCCAACCTAACATGTGACACACAAATGCATGTACCTATACCATCCCACAATAAGATAGAACAAAAAAAAGATAGACGAATCGGGAGTGTCCACCTTACGGACTATCATGGAGTAGGAGCTTTATCTCCAAACCACGTAAATGGTTTATGTTAGCGTTTGTTTATTTGTATTTTCGCTTGCGCACACTAACATTGTAGGAAGAACCGACGCGAAACGTGGGTGACCATCTATTCACTCCCTCTAGACGATCCATCGATCCCAACAAGTGGTATCAGAGTCGGGGTCACTCATCTACGGACTTACCGCTGAGAGAGCAAAAGGTTAGAGGAAATGACGCTTGAAGAACGCTTAGGGGACAACATTAACGTTCCACCTCCCTACGACCGCGAGAATTTTGATTATTGGAGGTTGTCAACAAAGGCGTGGTTCAACATGGATTGGAATCTAATGATCGTTATTGAAGAATCATTTAAAACCCCAAAAGATAAGCACAGGAAGAAGTTCCGACCAAGATATTGGACCAAGGAGCAACAAACACAATCGAAGACAAATGAGAAGGTAATCTCAATATTACTTAATATTTTACCTAATGATATAATTAGTGGTGTAGGTAAATACAAAAATACTCATGAGCTATGGAGCAAGATGATAGTTCTTCATCAAAACTCTACACAAGCATAAGAAGTAGAAGAGCCCAAGGAAATGAGCTTAATGGTCCAAGAAGAAGAAAAGGACAAATTGGATGAAGAGAAAAGCTCAACATCCGAGGAGAAGAAGAAAGAAGATGAAGAACAATTCACCTTCTCAAGTGAAGAGATATAAGAAGATGAGAGACCTTCTTCAATGCCAGAGCAAGAAGAAGCATCCACCTCATCAAAGGTTGAAGAACAAGTCAACCTAGCTTCCACCTCCACCAAAGCAACTTAAGTCAAAGGACCACATTATTTGCTTTGGGTGCAATGAAAAGCGACACTATAAAGACAAGTGTTCAAAGGGTAAGAAAAAGGAAGTAAACCCTAAACTCAATTCAATTAATTAGAAAACTAACATGAGTTGTAGGAATGGAGCTAAGAAGGAGAAGAAGAACATTAGGTGTTTCACATGTGGTGAGCTAGGACATTACCACACCAAATGCTCAAGGAAAGGAGAATTCAAGAAGTTGGAGCATTTGAGGAAATGGGAGAAGAAGGAGAAGAAGAAAAACTCACATCAAGGGGGAGCTACAAGGGGAAGGGAGGTAATCCCTAATTTAAAAATTAATTCAAGTTTCTCCATGTATGTCAAGAAAAAAATTTCTTATCTATCCATGAGTAATTATGGTTTTAAATATCATGATAGAAGTAGGGTTAACAATGTAGATTATAACCCTAAGCAATTCATGCATCATGATAACCTAGAACCATTAGATTTAAAGACCAAGACATTAATCCCAAGAAGGGGAGACGTGTGAGATCGATGTAGGCGTGCAGAGGGGGGGTGAATGCACTTTCGCGGATCATTTGATCTCTACAAAACTGTTAGCGCAGCGGAAATAATTGTTGGAGCAATCGGCCCTAAGATGGTCCGGTGTGACCATGGGTTTTGATGTTTGGGCAAAGGGTTTAAGTTAGGTTTACCCTTGTATTTAATATGCGTATGTTGAGTGTGCAGGTTATACAGGTTACGCATATAGACCTGACTGGACGGCCTCAGTACGGTGAAGGATGGCATGGAGGCCAGCTGGAGGCTGGCATGCGCATCTGAGGGACCATGGAGTGCAGGGACGATGAGCTGATGGGCGCGGACTTTGAGGCGTACGTGAAGGGTGGCATGGATGCAAGCTGGAGGCTTGCGTGCTCATCCGAGGGATGAGGGCCGAAGATGAAGAGGGCGCGAAGGCAACAGTCGAGGCTGCGGATGAGGAGTCAGTCGAGTCGTGAGGGTCGAGTGCTGTGTGAATGTACTCGGGAAGGGTTTCAGCTAGGTACCAGTCGACTGCCCTGGGGGCAGTCGACTGGTAGGAGGCTGGTGAGCTGGCAAATTCGAACGTTGGAGTGTCAACGGTCGAATTTGGCTGGCACCAGTCGACTGCCCTGGGGCAGTCGACTGGTGGCGTGATTTTCAACCCGAGTCTATTTAAAGGGGGACTCGATCGGGCTGGGGTTTCTTGACGAAACCTGCTTGGGTAAAGCCGATTAGTAGTCTACTGTGTTCACAAAGCGTCCAAGGTGTTGTGGTGAGGTTTCTCCACCCACAAGGAGCGACACGTGATAGCCGGAGGTTATCCGGGGAGTGATCCACCGACGGATTGTTGGATTAGTCACCCGGCCGGGGTGGATACCAACTAAATACGGTTTGTTAGCGTTGTTCCTTTGTTATTATTGTTTTTATTTGTATTTCCGCTGCGCTAACAATCCTGTAGAGTAAAGAGAATCGACAAACCGCTATTCACCCCCCTCTAGCGGACCGGCAACGATCTAACAATTGGTATCAGAGCGAAGGACCGCTCTTGATCGGACTAACCGCCGAGGGAGCACACGCTAGAGGAAGAAATCATGGAAGATAAGTTGGGGGAAGACATCTACACTCCACCGCCCTACGATTATCAAGATTTCAACTTTTGGAATGCGAGGATTGAAACTTGGTTTGGAATGGAGTGGGAACTTCGAATCGCGCTTGAAGTGCCATATGAGACTCCAAAGGATAAGCACGGGAAGAGGCTTAGGCCTAGATATTGGAGTCAAAAACAACAAGATCAAGCGAAAGCAAACGAGAAGGTAATTAGCACTTTGATAAATCTTTTGCCTGACAATGTTTTGAGTGTTGTAGGAAAATATGAAAATGCATGTGAATTATGGGATAAATTGAAAAGATAATCATGAAACTCCTACACAAACTCAAGAGCCTAAGGAGAAAAGCTCCATGATTCAAGAAGAGGAGAGAATTAAGTTATCTACCTCCCAAGTGAAGTGGAAGAAGAGAGTGAGAGGTCCTCCACCTCATCTAGAGAAGAAAAAGAAGAAGTATCAACGTCAAGTATTGAGGGGGAGGAGAGACCCTCAATCATACAAGAACAAGAAGAGGCCTCTACCTCCACCAAAGCCAAGAGAAAGGAACACATCACATGCTTTGGTTGCAACAAAAAGGGGCACTACAAGGACAAGTGCCCAAAAGGTAAGAAGGAGGTAAAGTCTAAACCCGAGTCCATTCAATTTAAATCTAACATGGGTTGTAGGATTGGAGGAGCCCAAGAAAAGAAAAAGGAGATTAGATGCTTCACGTGTGGTGAGCTAGGGCACTACCACACCAAGTGCCCAAAGAGTGGAGAGCTTAAGAAGATGGAGCACTTGAGGAGATGGGAGAAAGAGCAAAGGAAGAAGAGAAGCCCAGATCAAGGAGGGACTACAAGGGTAAGGGAGGTAATTCCTAACCCTAGATTAAATTGTCATTCATATTTAAGTTCCT
Source organism: Boesenbergia rotunda (assembly GCA_024364735.1). NCBI lineage: Eukaryota > Viridiplantae > Streptophyta > Magnoliopsida > Zingiberales > Zingiberaceae > Boesenbergia > Boesenbergia rotunda. The sequence continues at coordinate 379,955 of JAGFNQ010006346.1, forward strand.
CCATGAATGCTAAGAATCATGCCAATTACCCATCCATGAATATTAGAAATAATGCAAATCACTCACCCATGCATGCTAGATTTCATGAAAATTGTCTTTTTGTGCATAACCATGGTTTTAAATATCATGATAGGAATAAGGATAACAAGGTAGATACATATCCTAAGAAAAGCATGCATCATGGTAAATCTAAGACCTGTGTATCCAAGGCTAAAGGCATTAATCCTAAGGGAGGTAAACAAATGCCTAAGAAAATGGGTAGTTCTAGGAATATCCAAAATGAGCATGTGGATTCTAGGTTTAGGAACCTAGAATGGGAAAATCAAGCTTTAAGGGAAAAGCTTGAGAGGTTAGAGAAAACCCTAGAGAGATTCACTATTGGATCTAAGGGTTTGGATATTGTGTTGGGTGGTCTAAAACCCAACAATGATAGATCGGGTCTAGGATACCGATCTAGGGTCTCCCATGCCAAGGAAAAGAGATATGCTAGGGTAGCATATGATTATGGCAAGAAGGGGGAGTGCAAGAATGGCAAGGGAATGCCATCAAAAGGAAAGGAAAAGGTCTTAACTAAGGACAAGGGGTCCAAGGTTAAGAGGGTTGAGTTCGTAGGCCAAGAGTCACCGGAGGTTCACCGGTGTGGTTTAGCATTTGTTGAGTCACCTAGGAAGGTGGCTAGGGCTCAGAGCTCAAGGGGGAGCTCTAGGAGCCTTTGGGGTCCATGGTAGATGGATCTCAAAAGGTTCTCCCTTAGGAAATTAGGTGAAATGTGCCAAAAAGGAGTGGAAGACTTGGGTAAGTCTTAATCCTAGATTTTGGCACATCAAAAGGTGAATTTTAGGGAGAAAAGGTGAAAATAGGGCTATAATTGACAAAATTGAGGTTTAAGAGTGGAATACCATGTAACTCAATAATAAAAATGAGTTATGATCAAGGAGAAGAGAATGCATTGGAGAGAAATGAGAATTAGAACTTTTAGGATGAGTCTATTTGATACACTTTGGAAGAAGTAGAGTTTTGTGCCAATCTTGGGATCCGGAGTACATTTATTTGGAAGCGTATTTTTCCCAAGTAGATATTGGCTTCACAAATCTCCCCACAAAATTTCATAATTTTTGGAGATTTGTGGAATTAACTAGGCATTACTGAAATTGAGGCTGAAAACCTGAAATTCAGGTATCAGTCGACTGCCCTGGGGGCAGTCGACTGGTCCGAAGTGAATTCAGCCACAAAAACATTCTGTGAGGTTTGGGAGTCGACTGCCCCATGGGCAGTCGACTGGTCCGTAGGCTGAAATTGAAAATGAAAATGTTGGCTAATCAGGAATTGCAAACTTGGTTATGGGATATGGTTTAGGATTAAAATTCTTGGTTTTGATTTCATATTCCTTGAATAAAATGTTATCCCATGATTTGATAATAATTTATTGGATTTTATGAAAATCAAGAAGGATTGTTAAGGTTTCCTAGGTATCTAAGATTTAGAGGTTAAACAGGGAACATTGAGGACAATTCCATGTGTCGAATTATGATGGGTAGATTTAACAAACACATGGAATTAGAAACGAATTTGAAAGTTGATACTTAACGCAAAATCCTTAAGAAACTTCGATGTGTACCAAAAGTCAAGCACACTTGATATTTCCATGATATCATATTTTTCTAGGATAGAGTATATCCTAGCAAGTGTGCTTGCAAATTTTAGAGTTTTTAGACTTTTGTTGAGTTCTTTTTGCACTAAGGGGAAGGTTGCTTGGGAGCAAGCCTTAATGGTGTCCAAAAGGGAAGAACTCGAATGTTGGGATGGGGATAACTCAACATGGTGTTTAGGAGGTTAAGTTGGGTAGAACTTAGCCTGCGAAAAATGAAAATTGGGAGAAGGCATGGGTAAAGGGGGAGGTTGCCTCCTAGTTGCCTTGATTTTCATTTTGAAATTTTTGGGTTTTGTGTCAAACTTGGGAATGGTGATAGATACATGGGTAGATGTATTTTTTCCAAGTAGGTATAGGTTCCACAAGGTTGTCCACGAAGTTTGGAAATTTTTAGAAATTTGTGGAATTTCTGGCGCGTTTCTGAAATTCGGCCAGAAAATTAATTATCAGAGTATCAGTCGACTGGCCTGGGGGCAGTCGACTGGTCAGGGCTGGTGTGGGTATCCAGCAGCTGACTTGGGTCCGAGTGATTAAAAACAAGTGTATGAGGGGTTAGTACACGTTGTTTAGGACCATTTGGAATGTTAAGAACTAATAATTGGGTAATTATTGGGCTCTTTTTGATGTATGGCAAAGGGGGAGAAGTTTGGGTTTAAGTTGGGAAACTAAACTTACCTTTGCTAGAAACCCTAGGTTTAGGGTGAGCTGAGATTAAGGGGGAGCATGGTTGCTCCATTCTTGGCGTAAGGGGAACCTTGGAGAGGTTCTTAAAAAGCCTTTGTAAGTCCAGTGTAAGGGGAGCTTGGGAGAAGCTTTAAAAAATCCAGTTTGGTAGAAAATCCTAGCTTGGAGGGCTAGGTGTGGGAAAATCCTAACTTGGAGGGTTAGGTGGTGAAAGTCCTAGCTTGGAGGGCTAGGTGTAAAATTCCTAACTTGGAGGGTTAGGTGTGGGATGCCTTGGGATAGGATCCAGTTATGCATTGCATATGCATTCATTTAGCATGGTTTTTGCTATTTACTACTATCTTGCCTTCCCTAACTTAAACGAATTGCCAAACATCAAAAAGGGGGAGATTGTTGGAGCAATCGGCCCTAAGATGGTCAGGTGTGACCATGGATTTTGATGTTTGGGCAAAGGGTTTAAGTTAGGTTTACCCTTGTATTTAATATGCGTATGTTGAGTGTGCAGGTTGTACAGGTTACGCATATGGACCTGACTGGACGGCCTCAGTACGATGAAGGATGGCATGGAGGCCAGCTGAAGGCTGGTGTGCGCATCTGAGGGACCATGGAGTGCAGGGACGATGAGCTGATGGGCGCGGACTTCGAGGCGTACATGAAGGGTGGCATGGATGCAAGCTGGAGGCTTGCGTGCGTATCCGAGGGACGAGGGCCGAAGATGAAGAGGGCGTGAAGGCAACAGTCGAGGCTGCTGTGGAGGAGTCAGTCAAGTCGTGAGGGTACGAGTGTGAGTGAAATGTACTCGGGAAGGGAAATCCTAGGTGAGTGAGTAGGGCAGTCGACTGCCCTTGGGGCAGTCGACTGATAAAACTCACAGAAGGGTTCTGGCCTGGTACCAGTCGACTGCCCTGGGGGCAGTCGACTGGTAGGTGGCTAGTGAGCTGACAAATTCGAACGTTGGGAGTGTCAACGGTCGAATTTGGCTGGCACCAGTCGACTGCCCTGGGGGCAGTCGACTGGTAGTGAGAAAACAGCCCCGAGTCCTATTTAAAGAGGACTTCGTGGTGGCTGATTTTCTTGACGAAACTCGCTTGGGTAAAGCGTGTTAGTAGTCTTTTGTGCCCAGATAGTGTCCGAGGTGTTGTGGCGAGGTTTCTCCACCCACAAGGAGCGACGCGGGCTAGCCGGAGGTTATCCGGGGAGTGATCCACCGACGGATTCTTGGATTAGTCACCCGGCCGGGGTGGATACCAAGTAAACCCTTCTTGTTAGCATTGTTTATTGTTTTTATTATTGTTTCCGCTGTGCAACTAACAACGTAGGTACAAGAAGATTAGACGATTTGCTATTCACCCCCCTCTAGCAAGGCGTATCGATCCTAACAGACTCCCCTTCAATTCCTGGACTTCTTGCTCCTTCGGCGGTGAGTCCGATCAGAGCCACTCGCTATGATACTAATTGTAGGATCTGTGGCGTCGATAGGGGGAGGGTGAATATTGACTCGTAAAAACTTCGTCGAATCTTCATTGATTGTTCGCTTAGTTCAGAGTGGTTAGTAGCAGCGGAATAATATAAACAGAAGTGAACACAACAAGAACTCGCGAGATTTACTTGGTCCCAACCCCCCTAGAGTCAGTACATCTAAGGCCTAATTAAAGGTAGCACCCGTCCACTAGTGGTCTCATTTCCGGAATTTCCGGAGGCGGAGAAACCTGTCTTACAATTTGAATACAAGCACAATAATACAAAGAATTACAACTATAAGTAAAAGCAAACTAAACTAGAAGATGACGATCTCGACCGATTTGGAACTCTGAAATATCGCACACTTCCTCCTGGAGCCTCCTTGGTCGTGTAGCTTCGTCTCAATACTTTTTCTTTGCAGAGAATGAGTGAGCGGATGTGTAAGTTCATATGCTGAACTGCTGCACTCGACCCCTTTATATAGTACTTATTCAAGCGCCTTAAAAGCCATTCAAGCGCCCTAGTCGCGGTCAAAACTTGATCCGCACTGGCGTACTCGGCGCAGGTATAAGACCTGCCTCCCAGGGGCCTGAAAGGCTATTCAGGCGCCTGGGAGCTCTTTCCTAGGTTTTTGCTTTCTTGCGTCTGCTCTCCTATCTTGCCTCCAGCTCTAGGTTCCTTCAAGACAAACAAACACAAGACAAAACAAATAATCCTTAGCCTTAATGATTGACAGCCAAAGCTGTCTAGTTTTGACTTTGAATTTCAAATGAAATCCTAGGTCGAATCAATGCCTACTGTTCTCTTTCCCGGGGAACACATCCTCGCCTACTCCAATCTAGAGAAGTTTGCCAACCGGGACCTCCGGTTGGACTTTTGCTCGGCCTTTGAGAATCTGTAACTCGATGAAGTTCGACCTCGACCCATCTCGACTCCTGTCCGCAATCCCCACTTGGCAAAGTCTTCTGCTCGATCCCCTGGACCAAGTCTTCGTGCTCGGCTTCACTCACTAAGTCTTCGTTGCCTGATCCCCGACCAAAACTTCGTTGCCAAACCCTCGGCCAAGACTTCGCGCCTTGATATGGACTTCTTTGCTAGTCATCTTAATCCTGACTAGATTTCTTTCTGCAAAACATCAAGTTATATTTGGCTTAGTCCAAATGTGTATTATTATTCTGCTAAACATCAAATCCTGTTTGGCTTATCTCCTGGTCAAACTGACCAACCCTGGGTTCTCTGTCAAATATCAGATTATGTTTGACTAACCTTTATTCTAACTTATCAAACCTTGATATTTTATCAATATATTAGTTCTAGGTTTGATGACCCTGCTAAACATCAGGTCCTGTTTGGCTATCCCTTTGGTCAACCTGATTATGCTTGGGTTTATCCTATCAAACATCAGGTCATGTTTGTCTTAACCCTTGATCACTTTGACCAGACCTTAGTATATTGTCAAACATCGAAACATTAGAGGTTGACTATTCATAACTGATGCTTTTTGCATCAACATTATCATTGTTTATTACGTAGCTTAATTGACTAGGAACATATTTAACATATATAGTGAATATCAATGTATTTCATGATGGCCAACATATGTACCACCACATCTCACTATAGTATATTTAAGTAGGGGTGAGTATTCGGTTAAAATCGAACCGAACCGAACCGAATAGACCGAAAACCGAATAGACCGATTTTTTTTTCCAAAAAACCGAACCGACCGAATTTGTGAATCAAAACCGAGAAAACCGAACCGAAAAAATCAGTTAATTCGATTTTTAACCAATTTAACCGAATAATTTTAATCCTAATTTAATTTTGTGTATTATATTTGTTTACATGTGAATCAAAATTAGAAAATAATCAAATTAATATAAAAAGACTAACAACCAGATAAGTGAAACAATCGGTCCAGCCCACCCTACTATTAATTCTACTGTTAATTGAAAAACGATCAAATTTTGACCCTACTGTTAATTGTGATTACATGTTAATTATGCTTCTACTGTTAATTTTGCTTCTTCTGTTTGTTTACACGCGTCTTAAAACTTATACAATTAATTATGTTACTGTTTTGCTTTTTTTATGCTTCTAGAATGGGTATAAAGATTGAGTCAATGCCAAATTGAATTTAATTGTATTAAAATAATGATTATTTATTTATAAGAATCAATACAAACCTAGCCAATAGATGGCTTGGAGAGAGTCCAATAACCTAAATAAGAAATTGAACTCTAGTTCTTACCATATTAATAGAAGGTGTAAGTTTTAATATTTACATAAGGGATTCATATTATCATGCTCTCATCAATTCCATACAAGATATAATCAGGGCATAGTTGTCATGGTATAAATATAGAATAAATATCATGCTATATACATGGCATAAATGTCATGGTATAAACATGGAATGAACATGACATAATTATTATGGTATAAATATGGTATAAACATTGCATAATTATGACATAATTATCATGGTATGAACATGTTTCCATAATTAGGAATTCAATTTCCATAAACTAAAAATTCCATAATTCGAATAGGAAACAATTTGGTAAGTTTCATAAACTTAAAAAACGGTGTTAGGGAATAATTTCTAAATTTGGAAGTTCCTAATCGGATTAGAAAAAATTTTCCAAAATTGAAATTTCATAACGAATTAGGAAAGAATTTCTAAATTGAAATTTTTATCGAATTAGGAAATAATTTTCAAAATTAAAATTTCCTTAAAAAAATTAGAAAATAATTTTTAAAATTGAAATTTCATAATCGAACACGAAACATGTGCCTAGCATCATTGGTGCTACTAGGCGCAACTTCGATTTTTTCCAAGAAAACTTATGATTAGCAAACAAGATCTATGATCTATGTCGAAACCACAAGAGGCTCTAATACCACTTGTTGAGGTTTACGCGATAAAGTATATATGTTTTACGATAAAATAAGCAGTGAAAGTGAAAATGATTTTCTTAAAAAAGATTACATGCATATCAAAATGATAAGACCATACATATGGAAGACATAATCATAGATCAAAACAAGTTTATGAATAATACCTTTCTTATGGTGTTTAATGGAAAAGACATCAACTAGCAAGCCTCACAAGACTTGCCTCTATTAGCGTCCATGCCGAGCTATCTTCAAGATGACCTCGTAAGCCACAGGTTGCTTCTCCGCTTGGTACTGGCCAAATCAAGGAGATGACACAAGAGAAGAGAAGGAGTTGACGACACAATAAAGAATTGGTGATACCAATAGATTGGCCAACCAAACTATTTGGGTGGCACAAAGAGGAGTCGACCAACAAGAGTTGCATGACCACAAGAGGAAGATCGACCAAAGATTGTGTAGCCAACGAAGAACCTACGACAACACAAGGTGGGCGGTACGACTTGTTGGGCGGCGACAAAAAACAAGAGGGATGAAAAATAAAACCTTCACTTTTTTTTTCATTGAGAGGTATTTAAATACCTCTTCATTAAGGCTTGAGGTTCAAGCCCAACAAGCTCATATCACATGTGTTGTTCCAATTTGTCTGCAAGAAACATGGACATAAAACCCAAACTCATGTCACATGAATGGCCTAACTTCCCTACAGAGGCATGACCTATCAACACTTCCCTCGCAACAAATACTTTCCATATTTGCCTTTCACCTGGTCCAACCAGAATCTTTATCTCTTTGAAAATCTTATTCTATAACATGTATTAAGGTTTTTAAGACATACAAGTAGTGCCTGTGACCCAATAGGATCTTGACTATGTTGGTCGTTCATAATTAATTATAATTATGAATCGATCATGAGTAACACCTAGTAGTACATCATGATTCTCAATTGATAAAAGAAAAATCACAGTTGAATTTCAGAACATATTCTGAATCCTTCAGCTGCTATAGTTATTAGTGTGTATATTCCTTTCACTCATCTTATACTCACTTGGTTCAGGACATGATTTATGTGTTAGTCCTCACTTAGATGACTATGTCATACATAACCCAAGTTATAGTTCCTTATCTTATGGATTCAAATTAATTAGAGAACATATGTCTAAGAAGACCTTGACATGTTCGCTTTGACTAAAAACTTATGAGTAATAATCTTGATAAGAGGTCATAAGGTATATGTCTCTTTGTAGAAGAAGTGATGAATCCTCTTTTCACTATTCAAATAACTTCGAGCATATTAGCATATACCCAATCATCCCAGTTCTATAACTCCTAGGAGATGTTATGCTAAGATGTTGAATTATAAGTCTGTATAACCAAAATAACTTGAATATCTCAAGTCTAGGAAAACTTGCACTTGAGCTGTAATGAGATCTTCATCGACATGTAAAGGACCATATGAAGTCTCATAGTAGGTCACATCCAATGAACTAGTTACCCTTAAATAACATCCACATGTTAAACTCTCAACATCTCTATGTTTTTAACCAGCAAGGATCGGGTGTTTGGATAAACCAAGGAGTATAACATGTGCTAATCTTATAGAATTGACGATGCTTAGTTTCATCAATTCATCGACTAGGAAAGATTTTAATACATACATAATTACATATGATGGGATTCCAACTAATTGTGATTCAATCACAATTTCTCTCATACTATGCATTGGATTGTGAACTTCATTAATTGAGTTTAAGATCGAATCACATATAATTCATAGCATAAGAGAAATTATAATTCGAATCACACTCAAATAGTGGATTTTATTTATAAAATAAATAAAATAACATTTTATGGCGATTGCCTTTAGGACATCTCTCAAATATAACAAATCACTTATATAAGTGTGAAGACGGGCTGTTTTAATGAAATACTTATGCATCCCAAGCTTTGTCTATGGCCAAAACGAACACAATAACGAACCGATAAAAACTTAGGGGCTATTGTATGGATATGATTGTCTTGGTTTACATCAACGACTGAACAATTCAAGATACAATTCATTGGGCTACCAAGTAAATCTAATCGTATTCCACTACGGAAGCCACAAGCTACCTCTCCTAATGTGACAGTCTTCTACGGAAGCCAACGCTAAATGCATGTTCCTTGTTATTTATTTAGAAAATGCCGTACTATTCAACCCAACCCCCGGCCCGAGCCTAGCCCTGAACCTAGGTTTCCGACTCTAGATCTATTCTATAAGTTTGCTAGGACGACCTATAAACCCATCAAGACAAGCTTCTTGAATAGGCAGTTTTTCACTCAATACTGTCCAGTAACTATGGACGTTATCAACTTCTATCAACTTGATCGACTTGTTTTCTGCACTCATCCTGTAAATACGACCCTATGTGTAGAATTTTACAACAACTTAGTAAGACAAGATGATCTTAGCTATATCACCACTGTACAAGGAATGCCCTTGACTATCACGCCTTTGTTGTTTAACAGATTCCTTGGACTGCGACCTTCCCAATCCACCTTCTGCTGTTACCCTCCTAGAGATCCTCCCTTTGCTCCTCCCTACTCCCATATCGATCTGGATACCCTGTATTCATACTTCTATAAAACTGCCCGAAACTCCTTGGTTAGTCGGTTTCAATCAGTAGATCTACAAGTCCAGGACTACGCTCTTTATAGAGTACTGGTCCGTTGCATTCTTCCCTTGACCACTAGGGATGTCGCAACCATGCGACCATTCCATACTTTCTTGTTGTATGCGTTGATCCATCACTTAGACATAGACATTGGACTTCATATATACCACACCATTCTACATGCGTCCAGTGTTACTACCCAGGGTTGGGTATGCACCCCTTACTGCCACATCATCACTTCTCTTCTTCATCATTACGGTCGCGATATTACCGATGGAGAAATGACCTCGATGACTAAATTTGACGAGATTGGGTATAGAAACTTCTCCCTAGCGGGCATAGATGTCTCGGGTACCGGGGTGTTATCATGGAGACGTCAGCGAGCCGGAGCTCAGATCGATTCCGACGAGGACATAGAGGTCGACGTCGCAGAGCTCGTTGCCAAGATTCGGGAGCAGATGGATGAGCCCCCACCTCCTACGACTGACGAGAGATTAGCACTACTTCAGACAGAGGTCCACAGCCTCAGGGAGGAAATAGAGGCCAATCACGCAGAGTATGTGGAGGCAAATGAGGCCCGTTACACTGAGTATATGAATGCCCTCAGAGCCGATCGAGAGACTAACGACGCACAATATAATGAAATGAAGTCTCTGTTTCGATCATGGCAGCCTGGCCCATTTGACCATCCTAGCCCTTCCTCTTAGTTCAGATTGATATTTTCAGTTGTACTGTTGACTATTTGACTACCCCTACTCAATAGGGTTGACATGAATGCGACTATGGTTTGACCTTACTGGTCCTACTGACCAGATGACTCTTATGCATCTATTAGCTTTACCTTCTAATCACGTGTTTGTTTAGCTGCAGTACTATGTGAATAAGAAGACAGTTAGGGTTATGCTTGATAGAATAGGATTGCTCTAATTATATTATTTTTCTAAAACTATTTTATTTTTTTGTAAAATCATTTCCTTATTTTCATTATGTTATTTAAAATGATTTTTTTTCGACTTAGTCTTTTTAAAAATAAAAAAGTACCCCTTCAAAACTAGGGCTTTTTCGTAAAATGGACATAGCCTAGGCCCTAACCCTAGAACTGCATGCACCTATAGATCTAGAAGTCAGCATCTCACAAGCACCTTAGGGTACTTTTGATTGATCACCTAGAATGGGTTGAGATGCTTAGGTCTTTGCCTTAATTCAAGATGCTTTAAGTCAGTGCATCTGCAGTAATTGGGGCACTAAATACCAACTGAACAGTAATCAGGTTAAGTGTCAAGTTTAGAAAATCTAACATGATCAGATCGCATAACTTGACTAACCCTAGCGAAAGCAACTATTTATAATAGTTAGTAAGTAGCTAATTGGGTTACACAGGACCCTAAAGCGGAAATTCAAATTAATTTGGTCCAGCTCAAACTTAGAATTGGTTCAATACAGCATCTTACTTTTGTTAATCATTGTTTGCTATATTATTTTTGATATATGGCAAAGGAGGAGAGATTGGAAAGGAGAGAAAAGAAAATTTCAAAATTTATTTTTTTTCTTAATTCTTCAAAAGTAAATCTTTTATCTCCAGTTTTTCAAAAAGTAAAGTCCTTCAAATACTTAAGTTCATTTTGAAAGTTAATTTTTTTTGTTTTAAAAAATTATTCTAAGTACTCATTCTGAAAAAGTTTTTGGATTTTTTTTTTCAAAATTGTGCTTGAAAAATATTTCTAAGCATTTAAACTTTTTTCTAAGTATGAAAACTGGCTTGAAAATTTTCTAAGTGTTAAAACTTCAGAATAAGTATAGAAAATTTTCTAAAGTACAAAAACTAAGTATGTAGGAAATTATTTTGCGTTCAAAAATTATTCTAAGTACTTACTCTAAATTTTTTGGTTGGTAGAAAATTCTCTAAGTGCAAATTTCAAATTCTCCTGAAAATTTTCCAAGTGTCCAACTCAAAATATTTTTTGGAAAATATTTTCTAAACTTAATTTTTTTTTAAGTATTGAAAACTTGAAAAACGTTTCACTTTTAGACTTGGAAACTTTTTCAAAAAAACCCCACAAACTTTTGAAAAACATAGGGGGAGATTTCTTCCAGGGGGAGGAAATTAACTTTGGTAATTTACTCATCTTTATGATTAACTTAACTTTTTGAATCGGGTTGTCATAAATCAAAAGGGGGAAGATAGTTGGTGCAGGTCGCACCTAAGTCAAACCTGGGCTTTGATAATGGTAAAGAGTTTAAGAGTTAAGATTGTTGATGCAGTCTGGCCCTGATTGTTGTTTTGGTGTTGACACCGATTTTAGTTTAGGTGGATGATGTTTGATTATGATTAAGTCCTGATCGGGGATCAAGCATGGTATGGGAAAATCCTAGTCTGGAGGGCTAGGTGTTGCAAAATCCTAATCTGAAGGGTTAGGTGTTGAAAATCCTAGCTTGGAGGGCTAGGTGTATGAAAAGTCCTAATTCGGAAAAGGGTTGGGTGAAAAGTCCTAGCTTGGAGGGCTAGGTGAAAAGTCCTAACTTAGAGGGTTAGGTGCAAATTCCCATCCTGGAGAATTAGGTGAAAAGTCCTGGCTTGGAGGGTCAGGTGCCTAGCTTGGAGGGTTAGGTTGGATGATGTTCTAACTCGGAAGGGTTGGGTGAAAAGTCCTAGCTTGGAGGGCTAGGTGAAAAGTCCTAACTTGGAGGGTTAGGTGTAAATTCCCAACTTGGAGAGTTAGATGGAAAAATCCTTAGCTTGGAGGACTAAGGTGGATGAATCCCTAGCTAGGAGGGCTAGGTTTGAGTCCCTGGATCGGTCTGGTGACCGATCAGGTATATTGGCACGCTGCTTCTTCGTGGATCGGTCTGGTGACTGATCCAGCGAGGACTGATCGGTCTGGTGACCGATCAGGGAGCGCACAGTGAGGTTGGGAACCTACTGTGTGGCTCCTGATTGGTCTGGTGACCGATCAGGGAGCAGGCAGCTTCCTCAATGCCTTGCTCCTGATCAGTCTGGTGACCGATCAGGGAGCAGATAGTGAGTGAGTTCCCTTGCTGATCAAGTCCTGATTGGTCCGATGACCGATCAGGGACTTAGTATCTGATTAAAAAATCACTGTTCATCTGTCCTGATCGGTCTGAGTGACCGATCAGGCTTCACTCTGATCGGTCCGGTGACCGATCAGGCCTGTGTTGCCGTAAGAGCTGGGAGTCCCAGCAAAGCAATAGATCGGTCTGGTGACTGATCCACAAGCCCTGGATCGGTCCGGTGACCGATCACTTTAATTCAAATTGCGTTGTCAGACGCTCTGAACATATCTGATTCTCTGTGCGTCACTTATGAACCTTGATTTACTGCTTGATATGCTGCTCTAACACTCTGATTAAGCTGCAGGTGACAGGGGAGGATTCAAACACTCAAGGAGAAGTCAATGGAGACTTTCCTTGGAGCAGGTTTGTCCGTTTTCCATCTCAGGTTGCAACGACCGAGCTGCAGACTGGAGCTGAGACTGGAGCTTGACTGAGGGAAGCTCAGGGAGTCCAGGGATAGCTCAGTGGTAGCTAGCATTGGCAGATGAACAGCTGGGAGCTGCAGGGATGGTGTCATCTGATGCTTGGTGGAGAAACAAAAGGGAGAAGAAGACTTCGGCTGAAGCAGAGAAGTGTTCGATAGTTTTTCTATGTTGAGCTTGCTGAAGTTCTTGCTGCGCCCTGTGTTTCTCCACAACTTGCTTGCTGTGTTCCTGAAGCCTTCATCATTCTGAGCAAGCAACCGCAATCGAGAAGCAACCAACTCTTACGTGAGTGCTGGGAGGAAAGAACAAGGGGCTTGGAGTCCAACAGTGAGAAGACACGAAGGAGGGAGTCCTTGCGTGAGATCGTTGCTGGGTGGAGCTCAGGATAAGCTCGATGTATTCTTGTCCTTGCTAGGCGTTGAGTAAGAGTTTTTCTCTGTGTTTCATTAAGCTTAACTCTATATCCTTGTTTGAAACGCTGTGGAGAGGTTTCTCCACCGAGAAGGAGGTTGCGTTATATCCGGTGAACACCGGGGCTTGATCTGCCGACGATCAAGGGATCGCCCACCTTAAGGGCACGCCAAGGAGTAGGGGCAAGTTATCCCCGAACCTTATAAACCCTCTTGTTAGCGACTTTGGTAGTTGTTCTTGCTTGCTTTCATTTCTGTTTTGTTTACTGCACTGCTTCCTTTCTTTTGCTTCTTCCGCTGTGCTACTGATAAGTTGAGTGCAGAATCCTCACAAGTGTTTAAAGTCAAAGAGATTGGCTATATTCACCCCCCCTCTCTAGCCATCCGTTTCCAACAAAGATGTTATTGTTATCTTATGTGTTTACTAAGTGTGCAGGAAGAAGTCCTAGGTACACTAGGCAAGAAGTCCTGGCAAAGGGTTGGGCAAAGAAGGCCTGGTCAAGGGGCTGGGCACCGAAGACCTGGTCGGAAGGTGGGCATGAAGTCTTGGTCGAGGACTGGGCACGAAGTCCTGGCAAGGGGCTAGGCACCGAAGACCTGCTCAGTAGGTGGGCACGAAGTCCTGGTCGAGGACTGGGCACGAAGACCTTGTTGGGACCGGGTGCATGTTGACATGGATACGGGTTCGTAATTTCAAAATTTAATTACGTGCAGCGAAAGATTTAGCATAAATAATTTCTCAAATTATTTTAACCACGTATCGAGCATGCAACCTTATGTTGTGTAGACATGATCATAAATTAAAATTTCGCAGAAAGTAAACTAATTTACATGATACCTCGCGTAACTTGAAGTAAGGGACGAGATCCAACCGTAGCGTCCCTTGGAAGCTCCGCCTCTATTCGCGTCCACGCCGAGTTCTCTTCGGGATGACTTCGCAAAGCCATGAGTTTCGTGCCGACAAGAACTACTAGATTCTCCAAAGGCACGACAAGAATATCAAGAGAGAGAGATGAAAGCTAACTACCAAACGAAGAACGGAATCCGTATTCCGGGAGGAAGGAAGGAGTCGCGATCCGCTTCTTCTTCTTCTTCTTCGGCTTCTTCTTGGTGGAGGTGGCTCACGGCAACAAGATCCCTTCTAGGGCCGGCGCCCACTTGAGGAGGGAGAGGGAGAGAAGGAGAGGAAAAGAGGCTAGGCAAGAATCCTTGATCACTTGAATTGATTTCCAAGCCTTGCCTTTGCACCTTTATATAGTAGCCTCTTTATCGCCAAGTCTCCTTTTTAATGGAATAAATTTTTCATAAGAAATTTATCTTATAAATTTTTCTATGAATTATTCCGTTAAGCCAAGTTTTTATTATAACTTAATTTATAATAAAAACAACCATGTCTCCCCTTTTATTATGGAATAAATTTTACAAGAAATTTATCTTATAAATTTTTCTTATCATGGAAAAATCAATTCATAATTGATTTTATAAAATAAAATAAACCAATCCATGGTTCATTTTAATTTCCATAAAAAGAATAAATTTCTATAAATTTCTTTATCATGGTAAATCAATCCATTATTGATTTATAAAATAAAATAAACCAATCCAAGGTTTATTTTAATTTCCATGAAAATAAATCTCTTTATATAAATTTCTTTATATAAATTTCTTTATATAAATTTCTTTATCCATAATTTTATAAAACAAACCACGCGCGGTTTATTTTATAATTTGAACCAAACAATTTGGTTCTCCCTCTTATTGTGGCCGGCCAAACCACCCTCTTTGGCCGGCCAAACCAATGCCGTAACCGTACGAATTAAACTCATTTAATTCGTCCAATAAGTCTTCAAAAGACTTAGCCATTTTATGCTTCCGATGCGTCTCTGAAAAATTCAGATTCGACTTATCTCTCTTGATCAAAAAATCCAATTTTCAACTCGTTTTAAATCCCTCGGATTACTCGTAGTGCGTGTGACTAAATAGGCTTTCGATTTATGTTGGCCGTTTATAATTAACCTAATTATAGAACGATCATGAGTGGCACCTAGTAGTACATCATGATCCCCAATTAATCGAAAGATCAACAGTTGACCTCAGAATTAATTCTGAAACCCTTCAGCAGCTCTAATGAATCGTGCCTCATTCCCTTCACCATCTTATACCCACTTGGTTCAGGACACGGTCTATGTGTGTCAGTCCCCACTAGGCTGACTACGTCACACCTAGCCCAAGTAATGTCTTTCTCGTCCAACGGATTCTAATTACTCTGATGTCTTTCAGATACTCATACTCTAAACATGTCATGCTCTGGCCAGAGGCTTTGAGTAACAATCCGACGATAGGCCTTGGGTATACATCCCCTCGCAAGGAGTGGTGAATCCTTTGTAGGCTGTTCAAACATCTTCGGGCACTTCAGCTTATACCCAATCATCCTGGGTCCACACCTCCTTGGAGATGTTTGCATAAGATGTCAAAGTATAAGTCTTCATGACCAAGATGACTTGAACACCGCAAGTCAAAGGAACATCGCACTTATGCTGCAGTAAGAACTTCATTGACATATCTATATGTAGATTACCATATGAAGTTTTACAGCTAGTCACTCCAATGAACTAGTTCCCTTAACTAGCATTCATGTTTATCTCCGGACATCCCAATGTCACCAGCCAGTGAGAATCAGCTAATTAGAGAATAACCCATGCTAGTCTCAACAGAATTGATAGTGTCCGTATTTATCAATTCATCGACTAGGGACAATTTCAATACTTCACAATTGCACATGTAGAGATAATCACTAGTTATGAATTCATCACAAATTCTCTCATGCTGTGAATTGTATTGCGGACATTCAGTAAATGAGTTAAAGATCTCAATCAAATACACGAACATGTATACTCAAATAGTGAATATTCATTTATTAAAGTAAATGATTACAATTATAAGGCGATTGCCTTAGGACACTTCTCTCATATTACTAACAAACTCCCACTTGACCTAATGCCAATCGCTACGGTATCCAATACCACAGGCTCTAACATGACCCTCAAACTTACTTTGAGGCAAGGCCTTAGTTAAAGGATCCGCTAAATTCCTTTCAGTGGGAATTTTCTCAATTTGTATATCATTCGTACTTATAATCTCTCTGATCAAATGATAGCGGCGAAGCACGTGTTTGGATCGCTGATGAGACCTTGGTTCCTTTGCTTGTGCAATAGCTCCATTCTTGTCGCAGTAAACCGGCACTGCTTCATCAATGGTTGGAACCACACCAAGTTCGTAGACAAACTTCTCGATCCAGACTGCTTCCTTTGCTGCTTCCGAAGCTGCGATATATTCCGCTTCCGTGGTAGAATCCGCTACGGTGTCTTGTTTGGAACTCTTCCAACTTATTGTGCCTCCATTCAAAGTAAATACGTATCCAGACTGAGATTTGGAGTCATCCTTATCTGTCTGGAAACTGGCATCTGTATACCCACGTATTACCATATCTCCTTCTCCATATATTAGGAACACATCCTTAGTTCTTCTTAAGTACTTAAGGATTGTCTTGACAGCCGCCCAATGATCCATTCCTGGATCAGACTGGTATCTTCTCGTGACGCTCAGAGAATATGATACATCGGGCCTAGTACATAACATAGCATACATGATAGATCCTATCGCGGATGCATAAGGAATCTTATTCATGCAAATCCTCTCGTCTTCTGTGCGCGGACACATAGACTTTGAAAGGTTGATCCCATGCCTGATGGGAAGGTAACCTTTCTTGGATTCCAACATGCTAAACCTTTTTAGCACTCGGTCTATATATGTAGATTGCGAAAGACCAAGCAACCGTTTTGATCTATCTCTATATATTCTAATCCCAAGGATATAGGTTGCTTCTCCCAGGTCTTTCATGGAGAAAGTTTTGGACAACCAAATTTTAACTAACTGTAAGACTGATATATCATTTCCTATAAGTAATATGTCATCGACATATAATACTAGGAATACGATTGCACTCCCACTAACCTTCTTGTACACACAAGGTTCGTCAGGATTTTGTGAGAAATCAAACTCTTTGATTGTCTCATCAAAACAGATGTTCCAGCTCCTAGATGCTTGCTTCAGTCCATATATGGATCGTCGAAGCTTGCATACTTTGGTTTTATCAACCGATGTGAAACCTTCAGGTTGTATCATGTATACATCCTCAAGCAGGTTTCCATTAAGGAAAGCTGTTTTCACATCCATTTGCCATATCTCATAATCATAATGAGCTGCTATGGCCAGGAGCATCCGAATGGATTTAAGCATAGCTACTGGCGAATAGGTTTCGTCATAATCAATTCCTTGTTTCTGACGATATCCTTTTGCCACTAATCTAGCCTTAAAGGTAACAACATTACCTTCCATGTCGGTTTTCTTCTTGAAAACCCACTTGCACCCTATGGGCTTAATCCCTTCATGTGGGTTAACCAAGTCCCATACTTGGTTTTCGTACATGGAATCCATTTCCGACTTCATGGCTTCAAGTCATTTGTCCCTTTCTGAACTTTTCAGAACATCTTCATAACTGATAGGTTCGTCATCGTTAATGAGTAACACGTCGTTCGATTCACTTATGAGAAATCCGTATCTCTCTGGAATATTGCGTGTCCTATCAGACCTTCGAAGAGGTGATGTTGTTTTAGGTTCAACTGATAGCTCATCATTATGAGTTATTGGTTGTGGGTCTAGACTAGGTGTCTCTGTAATGTCTATTGGAGTTTCTTGAACTTCATCAAGTTCAATGCCACTCCCACTGTTTTCTTGTAAAAGAAATTCTTTT
Organism: Boesenbergia rotunda; assembly: GCA_024364735.1. Taxonomy (NCBI): domain Eukaryota; kingdom Viridiplantae; phylum Streptophyta; class Magnoliopsida; order Zingiberales; family Zingiberaceae; genus Boesenbergia; species Boesenbergia rotunda. The sequence goes on from JAGFNQ010006346.1 coordinate 398,023, forward strand.
TCCAGAAATACAGCATGCCATGAAACACACACCTTTTGTTCCAATGGATGATAGAATTGGTAACCCTTTGTTTCCTTAGGGTATCCAATAAATAGACATTTATCAGACTTAGCATCCAGTTTGTCTGATACAGTGCGCTTCACATAAGCAGGACAACCCCATATCTTAAGATGAGTTAAGTGAGGTTTCTTACTATTCCACGTTTCATATGGAGTAGTAGAGACTACCTTGGTCGAGACTCTGTTTAGCAAGTAAACAGCTGTCTTAAGTGCATAGCCCCAAAAGGATTTTGGAAGAGTTGCATGGTTCATCATAGATCTTACCATGTCCATCAAGATTCGATTACGCCTCTCAGATACACCATTATGCTGTGGTGTATATGGCGGAGTCCATTGAGACAATATCCCATTGTCTCTAAGATAATCTTGAAACTCTTGACTTAAGTATTCACCACCCCGATCGGATCGAAGTATCTTAATACTTTTGCCAAGCTGTTTCTCTACTTCATTTCTGAACTCTTTGAATTTCTCAAAAGCTTCAGATTTGTGTTTCATCAAGAACACATACCCGAATCGTGAGTGATCATCGATAAAGGTAATGAAGTAGCTATAGCCTCCTTGTGCAAGAGTTGACATTGGTCCACATACATCAGTATGTATTAGACCAAGCAATTCTCCCACTGGATTACCTTTTCCGAAAAAGGGTAATTTGGTCATCTTGCCTTTTAAGCATGATTCGCATGTATCAAATGAACCGGGTTCAAATGATTCCAGAATTCCACATCGGTGTAATTTGGTCATGCGTTTCTTACTTACATGGCCAAGACGACAATGCCACGTATAGGAGTCTATTCGATTATCTATTCGAGCACGTTTGTTGTATACTTCGATATTGAAAACGTCACCGGATAAATCTAACGTGTAGATACCATTGCACAAAGTTCCGGTCCCATAAAGAACACCATTTAAAGTTATGTAACAACAATTGTTACTAAAAGTTAAATGATAACCCTTTTCATTCAAGCATGAAATAGATACAATGTTCTTTATTAATGAAGGAACAAAATAACAATTATCCAATTCTAAGACAAGTCTAGTAGGGAGCTTTAGCAAATATGTTCCGATGGCAATAGCAGCAATCTTTGCTCCATTTCCAACTCACAAATTCGCTTCTCCCTTGACAAGTCTTCTTCTATTCCTTAGCCCTTATATGTCATTACATATATGTGAGCTACACCCAGTATCAAGTACCCAGGTGTACGAGGAAATAGAGTGACATTCAATAATGAAGATGCCTGAAGAGGATGGGGCATCGGATGCCTTCTTCTTCAAGGACACAAGATAAACCTTGCAGTTTCTTCGCCAGTGGCCCTCCTTGCCACAGTGATGGCAAGTGCCTTTTGGTGCCTTTTCGATCCTTTTGTCCTTAGTTAACTTATTGGTGTCCAAAATAATTCAGAGAAGACATGATCGAGTGATTATCCTAGAAATACAAATTGAGCTTATGTGAGAAGAATGATAAAGAATGCATCAACATACATTAATTAAATCCTATTTATTTTTCGAATTGAATAACCCTTTTTATCAATTCGGGAGATTGTAGGAACACCTCCAAATAGGTTGATATCCAACCATAGATAAGAACAACCATGGCTGTGGCCATCAAGTTATTCTTAGCTATGAAGGTAGGTAATTATACCGATTACATATCATATATATGTAACTATCACTTTATGCTATCAACTAATTGAATGTTTGCATAAATCATTGGGTTGTTAACTCATTAACAAGTATGCAACAATATACATAGTGTTAGTGATATGAGAGAAGTGTCCTAAGGCAATCGCCTTATGATTGTAAAACATTTATATTAATAAATGATAATTCATTATTTGAGTATACATGCTTGTGTATTTGATTGGGATCTTAAACTCATCTACTGAATGTCCGCAATATAACTCACAGCATAAGAGAATTTGTGATGAGATCACAACTAGTGATTATCTCTAAATGCGCAAATGTGAAGTATTGAAAATATCCCTAGTCGATGAATTGATAAAAACGGACACTATCAATTCTGTTGAGACTAGCATGGGTTATTCTCTAATCAGCTGATTCTCACTGGCTGGTGACATTGGGATGTCCGGAGATAAACATGGATGCTAGTTAAGGGAACTAGTTCATTGGAGTGACTAGCTGTAAGACTTCATATGGGAATCTACATGTAGATATGTCAATGAAGATCTTACTGCGGCTTAAGTGCGATATTCCTTTGACTTGCGGTGTTCAAGTCATCTTGGTCATGGAGACTTATACTTTGACATCTTAAGCAAGCATCTCCAAGGAGGTGTGGACCCAGGATGATCGGGTATAAGCCGAAGTGCCCGAAGATGTTTGAACAGCCTACAAAGGATTCACCACTCCTTGCGAGGAGATGTATACCCAGGCCTATCGTCGGATTGTTACTCAAAGCCTCTGGCCAGAGCATATCATGTTTAGAGTGAGAGTCTCTAAAATACATGAGAGTAATTAGAAATCCAAAGGACGAGTAAGACATTACTTAGGCTAGGTGTGACGTAGTCAGCCTAGTGGGGACTGACACCATAGACCGTGTCCTGAACCAAGTGGGTATAAGGTGGTGAAGGGAATGGGGCACGATTCATTAGAGCTGCTGAAGGGTTTCAGAATAATTTCTTCTGAGGTCAAACCGTTGATCTTTCGATTAATTGGGGATCATGATGTACTACTAGGTGCCACTCATGATCGTTCTATAATTAGTTAATTATAGACGACCAACATAAATCGAAAGCCTATTTAGTCACACGCACTACGAGTAATCCGAGGGATTTAAAACGAGTTGAAAATTGGATTTTCCGATCAAGAGAAATAAGTCGAATCTGAGTTAATCAGAGGCGCAATGGAAACTAAAATGGCTAAGTCTTTTGAAGGCTTTTTGGGCGAATTAAATGAGTTTAATTCGCGATCGGTTCGGGTCGGTTTTGGCCGGCCAAAGAGGGTATTAACCCTCCTTGTGGTGGCCGGCCATTAAAGGGAATTAAATCAATTTATTTGGTTTAATTAATAAGATAAATCAAGCACGATTTATTTTATGAATTATGGATAAATAAATTTGTATAAAGAAATTTATATAAATAAATTTATAAAAATTTATTCTTTTATGGAAGATTAAAATAATCCATGAATTGGGTTTATTTTAATTTTATAAAATCAATTATGAATTGATTTTTTCCATAATAAGAAAGTTTATAAATTTCTTATAAAATTTATTCCATAATTTAAAGAGAAGAAGAATTAGTTTTTATTATAAATTAGTTTATAATAAAGACTTGGTTTAAACGGAATTAATTCATAAGAATTTATAGGATAAATTTCTTATGATAAATAATTAGTTTTATTATAAAGTTAGTTATAATAAAATTCATAAGAAAATTTATAGAATAAATTTCTTATGATAACTAATTTGTTTTATTATAAATGGTTATAATAAGACTAGGCTTAAACGGAATAAGCAATAAGAAAATTTATAAGATAAATTTCTTATAACTAATTCCGTTAATTCGGTTTAAAGGGAGACTTAGCAAAGGAGTTGCTACTATATAAAGGAACCAAAGGCTAGCCCTTAATTCCAATTCAAGTAATTGAATCATAGAGCTCTCCCTCTCTCTCTTAATCTCTTCTCCCTCTCCCTCTCTTGCCTAGGGCCGGCGCCCACTTGGAGCCTAGGGCCAGCGCCCACTTGGTGACTTAGGGCCGGCGCAACTCCTCCCTTAGTTGAGGTTGGCGTGAGCTTCAAGAAGAAGAAGGAGAACTCGAACGCGAAGAAGAAGAAGCGGATAGCGATTCCTCTCTTCCCGGAATTTGATTCCGTTACTTCGTTGGTTAGTTTTTCATTATTTTCTCTTATCCTTCTAGTTGTGCCTTCCGAGAATCTAGTAGTTCTCGTCGGCACAAAACTCGTGACTTTGCGAAGTCATCCCGAAGAGAACTCGGCGTGGACGCGAATAGAGGCGAAGCTTCCAAGGGACGCTACGGTTGGATCTCGTCCCTTTCTTCGAGTTACGCAAGGTACAAAAGTAAATTAGTTTACTTTTTCGCAAACTTTTATTTTATGATTATGTCGATACACTATAAGGTTGCATGCTAGATACGAAGTTAAAATAATTTAGGAAATTATTTTATGCAAACTCTTCCGTTGCACGTAAAAATTTTAAATTTTACGAACTCGTATCCTTGTCGACATGCACCCGGTCCCAACACATAGCACCCAACTGCACCTCTCTTTACATCGACCTTGGCTGTGGCACAACAAATCGATGCTCCAAGCTTAAGGCTGACCCATTAATCAAGAAATAGTTTTAATATGGTTGGAGCTCATTCAATCGTTTAATCAGGCTTGGATGTGTCCAACAACCAAAACTAAGGATTGACCTCTGACTCCAACTATATTATTCATAAACTAATTCCATGGTTTGAACATGTTGAGGTAAAAGCCGGGCATGGATGTGTCCATCAACTCAAACGAGAAACAAAACTCCGGTTCTAACCATATTAATGGAAGGTGTTAGCCTTAATATTTTGTAAGGGGTTTTGGGTCTCATCTTTTCTTTTCAAAGCACATTCATGACATATAATTATGTCATGACTAATGATTTCCTTAATAAAGTATGTATGTGACTTAATTTATCAAGTCTCATTAATTGGATTAGGAATCGGATTTCCTAATCCCGATTTCATACTTTATTCAAGGAATTGTTTTGGGAAATAATTTCCTAAATTGTCATAATCAATTTCGGAAATAATATGTTTAAGACTTTGATTTCTCTAAATCAAATCTTATTAAATTAAGAGACTGATTCTCTTAATTCAATCACATATTATTTTCATGAAAATCTTATTTAAGAAAACTCTATAGGAAACCATTTTCCTAATTAATTTTGGAGACAACAATATGCAAGAGCATCACCTCTTAAATCAAATAAGGAAATTATCCTAAATTTCCAAGATTTGATCACATATTTTATTTATGGATTAATTAATTACAACAAATTATTTTCTAAGGGTGGCTCCCCGAGGCTCAGATACCCAAAGAAAAGAAATTTGTCGTAAATCCAATTTGGTCCGCTTCCCGAGGCGTAACCAAATTAAACATGACAATTTTATTCAAAATGGGAAATTAAATTACAACAACTAACTTTAAATTGGACGGCTCCCCGAGGCTCAATCCAAATTAAAGAATTTTGTTAATAATTTAAAACCAATTCGAATTTAATTGTCAATTAATGATCCATAAATTTGTCTAGACTTTCTTGAAAGAAAGTGCCCAAAATTGCGAGATTTCATAATAGGTTTTCAGAATAATTATAAGTTTCTGGTACAAAGAAAACTTACATATTTCCAAAATTGAAAATTTCCAAAATAGAGAATTTCCAAAATTGGAAAGTTTCCAAAGATGGGAAGTTTTCATAATTATTATAAAATTTCAGAAACTAGGATATTTCAAAAGTTTGCGAAATTTCATGAGGATTTCCAAACTTTGAAATTCCTAAATCTAAAATTTATCATAATTGGAAAGTTTCCATAATTGGAAAATTTTTCAAAATTGAGATCATGACAAAGTTTTTCGCAAAACAATTATATGATTATGTCGAACACTAACCGGCTCTGATACCACTGTTGGGACCGAGTGCATGTTGGCATGGATACGAGTTCGTAATTTTAAAATTTAATTACGTGCAGCGGAAGATTTAGCATAAATAATTTCTCAAATTATTTTAACCACGTATCTAGCATGCAACCTTATGTTGTGTAGACATGATCATAAACTAAAATTTCGCAGAAAGTAAACTAATTTACTTGATACCTCGCGTAACTTGAAGTAAGGGACGAGATCCAACCGTAGCGTCCCTTGGAAGCTCCGCCTCTATTCGCGTCCACGCCGAGTTCTCTTCGGGATGACTTCGCAAAGCCACGAGTTTCGTGCCGACAAGAACTACTAGATTCTCCAAAGGCACGACAAGAATATCAAGAGAGAGAGATGAAAGCTAACTACCAAACGAAGAACGGAATCCGTATTCCGGGAGGAAGGAAGGAGTCGCGATCCGCTTCTTTTTCTTCTTCGGCTTCTTCTTGGTGGAGGTGGCTCACGACAACAAGATCCCTTCTAGGGCCGGCGCCCACTTGAGGAGGGAGAGGGAGAGAAGGAGAGGAAAAGAGGCTAGGCAAGAATTCTTGATCACTTGAATTGATTTCCAAGCCTTGCCTTTGCACCTTTATATAGTAGTCTCTTTATCGCCAAGTCTCCTTTTTAACGGAATAAATTTTTCATAAGAAATTTATCTTATAAATTTTTCTATGAATTATTCCGTTAAGCCAAGTTTTTATTATAACTTAATTTATAATAAAAACAACCATGTCTCCCCTTTTATTATGGAATAAATTTTACAAGAAATTTATCTTATAAAATTTTCTTATCATGGAAAAATCAATTCATAATTGATTTTATAAAATAAAATAAATCAATCCATGGTTCATTTTAATTTCCATAAAAAGAATAAATTTCTATAAATTTCTTTATCATGGTAAATCAATCCATTATTGATTTATAAAATAAAATAAACCAATCCCAGGTTTATTTTAATTTCCATGAAAATAAATCTCTTTATATAAATTTCTTTATCCATAATTTTATAAAACAAACCACGCGCGGTTTATTTTATAATTTGAACCAAACAATTTGGTTCTCCCTCTTATTGTGGCCGGCCAAACCAAAGAGGGTGGGGACCCACTTTGGCCGGCCAAACCAATGCCGTAACCGTACGAATTAAACTCATTTAATTCGTCCAATAAGTCTTCAAAAGACTTAGCCATTTTATGCTTCCGATGCGTCTCTGAAAAATTCAGATTCGACTTATCTCTCTTGATCGAAAAATCTAATTTTCAACTCGTTTTAAATCCCTCGGATTACTCATAGTGCGTGTGACTAAATAGGCTTTCGATTTATGTTGGCCGTCTATAATTAACTTAATTATAGAACGATCATGAGTGACACCTAGTAGTACATCATGATCCCCAATTAATCGAAAGATCAACGGTTGACCTCAGAATTAATTCTGAAACCCTTCAGCAGCTCTAATGAATCGTGCCTCATTCCCTTCACCATCTTATACCCACTTGGTTCAGGACACGGTCTATGTGTGTCAGTCCCCACTAGGCTGACTACGTCACACCTAGCCCAAGTAATGTCTTTCTCGTCCAACGGATTCTAATTACTCTCATGTCTTTCAGATACTCATACTCTGAACATGTCATGCTCTGGCCAGAGGCTTTGAGTAACAATCCGACGATAGGCCTTGGGTATACATCCCCTCGCAAGGAGTGGTGAATCCTTTGTAGGCTGTTCAAACATCTTCAGGCACTTCAGCTTATACCCAATCATCCTGGGTCCACACCTCCTTGGAGATGCTTGCTTAAGATGTCAAAGTATAAGTCTTCATGACCAAGATGACTTGAACACCGCAAGTCAAAGGAACATCGCACTTAAGCTGCAGTAAGAACTTCATTGACATATCTATATGTAGATTACCATATGAAGTTTTACAGCTAGTCACTCCAATGAACTAGTTCCCTTAACTAGCATTCATGTTTATCTCCGGACATCCCAATGTCACCAGCCAGTGAGAATCAGCTAATTAGAGAATAACCCATGCTAGTCTCAACAGAATTGATAGTGTTCGTATTTATCAATTCATCGACTAGGGACAATTTCAATACTTCACAATTGCACATGTAGAGATAATCACTAGTTGTGAATTCATCACAAATTCTCTCATGCTGTGAATTGTATTGCGGATATTCAGTAAATGAGTTTAAGATCTCAATCAAATACATGAACATGTATACTCAAATAGTGAATATTCATTTATTAAAGTAAATGATTACAATTATAAGGCGATTGCCTTAGGACACTTCTTTCATATTACTAACAGTCCTGGTCAGGTGGATCGGGCAAAAGTCCAATCGAAGGAGCCGGTTGGCAAAAGATAAATTCTCCTAAGAGGAGTAGGTGAGGGCGCGTTCCCCGTCGAGGGATCATTAGGCGTCGGTTCGACCTAGGGTTTCTTTTGGGAGACTCGAAGTCAGAACCAAGACAGCTACGACTGTAAAATTGAACTAATATTCTTGCTTTGGTTGTTTTGGAACTAACCTTGGATGCAGGGACCGAAGGAGTGTGTTTCTGCAGCTCAGTACGCCCCAAAGGAGAGGGGCAGACAGCTGGGCTAGGCGCCCAGGACCTGTCTGGGCGCCCCGGGAGGTCCCGGGCGCCCAAGGTCAAAGCCAAAGAGGAGTTGAAGCAAAATCAGCCACGAAGCCAGCGGACCCAGTCAAGCTGGGCGCCCAAGAGGCCCCGGGCGCACCAGTCAGCTCCAGAGGCCGATTCGAAGGGGATAAGCACTGACCGAGCTACGGATGAAGTTTCTCCGATCGGAGCACGTGTCAGGCGCCCTCGACGTCCCAGGCGCCCCCAAGAGCACTATAAAAGGGGCTCGACCCCCAAGGCTTCAGAACACAATTTTCCAACGCCTCTAAGCTTTTCGTTCAAGCGCTCTGCTCCGGCAAACTCCGATCTCGAGACTCTAATGCCGACGATGACCCTCTGCTCCGAAGTACAATCTACATTGGGCGTCGGTAACAAAAAGTGTATTCTTTTTATTACTGCATTATTCTTGTATCAAAATCTATAAACCTTTGCGTGAATATAGAATTGCCCGCAGTAAATGGTCAAGGACCGTGGGCCTTGGAGTAGGAGCCGATCGCGACTCCGAACCAAGTAAAACTACTTGCGTTCCTTGTGTGTTTGATTTAATTCCGCTGCGTATTTTCTCTTATTTCTTCTCCGAAAAGATTTTCACGATATTCACCCCCCCCTCTATCGTGTTTCTTGATCTAACAGACCAGGCCTACTCATCTCAGATATCCGAGGCACTACGAGATGGTGGGAGTTTATGCTCCTCCTAGTGGGCATCCTCGACACCACGACAAGGCCTACTCATCTCGGGCATCCGCAGCACCACGAGATGGTAGTATTTTTATGCTCCTCCTGGTCGAGCATCCTCAGCACCACGACCAAACCAACTCATTTAGGGCATCCGCAGCACCACGAGATGGTAGGATTTTGTTCCGAAAGGGAACGACGCGGATAGCGAGTCACCAATGTGCAGCCCACGAGGATGATGATAGGGAGAAGTCGATTGCGACCTACGAGATTAACACGAGTGTTAATGGGAATACACCAGATGGTTTTTCCGCGAAGCCCACTCTGGCGCTCATGTCAGAAGTCTTATCTCTTTTTCGAGGACAATGAGGAATCAGAATTTTTCTCTAAGTGCTGAAAAACTTACCCTCATTTACCTGGATGCTGGTGCATGTTATATACCTGAGGCTTCGGTCACACGTACCCCCATGTTCTCCTCCACGTCCCTTGATCATCGGTTACTGGATAGACATCCTATCTTTTGGTAATAACCATTGTGATTATTAAGGCCTTAATTGTCGTGCATTACAGGCAATAATCATCCAATGACTTTCCTGTTCTGGAAAGAGGAATGACTACTTGATGTCGGGCCTTCTGACTCCCATTTTGATCTTTGGGCTCCACTCTCCTGAGCCAGTCTCGGGAGCACGACCCTCGGTCCGGCCTCTGGGGCTTGGATATGCTCTCCCAAGGTGGTCTCGGGAGCCTGATGGTCAGTCTGCCCTCGGGGTTCGGATCCACTCTCCTGAGGTAGTCTCGGTCTGACCTCAGCGCTCTGGCTCGATGGACCCTGCCATGTAGCTTCCTTGTGCCACGTGTCCACCCCGGGATACTTATCCCCATCATAAGTCCCCCCTTCAAGTCTAATCGAAGGAAGTGTGACTGACTGATTAGGCTGGTGGTACAACGAGAGGAAGCTACATATTTGTGGGGCCCATATTATCATTTCTTCTCTCATGGAGGCTTGTCGGGTCCGAGGAATCGAAACATTCATCCCACGACCCGAGGCAATCCTTTGAATTAGTTCAAAAATCCTTGTGAGTTCCGAGGCAAGGTTATGATAGTTGTCTATCACCCATTAAAAGCGCATAGGGTCTCTTAATGGCGAGGAGATATTTCAGCGAGTAAGGCATCGCCACGTGGATAGATCTTTCCTTCATGATCTCCTTCCGACACGCACTGCAGGGCCATACCAACTGATGACCATTAAGGGTAGTGACACCTCGAGATGGGCAGACATCATCGTCCACGTGTTGCGCCTCGATTGCTCACATGAGGGCGGCTTCATCCCCATAAAAGAGGAGACGGAGGCATCCTCCCGTCCTCTTGCAATGTCGAGTATCAGAGTTTGTACACCCCGCCGTCGTCTATCAACTTCCTCCTTCTCTAGGGTTTCTTCTCGACTCGTAAGTTCCATTCACCTTCCATCTTCTTCTCCTTTCTTCATTCGAAGTTATGGGTAAGGAGGGAAAAGGAAAAAGAGACTAGGAGAGGAAGGGAAAGTTCGAAGAGGAGAGGTCTTATCATCCCGAGTGGTATGAGGCCAGTTCGTTCTCATAGACGGCGCTAAACTTGATCCGGAAGGGAACGACGCAGATGGCGAGTCACCAAATCGCTGTTGGTGCAGGAAGCACCATATCGAACCTTGTTTTGATATTGGCAAAGGATTCAAAGTTAAGTATTATTTGTTGATCTAATGTATTTACTAAGTGTGCAGAAAGAAGTCCTGACGAAGGACTGCCAGGCACCTAGCGAAGGGCTGCTAGGAGTCGAAGTCCTGGCGAAGGACTGCCAGGCACCAGGCGAAGGACTGCTTGCAACCGAAGACCTGGCGAAGGACTGCTAGGCACCAGGTGAAGGACTGCGTGATACTAAAGACCTGGCGAAGGACTGCTGGGCAAAAGTCCAACCGGAGGAGCAGGTTGGCAACAGGTAAATTCTCCTAAGAGGAGTAGGTGAGGATGTGTTCCCCATCGAGGGAACAGTAGGTGTCGGTTCGACCTAGGGTTCCATTTTGGAGACCCAAAGTCAGAACCAAGACAGCTAAGGCTGTATAAACATAACATATTCTTGTTTTATTGTATTTGCAACTAACCCTGGATATAGGGCCAAAGGAACGAGTCTATGCAGCTCAGAACACCTCAAGGGAGAGAGGCAGCAGCTGAGTAGGGCGCCCCGGAGGTCCCGGGCGCCTCCAAGGTCAAGGCAAAGCAGTAAACAAAAAAGCGCTTCAAAGGCTTACTAGGCCAGGGCGCCCCCTGTGTCCCGGGCGCCCCCAGCGTCCCGGGCGCCCCCAGTGCCTAGGGCGCCCTGGGTTCAAGCCAACGAAGTGAACCGGCTGAGAAGCCAACAGACCAAGTCAACCGGGGCGCCCCCAGCATCCCCGGCGCCCCCACAGTCAAACCTCAGCCCTACTCGAGCGGGATAAGGGCTGACTGAGATTGTTGCAGATTGAAGGCCACGTGGAGGGCGCCCCCCGCGTCTCGGGCGCCCCAGACTCACTATATAAGGGGCTCGACCCCCAAGGCTTCTCAACACAACTTGCTAACGCTTCTACGCTCTTCGACTCAAGCGCGCTGCTCCGAAAACCTTCCATCTCAAGATTCAAGCGCCGCCGACGACCCTCTGCTCGAAAGTATGATCCACACCGGGTATCGGTAATGAAGAAGTCAATTTCATTTACTACACTACATTTCATTTACTGCACTACAACTGTAATATCTTTTGTAACATTTGCGCCCATATAGAATTGCCCGCAGTAAACGGTCAACGACTGTGGGCCTTGGAGTAGGAGCCGACCGCGACTTCAAACCAAGTAAAACCGCTTGCGTTTTTGCATTGTGTTTTAATTTTCCGCTGCGTATTCTCTTATCTTTAATCTGAAACGATTTACGATATTCCCCCCCTCTATCGTATTCTCTCGATCCAACAATTGCATCCCACTAGGACGATGATGGGGAGAAGACGATTGCACCCTGTGAGATTAACACGAGCGTTAATGGAAACACACCGAAAGTTTTTCCGGCAGAGCCCACTCCGACGCTCAAGTCAGAAATCTTATCTCATTTTGGAGGACAACGAGGAATCAGAATTTTTCTCTAAGTGTGGAAAAACATACCCTCTTTTACCTAGATGTTGGGGCATTTTATATACCTGATGCTTCGGTCACAGGTGTCCCCACGTTCTCCTCTACGTCCCTTGATCATCGACGAGCGTTAATCATAACACACCGGAAGGTTTTCCAACGGAGCCCCCTCTAATGCTCAAATCAGAAGTCTTATATCTTTTCGGAGGACAACGAGGAATTAAAATTTTTCTCTAAGTGCAGAAAACTTACCCCCTTTACCTAGATGCTGGGGCATCTTATATACTCAAGGCTTCGATCACACGTGTCCCTATGTTCTCCTCTATGTCCCTTGATCATCGGTTACTGGATAGACATCCTATCTTTTGGTAACGACCACTGCAATTATTTGTTGGTGCAATCTTTGTTAGGTTAGGGTTGACCTAGTTTGACTAGGCTCGGGTGAGCTTATGTCTGGTAAGCTTGGTAGGCTTAAGTTTAGATGTTTCGATGTTTGATAATGATGTTTGAATATCGTATGATGTTTGAATATCGTGTGAGTCAAGTGGGTCAGGTTGACTGGAGACTTGACTAGAAAAGACCTAGTGGAAATAAGTGAAGTTCAGGTAGATCAGGGAGATCGCACGCTGGCTTGGGAAAAGACCTAGTGGGACTAGACACACCTAGTGGGACTAGGTGAAGTCCAGGTGGATCGGAGAGATCACATGCTGGCATAGGAAAAGACCTAGTGAGACTAGGCACACCTAGTGGGACTAGGTGAAGTCCAGGTGGATCGGGGAGATCGTACGCTGACATGGGAGAAGACCTAGTGGGACTAGGTGAGGTCAAGGTGGAAGTCTATCGAGAGACAAGACCTAACTCGAGGGTTAGGCAAACCTGGTTGGGAATTAGGTTAAGTCCTAGTTGGGAGCTAGGCCAGAGAAATCCAAGTTGTCAAAGGGTTGATCGGACACTTGGTAGAGAAGTTCTAATAGGTCACGGTTGGCCAAGGTTAGGCAAGGGAACGCTAGACTTGTACACGCAAGTTAGAGTTGGACTCAATCGATTGGGTAATCAATTGAGGTTGGTTTCTCGCGAATAAAAGCATTCTTAATTGATTAGGTGATCGATTAAGGGAGGAGTGAATTGATTGAGTAATCGATTGGGAAAAATGAGTTGCGAGAACAGAAGCTGGCTGAATCGATTGGGTAATCGATTCAGCCTTTTCTTAATCGATTGGGTAATCGATTTAGCCTTATCTTAATCTATTGGGTAATCGATTATGGTGTCTGGTAATTGATTGGGCAATCGATTATAGCAGTTTTGAACGAGAGCATAGAAAGGTGCTGAATTGATTTAGCAATCGATTAAAGGTGTTCTTAATCGATTGACTAATCGATTAAGCTTCAAAAAGTAGCCGTTGAATGGCTAGGTCTGACGTGGTAATCGATCGGGCAATCGATTAGGGAACCCTATGTTGATGCAGTCTGGCCCGGTTGTTGTTTTGGTGTTTGACAACGATTTAAGTTTAGTTGAATGAATGTGGATTAAGTCCTGGTCGGGGAATGGGCATGAAATCCCGGTGAGTGAAGCTGGGTCCTGGTGAGTGAAGCCAGGTGATTGAAATCCCGGTGAGTGAAGCCGGGTCCTGGTGAGTGAAGCCAGGTTAGATGAAATCCTGGTGAGTGAAGCCAGGTCCTAGCTTAGAGGGCTAGGTTTGGAAAAGTCCTAATTTGGAAGAGGTGGGTGAAAAGTCCTAGCTTGGAGGGCTAGGTGAAAAGTCCTAACTTGGAGGGTTATGTGCAAATTCCCATCTTGGAGAATTAGGTGAAAAAGTCCTGGCTTGGAGGGTCAGGTCCTAGCTTGGAGGGCTAGGTTTGGAAAAGTCCTAATTCGGAAGGGTTGGGTGAAAAGTCCTAGCTTGGAGGGCTAGGTGAAAAGTCCTAACTTGGAGGGTTAGGTGTAAAGTTCCAACTTAGAGAATTAGGTGAAAAGTCCTGGCTTGGAGGGTCAGGTGCCTAGCTTGGAGGGCTAGGTTGGATGAAGGTCTAACTCGGAGGGGTTGGGTGAAAAGTCCTAGCTTGGAGGGCTAGGTGAAAAGTCCTAACTTGGAGGGTTAGGTGCAAATTCCCAACTTGGAGAGTTAGATTGAGAAATCCTTAGCTTGGAGGGCTAAGGTGAATGAAATCCTAGCTTGGAAGGCTACGTCTGCGTCCCTGGATCGGTCTGGTGACCGATCAGGGAGTTGGCACGCTGCTTCTTCGTTGATCGGTCTGGTGACCGATCCAGCGATGTCTGATCGGTCTGGTGACCGATCAGGGAGTGTGTGCTTCACTCACTGCACAGCTCCTGATCGGTCTGGTGACCGATCAGGGAGCAAACAGTGAGTTGAGTTCCCTTGCTAATCAGGTCCAGAACGGTCCGGTGACCGATCAGAGACTTAGGATCTGATTACAGAATCACTGTTCATTTGTCCTGATCGGTCTGAGTGACCGATCAGGCTTCACTCTGATCGGTCTGGTGACCGATCAGGCTTCACTCTGATCGGTCCGGTGACCGATCAGGCGTGTATAGCTGCGAGAGCTGGGAATCTCAGCGAAGCAGTGGATCGGTCTGGTGACTGACCCACAAGCCCTGGATCGGTCCGGTGACCGATCACTTTAATTCAAATATGCTGTCAGAAGTTTGTTTTCACTGCCGATTCTCTGCTACTTGTTGATTTCTTTTTGATATGCATTGCTAAGCCTCTGTTGGAGTGTGCAGGTGATAGCAGGTGATGCAAACACTCAAGGAGGGTCAATGGGAGGCTTTCCTTGGAGCAGGTTTGGATCTATTGTGTTTTCAGGTCTCAACAGCGTCTGGCGCAACTGGCAACTGACGAAGGCGCGACTGGCAACTGACGGAGGCTCAGCTGGAGGAGTGTCCAGTGGACTGAGTGCTCAGAGAGGTCAGTGGGTCAGGGTGTGAGTCAGTGGTGCTGATGGAGCTGGCGACGTTGAGCAGGAGCTTAAGAGACAATGCTGGAAGCAGAGGAGTGGAGGCGAACAAGATAGAATCTTGGGAAGTTTGGCTGGGATGTGTTCGTGCTCTCTGTTGCTTTGTGCTTGAGCTACAACTGCTAAAGAGGTTGCTACTACACATATTTTGATCCTTGAAGCAACCTGTTGAGAGATTGCATACTTGAGCACTTGGAAGAAGAAACAAGGAGCTAGGTGAGTCCATCATCAAGAAGACACGAAGAGGGAGGTCTTGCGTGAGATCTTGGCTGGGTGGAGCTCGGTGAGGGGTTTGCTTGTGTTCTTGCTTTCCTAAGTGCTCAGTAAGGTTTCTTCTTGTGTTTCATTGTGCTTAATTCCATATATTGTTTGAAACGCTGTGGAGAGGTTTCTCCACCGAGAAGGAGGATTTGATATCCGAATTTTCCGGGGCTTGATCTGCCGACGATCAAGGGATCGCCCACCTTAAGGGCACGCCAAGGAGTAGGGGCAAGTTATCCCCGAACCTTGTAAACGATCCTTATTAGCGTTTATAGTTAGCTTTTCATTTCTGCATTCATACTCTGTTTGATTTTTGCTTCCGCTGTGCTACTAACCTTGAAGTGCAGAAATCTTGTGAAAGTTCAAGAAAATTGTGTCTGGCTATATTCACCCCCCCCTTCTCTAGCCATCCGTTTACAACACCCTAGGCGTTTGGTATATAGGGTTTTCACGCAGGTTGAAGCATTAGGGCTAGCGCAACTTCGACGATTCTTCCTCCTCCTTCATCGCCATTTCATGTGAAGCCTTGGAGCATAGCGTTGTTGCATTTCCAAAGATCAAGAGGTGATTCCAAGCTTGAAGATAGCAAGTAAAGCAAAGAGAGCTAAGTTGTATAAATCTTGTAAGATTTCTTTTGTATTAGCTTGAGTTTCTTGTTGTATCTTCTTGTAAGCTTGTACGTGGTTTCTCCACCTCAAGAAGGAGGTCTTTCATAGTGCATAAAAGAGTAAGGAGAGCAGATCCTTGGATTAGTCAACTCAGGGAGGTGGATACCAAGTAAAATCGAGGTGTTAGCGTTGCTCAAGTCTTCCGATGCAACAAATCTACAACGAGCAAAGATCTGAGCTAATCACCCCTCTTTAGCTCTCCTACCGGTCCTAACATTATTAAGGTCTTAATTGTCGTGTGTTGCAGACAATAATCATCCGATGACTTTCTTGTTGTGGAAAGAGGAACGACTATTTAACGTCGGGCCTTCTGACTCCCATTTTGATCTTTGGGCTCCACTCTTCCTAGCCTGTCTCAGGGTTTAATCTCTCGAGCTGACCTCAGAACCTTCATTTGTTTGATTGAGATGGTCTCGGGAGCCAGACCCTCGGTCTAGCTCGGGGGCTTGGATCTGCTCTCCCGAGGTGGTCTTGGGAGCCTGATGGCCAGTTTGGCCTCGGGGTTCGGATTCACTCTCCCGAGGTAGTTTCGCTCTGACCTCGGAGCACTTGCTCAGCGGGCCTTATCATGTAGCTTTCTTGTGCTACGTTTCCACCCCGGGATGTTTATCCCCATCAGGTACATATATTATCCGAAAGGATACCTCGATATCCGAAATGATACTTTAAGAGTGTAAATAAGACAAGGTCCACATCATCATATCAAATTCTACTAGTTCAAGTCATCAACTCATTATCAAGATGACTAACCTAACCAACTATTGGATCAATACCACAAATCCTTCCATGTATAAAAAATTCCAACGTATAGTTCCAATAATACCTTGGTTCATCATTAACAAAACAAAATCTTTCTATTTTGTTGTACTTCTATAATTTTAGATTCCCCAATAATTTTTACGTTCAATCAAGTAAATCAAAATTATAGAGGAGTCCTAATTGATACGCATATTTTGCCTCTTAGAAAACAATCCCCATTTAACACACATAAAGATCATATCATAATACTACACTCAGTAAGTGATAACAATTCAATTCCACAACACATTCATAATAATATGTTGAGATGAATTACCTTCCTTGCCTTTAATGGCTCATAAATTATAGGGTTGAATACTTGTTAAATATAGTATAGTTTAGGGTTTAATTACTGCGGGTGCTATTATGAGCCACCTCTGCCTCCGACCAGCCTTAATTCCTCGATGATCTTAATTAGAACTGTCCACCCTCGAAGGTCTGGCCGAATTGCCACCCGGCCGGTGCTACGTCGAAGCTGGTGACCGTCCGGCCATCGCTGGTCGTCACTTGGAAGGAGAGGCTCTGCCCGTCGAGGAACGAGTTGCTCTGCCAGTTTTGGCCCCAATTGCGGGACATCGCTTGCCACCCTCCCTTGGAGCCCTTGATCGACACGGAGTGCACGTCGCCGGCTCCGGCCACGTTCGTGATCAAGACCAAGTTGAAGTAGGAATGACCGTTGATGGTGAACCGTATTCCCCCCTTCTTCACACAAGACACCCTGAAGAGAAACAAAAAACAGAGCTTTAGTGCTTGATTCCGGCGAGGGAAGTTAAACGGCGAATGGAGCACCTGCGGTAGGAGACGGGGACGATGCCAGCGCGGTACTGCCCGATATGGAGGAACGCCGGCTGGGCCAGGTCGAAGTGCGGGCGCGGGGGGTTGCACCAACCGCCATTGTCGCTGGGGAGGTCGTAGGTTGGGGGGCAGAAGTTGGTGGCGGTGACGATGATGGAGCCAGGGAGGCACGACTGGGGGTCGTCGGCGCACTGCAACTCGTAGCAGGAGCCGCAGCTGAGCCCGTCGTTGAACAGCGCCGTGCTGAGCGCCGCCGTGTTGGTGCCGTAGCCCGTGCTGTAGAGGTTCCCGTACCCGCAAGCGCCTCCTGCACGGTGAGCAATCAATCCAATTAAAGTCAGCAAATCAAGAGTTAATTCGCCGGAAACAATTCGTAAAAACTGTGGAAATAAAACTGACCCATGGTGCCGGAGGCGTCGCCTCCGCCGTAGAAGGTGGCGTGGGCTGATTCCCACCCGTAGGAGTCCGCCAATGCGCAGCCGGATAAGAGCAAGAAGAAGTGGATAAAGAGGAGAGCGCCGGCGGCCATCGGAGGAGAGTGAAGTACTGAAGACTGGCTGTCGGTGGCTGTGTAGACTTGTGGCGATTAAGGTGGAGGGAGAAGGCGGGGCATTTATAGGCATGGTTAGCAATGGGCGGCGCGTCGCTGCGGGGGGCAAAGAGACACAACGAGTTTTGGGTGCTCGCCGGCCGGAGAGTGACGGCGGGCACATGGAGAGGAAGGAGGCAGTTGAAGTACCAACCGCGTGGGGTCCTCCACATGCGCTGCCATGGAAGATCGTCGAGCCACGTCAATCGCTTTCCATCAATCTCCGCGTCGTCATCAACAACATGCTACTGTCTCCAAGAAAATGACAGGCAAATCGCCTCCGGTTGAGAAAATATTCGTTCCATTTTGGCATCTCTATTCATTTATGGGAAAATTTGAAAAAACTCCCCAACATTAAATTGGATTTTGCATACACTCTCCAACCAAAATTTTTTTGCATGCACTCCTTGATGGGATTGACAAGACAGTTTTGTATGTTATTTTTTTTTATCAGTATAAAAGAGTAAAAATTCAGTATAAATCATAAAAATTTGAGTATAAATTGCTTGAAATTTAGTACTAATTTAAGAAATTTGAGTATTATTTGAAAAAATTTGAGTATATATTGATTCAGTATATAGTAAAAATTTCAGTATACATTATCAAAATTTAAGTTTGAATTGATTTAAATTGAGTATTATTTAAAAAAATTTAAGTATAAAATTTAGAAATTTGAATATGTGAGGTTGCATCCACCATATCAAGATTTTCACATGAGGGGTCACAAAATTTTATACTCAAATTACTTAAATTAATACTCAATCTCAAAAAATTTATACTCAAATCTTTATAATGTATACTGAGTTTTCACTCTTTTATACTCACCACATCAAGATTTTCACGTGAGGGGTCACCGAAACTTTGTACTCAAATTTCTTAAATTAGTACTCAATCTCAAACAATTTATACTCAAATCTTTACAATGTATACTGAGTCTTCACTCTTTTATACTCAATCTATCAGGGAGTGAATGCAAAGAATTTATCAAGTGGGGAGTGCATGCAAAGGCCAATTTGAGATTGGGGAGTTTTCTCCAATTAACTATTAATTTTATTATGTCAGGAATAATAATAGATGAAGTAAATTATAAAATTATTAGTTTGGAGGTTAAAGTTAGCTTTTTAATTATATCATATTTTAATTTTTAAATTTTAAGATGATAATATAATATATTAGTTATCAATCCATCCTGTAAAGATAGATAAATCGTCTTTGGAGTGCGATAGTAGGTAATGAATTATTTAAAGAGAGGTAATTATGAGATTAATTTCTGATCGATTGTTAAGTCAATAGGAGGTGAGGTTTTTTTTTCAAGGATATACATTTTTTCAGAATTGATCTTTACTTCATTAATATATAGTAAATCTTTTCGCCGTCTAACTAATTGGATACCTCATAGGCTCATTGTGACGGTAAGAGATGAAACAATTTCTATAAAAGATCCGTAAATTCAGTTGTCTCTAATGTTCCCATCAACTCATCCTAGGATCAATATAGAAGAAATAAATTACGAGGACTAGCTCGGATACTATGGCTAGTATGTGGGGAAGACGAACACTGATTTTATCATATTTTAATCCTTTGACCTCAAGATTAAAAATGAAACAAGCTTCTGTATAATGAAGGATTGATTTTTACACAGGAGATTTTATACCTTAGCTGTGTTCCAATTATTTATCATGGATCCTCCTACTACAAAAAAATTAGCCTTTAGCGACAGACTTTTTTAAAGTCCGTCGTTAATAGCGACGATTAAAATCATCCGTCGCTATTAATCCATCGCTATTATCGATGGATTAAAATCATCCGATGCAATATTAGGGTTTCCCCTTACCAAGGTTGTTGGGGATCGGTAGAGCTAGAGGGGGGGGGGGGGGGGGGGAATAGCTCGCTTTAGTTGAATCTTTTTCCTCCAAGCAGAAATCAAAGTCTACCCACCACCAAATCCAATGCTAACACTTGTATTTACTTGGTCTCCACCTCCTTGAGGTGACTAATCCAAGGGTCCACACCAGCGATCGCAGATTTCACTATCAAACCTCCTTCTCGGAACAACTCCGAGGGTGGAGAAACCCTTTTACAACACCCTTGAAAGCTTTCACAAAGAACAACACAAGGAAGAAGAAGAGAAAGAAGTATTACACAATAGGCTTGCTTCTCCTTCCTTTGATTGCTTGATGAAGGTGTTGGAAACTTGAGCTTGAACAAGCAGCTTGAAGCGCCAAAACCCTAGCTCAAATCGCAATGGAACAGTGTCTCAGTTTGAGCTTGATTTTCCGCTTATAATGGTCTTCTTTTGCTTCCTGAATCGATTGGTGAGAAGCCCCAATCGATTACCAAGTAACCGTTGAGCAGTACGGATGTTGGATGAACGGCTGGGATTACGCCATTTGAACTTGAATCGATTGGCTGATCGATTAGAATCCTGAATCGATTAACCGATCGATTACCGAGCGTTCTGTCGCGCACAGAATAGCTTGTAATCGAATCACCAATCGATTACAGGGTTTCTGAATCGATTGAGTGATCGATTACCGAACATTCTGTCTGCGGACAGAACAGCTTGTAATCGATTCACCAATCGATTACAGGGTTTTTGAATCGATTGAGTGATCGATTACCGAGCGTTCTGTCTGCGGACAGAACAGCTTGTAATCGATTCAGTAATCGATTACAAGGTTTCTGAATCGATTGAGTGATCGATTACCGAGCGTTCTGTCTGCGGACAGAACAGCTTGTAATCGATTCAGTAATCGATTACAAAACCTCCTGTTTCCACACAGAGTCAGTCTGAATCGATTCACCAATCGATTAGTCATCTTCCAATCGATTGGTGAATCGATTGATACGCCTAACTCTGGACTTCAAGCCTGCAGTTCACAGCTGGGTTGATTGAATACCTTCCAATGGATTCAATTATCTTGTGCCAGCGAAACCTCTCGTTTCCTGGACTTCACGCCTGGAGCCTCCCAGCTCCGGGTCTTCATGCCAAGAGTTCTGTCCCCAACCATCCCTTGGACTTCTTGCCTGGAGCTTCCTCAACTACGGGTCTTCATCGCCAAGAATTCGGACCCCGACCATTCCTTGGACTTCTTGCATTACTGCACACTAAATCTTAATGTTAGATCCAATATATTAGCTTAAACTTAAATAACCATCAATCATCGAAACCTCTCATTTAGGGCATGATTGCATCTACAAAGGTTAGAACAATAGCGATGGACAACTTAAATCCGTCGCTTATAGCGACGGATTTAACTTATCCGTAGCTATTATTAAGGTTTATTTTTGGTCGGTGACTTTTTTCTTACGCGCGTGCTGCGAATCCTCCTTCGGCGCCTCCTCCTCTAATTATCTCCTCCTCCGGTCACAGGTACGCAAGTATAGGAAGTTTTTTTTTGTTTTGACATTGTATCCCCTCCATGCGCACTACCGTTTGCTGCCGTATGTGGCCAACTACGGCTACTTGTGGCCGTGCGCGACCAACTTGGGTCGTGTGTGGCCAAATACGTGCGGCCACCTACGGTCGCGTGTAGCCAGTTGCGACTGCGAGGCGGGATGCGTAGGATCATCATTGGTCGTCCATTTTAGATGAATATTTCCCTTGATTCTGTAAAGAATCACCAAAACATATTTTGATTTAAGTTGTAGCTTTTTTTTTTGGATCTTGAGATGATTTGCCCTGTGATACCATATTAGATGAATCTTGATTAGTAGGTCGATAGAGCAAGCTCCCGTGAATTGTAGAATGTAATATCACTTCTGTTTTGTGACTAAGTGTTGGTTTGATTAGTTGGATACTAATTTGGATAAATCGAAAACTAGCCAGTAGTTAAGAATAATTGATGAACATTGCAATTAAGGATGATCCTAATCAAATTTAGAATTTAGTTTAGCTAGTTTGTTATTTGTTAAAGTAGCTAAGGTGTATCTTTTTGATATAGGACATTGATTAGTTATGTACATTTGTGAAAGTACCTAAACATGTTTGCATGAGTATCCATATTAAATATTTTTATTATTATTAGGATACAATGTTATGAACAAGACATGAATGCACAATAGATTATATATTGGATTTATTCGTGAGGAATTTATTGCTGAGGTTGATGATTTTATGAACTCTGCAAAGTCTCATCTTGAGTGCTTGAATGATGTCGAGTTAAAGTGTCTATGTAATCAGTGCAGATGTAGAAATACAACTTTTCGTGATGAGGATACAATGAAAACATATATCTATGATATGAGTTTGTTCCAAATTATTACAATTGGTATTGTCATAGAGAGTCGTATGTATTTGAACTCATTGAACCTTTTGTCTGTTCATCATCTAACCCAATTGGTCCAAAAGCATTATCCTTGCATGACTACCCAATTGGTCATAGAGAGTCGTATGTATTTGAACGATTATCCTTGACTTACAATTGGTCTCATCTTACATAACAAAGAAATTCAATGAACGATTATCCTCGACTGCTACTACATGGGGCCGTATAGAGCAGGATATGAAGAATTTTTACTATTGTGAATTTTTGGTAAATAGTTTGGATATAAATTCTATTTAATGTAAAAACTAACATGGTACTCTATATATATATATGTGTGTGTGTGTGTGTGTGTGTGTGTGTGTTATTTTACAGAAGAGATATTTGGGCGGACGACCAAGAGGAGGAATTTAATAAAACCTTGCATGACTATTGTTCCAAACTGTACAGGGACATACTATGCAGGTGGAGAAAGAAGGAAATTAGGTCTTCTGAGGTCCCTGAGACAGTTTGGGTTGCATGGAGAGCCGTCTGGGATGCCCAACATTAGGAAGATAATGCTGCGATTGCTCGAGGTTGTAAGATGTGTACACTGAAAGACTTTCCTCTTTTGTATATATGATCATCTTTATTTTGAAAAGAAAATCACAACAACACTAGGTGCTTGTTTATATTAGTGCATGCATAAAAGTCTTTTACTTCGCATTGTAGATAACATGATGTATGATGTTACACGGAAGATCATGTTATCAGTTCCTTGCCTAGTATAAGCATAGGCTCACAGTCGAGATGGAATTAGACAAACCATCGGGATGGTTGTAGTGTAATTAGATGTGGTTGGTCTTGACCATAGAATTACACTAGTGTGCTTTGAGTACATTGAGCAGGACTAAAATCAGAGGTTATTCAATTTGTACTGACTTGATAATTGGATAGGATCAATGGGTGAGATATTAATTATTACTTCTTTGATTTACCAATGTGCGAGATCTATTCTGTTAGATCGATAGACCTGGTAAGTTGGGAAATAATATTAATTATATGATATGTCGTTGATTATTGACGGAATCCGTGTCCTAGTGAGTCGGGATGATGATGCCCCCTTGATGAGCTCAAAAGGTTCATCATGTTAAACCCTGCAGGTGGATTTGATCCAACATGATGATAAGGTTGAGTGGTACTAATCAAGGATCCAGAAGTTGATTAATTTAATTTGTCAGTAAATTAAATTAATTAATGGGCATTCGATATCTTAAACACGGGGGGACGGACGACTCATAATATGTGGAACCCATATGAAAATATGGGGGTTGGTGAAGAAGTTCAATTAAGATCCTTTAGTGGAATGGATCTTAATTAATGGGTTGGTTTAGATCTATTAGCGGACCAAGATCTAACTCCTCCTCTTGGTCCCTACCTTAGCCCTATATATATCCCATGAAGCCATCAAGAAACGATTTAATCAAGCCTCCTATTATTCTTCTCCCTTTCTCCTTCTCTCTCTCTCTCTCCTAGGGCAAATAGTGGCCGGCGGGTGTGGGAGGGAGAGGATTCATCTTCTCCTCTCCTTTCTCTTTTTTCCTCTACTTCAGGCATGGCACAAGGAAAGGAGGTACCTTCCTTACCTTCTTTTTGGCCGGACGCAAGTGAAGGAAGGGGGAAAAGAGGGCCGGCGGCGGTGCACTTTGGCTAGGGACGACGGCGGCAAAACCTCCAAGGGAGGTCTTTCCGGCGAGCTTTTGAGGGAGGTGATCATCTCCTTGGCTCCTTCTTGGGATGGCGGCAACTGTAGGAGGAAGGAGGAGGTGATCGGTTGGAAGAAGAAGGTGATCTTCTCTTGGGTTGGTTGGCGGCAACAAAACCCAAGGGTTTTGTTTTGGCCGGGGCAAAGAGAGGAAGGTAGAGGCTTTAGCTTTCGTTTGGTGGTCTCGATTCTCGGTAGATCGTCGCCCACACGACGTCCGGGAATGGAAGGGACATAAGGTAGAAGGCCGTGAGGTAAAGGGAAGGTATAAATCTCTTCCTAAAGCTCCTTATGTTTTATTGTGCCTTGTTTGCTTTGCCTCGTCATTTCAGGTGTGTTATTTAATTATTATGATTGTGAATCATGATGAATAATTAATTAACTGGACCCCGACCTTAAACACAAGAACCGGCGATCCACTCGTTGCCTTTTCCGTGGTCGTTCGGTTAGGAGAATTACAAGGCATGATCTTTGTGATTGGCTGAGTTGTAATTCGTACCGAACGATACGACAACGAGATGGTCATTGAGAGATAGGTCTTCATTCGTATTAATTTTTAATCCGTAGACATGGAGAGGTCTCTCAAGGATGACCAAGTATTCGCTTAGAAAACCCGTCAAGCCATACCCAACAGAGGTAATCACAACTCGGAGCTTGCTGGCCCCAACATCGGATCCACGAAACATACTACTGGATGTTGTTCCATTGTCCAACGTGCCCCTGACTTGGTAAGTTTTTATTTAAGTTATAGTAAACTTTTATTTTATTTTTTTGGATATTTTTAAACACTATTTTTTTCTGTATATACGCTGTTGAGTTGCAGAGACCTCCCACTAGTTGGGCGGTATTCAACAAAACCCATAAGAAGAAAGATGAGTCATTTGTGGATCGATGCTCCATGGCAATCAATGTAAGTATATTAACTATAGTATATTTGTTTTTAAATTTTATAGAGATTAATTTAATTCTTTTTTCATAGGAAGCGATGATCACTAGAGTTGCACAGGCGTCTCAGCCTGTTGTAGAGGGGGAGGGTTCACAACCTCTTTCCACCAACCAGGTGAATGACATTTACTATGATGTTGTCGATGGAAGGAGGAAGACCGCCTATATTGCTTGGGCTCTCATGCAAAGTTACATATGATCAGATGAGAGCTTCAGTGGTTGGGGGCGTCCAAGTTCCTCCTCCTTCTCTATTGAGGTACGTCAATTGCGGGAGGAGAATGATGCTCTGCGGGTTTGACTCACGGTAATGGAGATGACGTGGGTCAAGAGGGACACAGAGAGGGATGCAGAGCTGATGGAACTGCGGGCCCATCAAGCACACACTGAGGAGTTAGTGTGTCACCTATAAGTTTTTGCAGCAACACTATCGCCAATGTCACTGATGCCCACCCCTCGTTGTTTATTTTGGATATGGAGTTGGATAAACACTCTCATTTTGTTTAAATTTTATACAGTTTAAGGTTTTATTGCTTTGTATGTGTTGAATTGTATGCTGAATTGCTTTGGATATGGATTTGGATATGTTTTTTTTTGCTTTGTTTGTGATTGATTATATGTTATATTGAATGTAAACATGGGAAGTGAGAAAACTGAAGAAGCTGTGCTGGAAAAACTATCGTCATTAGCGATGAATAATCGATTATTCTGTTGCTATTAGCGATGGATATAGTAAATATCTATCGCTATCAACGACAGATCGTTGACTTCCTGTCGCTATCAATGCAAACAAAGGTACGTTGCCTATGTATTAGCGATGGATAGGCCAATTATCCGTCTCAAATAGCAACGGATAATCTAATTATCTGTCGTTAGTTTCGATAATATAGCGATGGAACATTTTGATTCTGTTGTTATAATATCGCATGATGATGTTTGAGTTCCCTTATTTAGCAACGGAATAGTTTTGTATTTGTCACAAAAAGTGACGGATTATTTATTTGACGTCGCTATATATTTGCAACGGGTTAATTTACGTTCCGTCAATATTAGTGACGGCCTACAAAATGTTTTGTTGTCATCCTCGGCTATGACAATGTTGTAGTCGATGACCTTTCCGTCACCTGTCGCTATTTACGTTTAGCAACGGATTAGCGACGAAATTCATCCGTCACTAAACCTTATTTTTTTGGTCCATTAATAAGTATCCGCATGTTTTTAGATTTATTTTCATGTTCGATGAAAATTCTCAATGAGACAGGCCGGATCATCACCAAGAACTGGATATTAAATTAATAAAAAAATATTGACAGACAAATTACTCCGTTACATTTCTAAGTTATACTTATTCTAATATGTTATAATAACAATAAATTATCCTAAAATATCTTATATTAAATTTAATTTTCTCTCTAATTCTTGCATCAGACAAAATTTATTCTCACTTCTTATATATAATTTTTTTTTACCCCTAATACACTCAAATTTATCTAATTATCCTTATTTTTTTAATACAAACGTTCAAACTAAATTATAATTTATTCTAAATTCAATACTATTTAACTAGAATCATTCAATCGATTCAGCCTAAATTAATCGATAATATAATCTCTGAATCAATTGGTCAGCAAAAAAAAATCGTACTCAATCAGGTAGAAAATATATTGGATTATATTTAAATAATATTAAATTTATAAGGATTTATTTATTTATCATTATTTTTCAAAAGAAAATATTCATTTAACATTTCTAATAATGTCTTTTTAATTTTTTCCCAGAAACTATTCCAACGGATAACTTAACATTATAGTTTTGATTTCCAATTCGTATTAATGTGATAGTTTAAACTTTACTATCAATACAACTAAAAAGGTTCAGACAGAAAAAAAATGCAATTAAAAAAGTGATATTTGATTTGATAGTTTGTGTTTCTTATCAGACCTTCCACATTGATACAAATTCTTTTGTAGAGAAAAGAGAGTACACAACATTAAATTTGTAGTCCCACATTTCATGTTATGAGCACATGGCTTCACCTTTTCTCCCCTCCTCACATGGAATGGAATGGACTTAGAGATAAAAATGTTAATGGACCCTTAACACCTTGCCCCAAGCTTACTAAACTATGATCTTGTTCCGTCCTTCGACCGACACGATGAAGAAATCGAAGGAAGACGAAGGGCATAATAGAGGATTTGAGTTTAGCCAACTCTTTTCCCTTCGTCTTCGGTTCCTGTTCCTCCACAAGCACACATATAATTGTGTTGTGGTCCACTCTTCACCGTTTGCTTCCCACAGTGCCACAACAAACATGATTGATCAATTGAGAAAAAGAGCCACTTGTGGATTCATTAAGCATGCAAAAGAACTTTACGTTGGAAATGTGAATGGAAAAAGAGATAAATGGAAAAGAGGCTCCGTTGTTGTGAATGGAATATTAATCCCACATTGAAAGTTGTGTGGCTTGAAGGTTGGTTTACAATGAATCACAACAATTAAAATCGAAAATTTTTAACTCTCTCTCACACAAGTGCATGTCTAGAGGGATGCAGATCTATGACCCGACTACATAACCAATGTGACAAGTGTTTAAGTCACTTGCATGTGTCATTTACCAAAGTGCATCAGCTTACGTTGTCATCCGGATCCAATTTGTTACTTGCTCAAATGGGCTACAAATGCATTAATTGTCGAGCGGCTAGTGTTTCGAGATAGGCGAGTAAATACATAAATGTCTCTGACCTCCTGTATAATAAGGTTGTGACCTCGAGCAGAAAAGATAGACGTTACGACAACTTACTTAGCAACTCTTACATTAAAGCATTTGGGTATGTGCTCAATTCGAATCTCAGAATCAGCTCTTACATGATAGCATTTGGGTATGTGCTCAATTTGACTCTTAGGGTGGTTGAGAGTGTTCATTGATAACCTTGGTTATTCATCCAAGGTTATCAATAAAAACCTTGTTTGGTTTAGGTATGAAGAATTCTCAGGTAATCAAATATACCCAAAAGGGGTCATATAACCCGGAATCAGAAAACCAAGGGAAAGCCTGGTTTTTCTCAATTCCAGGGTTAAGACAATTTTTTCCCAAAATTAACCTTCATTATTTCCTATTTATGACACAAATACCCTTAACAATCAATTAAATTACATAATACCCTAAATAAATATTATTTTTGGCCGAACTCACCGCCGACTCACGCGACTCCACGCCCCG
Source organism: Boesenbergia rotunda (assembly GCA_024364735.1). NCBI lineage: Eukaryota > Viridiplantae > Streptophyta > Magnoliopsida > Zingiberales > Zingiberaceae > Boesenbergia > Boesenbergia rotunda. The sequence continues at coordinate 426,416 of JAGFNQ010006346.1, forward strand.
ACTCCGTCCCAGTGGCGATTCTCATTTCTCAACCCTAGCAGAGCTCCACGCTCCAATTCGAAGGGCGATTCACAGTGGCCATCGTCCCTAGCAGCGCATCGAGCGGCGATTCACAGCGACCATCGTCCGTAGCAGCGCGCCTAGGGACAGCGGAAACCCTAGCGGCCATCGTCCCACCTCGCGGCGATTCGAAGCCTTCTTCCCATCTCGCGGCGATTCGAAGCCTTCTTCCCACCTCGCGGCCTAGCAGTGCACGATCTTTCAGAAACCCTAGCGGCTAGCGGCGATTCTTCTCAGGTATTTATTTTAGTGTTCTTTCTATCTCGAGAAAATATTTTCATGTTCATAGGCATTCACAGGATTCCCATGCTTGATTTTTTTTTTTTTCATAAAGATGATCTTTCAGAGGATAGTGAAAAAAAGTATTTGTAGTAAAGAAGAAGTTTGGATTTGGTTTTGGCATCTACGTTAGACATTTGATGAATTTAATAGTATATTTTTCATTGTTTCATTACTGACCGTAGCTAGATCATGGTTTGCCATGGTTGTCATTTTGGTGAATTTAATAGGGTAATTTTGGTGAAAGAATTTGTTGATTTAACTGATTCTAGTAAAAAAGTTTGTCATGATTTTCATTGCGATTAAAGAAAATTTTTATTTTATATTTTTTGTGTGGTTATTCAGTTGCTAGATCATTTTTGTTGAGTTTTTCTGCTTTGATAGTGAGCTTTTTGTTCAGTCTTGCTGCATTTCTGAAAACTTCTTTTTTTCAGTCTTGCGCTTGTTATTACCCATAATCTTGTTCAGTCTTGCTGCATTATCCATAATCTTGATGTCTGGTTTTATACGATTGCCGGTGAGTTGCTCTAGCTTTTAGTTTCCTTGGGTTTGATATTGCAGATCAATCCATCCATACTGGGTTTAACTGTGTTGGCATGGGGTGACTCTTGAAATTATTACTGTTCCATCCATTCATACTATTCCGTCCATTCATTACTTTTGGACAATCGTGATATTATTTTGAACAAACTTTATTGGAAGAAAGTCATTTTGGATTGAACTTATTAGATGAATATATTTTTGGATTACCTTCTTTTCGTTTTTTCAATGTGTTTTTATTTGTGAAATACTTATTTACTTGTATATTTCATCGTGATGCTACAGGTTGTTCTAAGTTCTATTGATTAAACTGAAGTCGTACGTCTTTAGTTAGTTAATTCTGCACGCTCTGTTCTCCATTGATTTGTTTCAGAAAAATACCAACTTAATTTGCTTCAGAAAAATACCAACGGAAGCCAAATTGATGCTTGAGCCTTTCATAAGCCCGTGGAACTCTGACGGAAGGAATCCAAATTGATGCTTGAGAATTTTCTATTTCAGCTATTGTTGGTGATATCACACCTTCAGATGGCATTCCAAAGGCAGAAAAGAGTAGCTATTGTTGGTGATTATCACACCTTCAGATGGGGCAGAAAAGAGTAGCTATTGTTGGTGATTATCACACCTTCAGATGACATTCCAAAGGCAGAAAAGAGTAGCTATTATTGGTGATATCACACCTTCAGATGGCATTCCAAAGGCAGAAAAGAGTAGCTATTGTTGGTGATTATCACACCTTCAGATGGGGCAGAAAAGAGTAGCTATTGTTGGTGATTATCACACCTTCAAATGGCATTCCAAAGGCAGAAAAGAGTAGCTATTATTGGTGATATCACACCTTCAGATGACATTCCAAAGGCAGAAAAGAGTAGCTATTGTTCATATCCATTCGACTTACCAATTCTCCTTGTGACATGCAACCGTTCAGAGTTGAATCCTTATGTCTCGATTATCTTAAAGATGGAGCTTCTAAAGTACCATAAGTTTTTTTTTTGAAAATAGTCAAATTCTTGTGCCTAATTTATAAATATTTTTTTTAAGTGTGTGTGATGATTGGCAAAATAGGAGCATTTAGAATAGGTAAAATTGTTGCCGTGTTTTTGGACAATTTAAAAACCACCGTTATTTTTCATTGAGGAAGGATGTTTTTAAAAATTATTTTATTATTTTAAAAAATATATTTTAAAATAATTATTGAGCTTTATTGATTTCAAGCGTGCAGAGCAAATGATACTTTCTAAAATAGTTTTATAATTTCTATTAAATGTATCGAGAAACAAATATTTTTTTTAGAAAAATAGAAAATTTGGAAATTGTCTCGAGATTTTTTTTTCACGATCATCCAACAATGGATGGCTGATACGTTAAAAAAATAGTAATCGTTAAGTGTATATTTATTGACGAATAGAAAATTTGGAAACTGTCTCGAGCTTTTTTTTATGAATATATTAAAAAAAGTTTTTAAATGTATATTTATTAGGGGTAATATAGTAATTGTCATATTAGGTAATATATTAAAACCTTCAACCAAACAAGTTTTTGTTCTATTACTAAAGATTAAACCAAACAACATCAGGTTATATCTTATTCCCTATAACCTTGGTTATGTGATTACCTGGTAATCACATACCGAAGGTTATCACAGAACACCCTCAACCAAACGCACCCTTAGAATTGAGTAACATTCTACACTCAGGAGGACTCGGGCGAGAAGGCCAGCCTCGATCTTCTCTGTTGGCAATGCAAAAAAGGTTATCTCGACAAACAAGTCTGAGTTATTTTTTTTTCTATAATTTCAAATTCAAACCATTCTCTTATAACTCCGGCAACAAGGAGACTGCTCTAGTAGTTAGGTGTGTAAAAGCAGTCGAGTGCACAAAGGCAACGTGTGAAGGAGATTTCTCTAGTAGTCGGGTGAGCAAAAGTAGAAGATCACTTGGCAATGATGCAAAAAACAAAGAAGGTGGAACCACCACCTTAGCGGCCCTCTAATTTCGGCCTCACAAGTGTCCAGAAGGGGTAAATCACAATTTTACTGGTGGGGTAAGGTGCCTGGGGCCGAGAGGATTTAAGCCAGCAGACCAGGTTTTTACCCCGTGTGCGACTGGCGACTCTCGAACCTGAGACCTCCGATATAAGTAGCCAGATGTCTTACCAATTCCGAGCTAGCCCGTGGGGTCAATGATGGCGACACCACTTGGCAATGATGGTGACACCAACGATTCAAAAAGGTGGATCCGCCACCTCAGCGGCCCCCGCCAGCCCGTCCCAGGACCAACACGGAGGAGGTAAATCACGGTGAATGCTGGGCAGGTGAGGCACCCAGGCGCGAGGGATTTTTTTAAACAGCAGCCGAGGTTTTACCCCCCGCGCATACCGTCGACCCTCGAACCCACGCCCTCTGATTCAAGCGGCGAGTGCCTCACCAGCTGATCCAGCCCGTGGGGGCGATGGTGACACCAACGAGAGAGAGAGAGAGAGAGAGAGAGAGAGAGAGAGAGGTGAGGGAGAAGGCTCGCGAGAGAGGCCTATTGGTGGTGATCATGACGAGCATGGAGAGGAGGTGGCTGCAGCATGGCGATCGGCGAGGAAGAGGAGACGCCATGCGATGGCGGGAGTGGTAGGATCTTCGGCGGAGGCAAATGAAGACAACACAGTGGGTGTCCGCCGATGGATCAGAAGTGCGTGAGGAGTAAAATATTGGTGCAATCGACTTCCCATTTTTTATATTTGTTTGATAATATGTTTAATGGAGTCTAGTCATGCCAAGGTTAATCAGATGTCTAGCAAGGGTGAGTAGTCTTACAAAAGTGAACTCTAAGTAAGGAAAACCCCTAGGGTAGTGAACCTTAGATAATGAAAAGTCTTAAAGGAGTAAACTCTAAGGAAGAGAAAATCCTAGGGGAGTGAACTCTAGGTAGTGAAAAATCTTGGAAGAGTAAACTCTAAATAAGGAAAACCCCTAGGGGTGTGAACCCTAGGTATCTTAGAGGAGTGAACTCTAGAAAGTGCAACCGAACCAGCAAAACTTGAATGCTTCTAACACTGCTTTACTTTACTATTTTATATTTATTGTGCTAACTTAGTATTGTAGGAAAATCTTAGTCGATCAAATCGATTGTACACTAAGCAAGAGCAAAGAAAGTCCAAACAGACATGGTGGACTAGATATTTGACAAGTTGAGGTAATCTCCTGGAGTAGGGTTGTGAGATCGTGTCCTAGTTGGGACAAATCTTAAGCGTTAATTAATTGAAGAAACTAACGAAGATTACTAAGTTGAGATCAAAACAATCCTAACTATCATACTATACATTTATTTCATTTATTATCTAATTCTATGTTGCAGGACTACCATTATTATTTTACTATGCTAACTTTATTTTGTAGACAAATAAAGTTTTTGGTTGACCATGTGTTCAGTTGACTGAATGTGTGGATTAGTCACCGATCCGACTAGCATGGTATAGATTAGATCGAAGTTTAGTAAACATGCTAATATGATTGTTCCATCGACGGATTAGTGGGAGCAGTCTACTGATCCATAAAAGATAACGATAGACGATTAGATCGGATCGTGTAAGAAAGGAATAGTCAGGGTTCTGTCGATGAATATAATTGATCTGTCGATTCAACCGAGTGATTTGTGGGATCGAGTGGATTGGATCAGAGCAAAAAAGGAGGTGAAGTTCAATCGATGAATAGATGGTTTCGTCGATGGAATGGTTTTCCAATCGACTGAACGTTGCATATAAAAGAAGGCCTTGGGGTCCAAGCCGATTATCTATTCTTTCATTGCTACATCTATCTACTATTACTACTGTTTGTGCAAGTCTTGCTCCTACTACAACGAGAGACTCTCTGACAACAAGTGCTTCATTTTCTACCTTGTGTTTTTGGTATATTTTATTATTGCTTTCATTTTATAAGGAGGTAGTAGTGTTGTTACTATCCTTCTTCAATGTATGAGTTACATCTTCATTGAAGGTTTCGGAGAGAAGAGCAATAGTGGATTGCCTATCAAAGCGGTCATGGATCATGAGTAGTAGTAGTCATTGGATTATGAACTAATTAAAATAAGAAATTATGTTTTTGTGTGTTTGTCTTTTCATTATTCCACTCCAATTTGATTTTAACAACAGAAAAGAAAAAGTTTTAAACAATCGAGATTCATCCCCCTCTCTCGACTTTTTTTGATCCTACGTAGAATAGATCCCTCCCAAATCTAGGAGGGATCTTTGATCAGCGAAGATGTCCAAGGAGGTCCTCTCTTGTTTTCCATTGGGTAGAAAGATGAAGAAAATGGTGGTCCTCTCTCCTCTTCGACCAAAGAAAAACTTAAAGAAAAAAGGAGATTGTGGAAAACCCCAAAAAACCCCTCCTGTCCACATAGCTTCACCTCCACCCACATAACAAGCCTCCTTCTTAAGTCTAGCTGAAGGAGATGTGAGTATGACTGATTGGATTGTTGTGTTGTGACATGATGTGTGAAAGAGTCGCCAAGCCTATCGTAAGGCCAATCACTAGCGCCAATCTAGGAGGCTTCGAAACTGTCGCAATGCAGAATGTCTTTCAATTGAGGAGTTAGGAAAGGATACTTTGAGCCCGTTGTAAGGCAATCCGAGTTTGTTTGTGGTCAAAACCTTGAGAGAATCCGACACTGAGATAGAAAAAGAGTATGTGATTGAGACTGTGAGAGAGTTTGATGTTAGACAAAAAAGGTGTCTATGGTCGAGACTGGAGATAATTTAACGCTGAGACTAATGAGTATATGACTGAAACTGCGAGAGAGTTTGGTATTGAGACGGAAAAGGAGTCTATGGTTGAGACTGCAAGAGAATCTAGTGTTGAGACTAATAAGGAGTCTACGGTTGAAATGCGAGAGAATCTGACACTGAGACTAATAAGTCTATGGTCGGGACTGCAAGAGAGTCTAACGATGAGATGAAAAAAGAATTTGTGTTCAAGACTGAGAGAGAAAATGGCGTTGAGATTAAAAAGGAGTTTGTGGTCGAGACTACTAGGGAGTCTGGTGCTGAGATGGAAAAAGATTTTGTGGCTGATAATTCGAGAGAGTCTGGCGTCGAGACTGATGAGTCTATAGTTGAGATTGCGAGAGGGTCTAGAGCTGAAACGAAAAAGGAGTTTGTGGTTGAGACTGTGAAAGAGTCTGGTACTGAGACTAATTAGGAGTTTGTGGACGAGATTGTGAGAGAATATGGTGCTGAGACTAATAAGTCTGTGGTCGAGACTGCGAGAGAGTCTGGCGTTAAGACTGAAAAGGAGTCTATGGCCGAGACTGTGACAGAGTCTAGTTCTGAGATGGAAAAAGAGTCTGTGGCCGAGATTGTGAGAGAGTCTAGTACTATGACTAATAAGGAGTCAGTCGTCGAGATCACAATAAAATATGACACTAAGACTAATGAGTCGATGGTTGAGATTGTGAGAGAGTTTGACATTGAGATAGAAAAGGAGTCTATGGTCGAGATTATGAGAGAATTTGGCATTGAGACAAACGGGTTTATGACTGAGACTGTGAGAGAGATTGGCGCTGAGACGGAAAAGTCTGTGGTTGAGACTACAAGAGAGTATGATGTTGAGACTATTAATGAGTTTGTGGCCAAGACTGTGAGAGTCTGACGCTGAGATGGATAGTAGACCAACATCTCATCATGCTTGATCCGTGACTCCCAAGGTGTTCGCAGAGTCGGGGAGAAGCTTATTGATATCACGCTCAAGGGAGATTTACCTACATAGATAACATTGTGCTTAGGGGAGGCTTATCGACATATATGAGCTCAACCATATATATGTCCAAATATGGGGAGATTAGGCTCGAAAATTGGAAATTACTGATGAAGATCCGTGATCTATGATTAAAATATATAATAGCTTGATCCTAACTATGTCCGGGTCAAGAGATGTTAAATGCCTTCAAGTAAAATTGTGAAGAAGAGCAACAATTTATATTTGAAAGACAATATTATATGCACTCGAACTAGATGCACAATTTTGAGATGACTCAGCCACTATCTTGGAGATAATATCCTGATCCTTTACCTCCCAAATATCCACGAAGTCATTGAGAGAAGAGTAACAACAATCCCGATGAGGGAGAGAATGACCCAATTCCGTTGAGAGAATAGTTCGATCCCACAATTCCTAAGTGTCCATGGAGTTGGTGTGAGAAGAATAATATGATCAATCCTACGACTTCTGAATGCCTGTGGAGTCGAGCAAAGAGTATATAAGAGTCAATCCCACTTGTGATTCATGCGATTCTTCACCAAGGACTGCAACTGTGCAACACCTGGGTTGATTGAGGCTATGACCAACGAAACCCATAGGGGGGGGGGGGGGGGGGGGGCGCATACGAGGGGTGAAGACCTCCCGCTACTGGAAGTTGCAGGAATAGTTATTGCTGCAACAAACCCTGTAATACTTTGGATACCATTTCATTGACATTCTCTCGGGTTATTATTATTACTCTGCCGTGACTTCTTTCTTCGTTGGAGTCACAATTATCAATAATTCTATTGGTGTTAACCATAGCAGCATCTTGGCTCAGAGTACCCACAAATGATGCCAATTTATTTCGGCCAAATAAAATAGCGTTGATGGTCAAACTACCCATCAACGAATGAACCGATCTGCGTTACTCCTCGGAGATTGCCAAAGTAGAAGAAGTAAGGACCTCCATCTAGGAGAGCCACCAATGAGGTGTCGCTGATATTGACTGAGTCGTCCTTACTAGGAAGACGGAGAGGGTAAGTTGCCTTCGATATTGATCAGGTTGCAAAGTCTCTGATGAAAAGGTGAGATGCCCTCTTTGTTGATGGAGTGTCCCTGAGCTCCCTTCCTGGAGGGAGGTGAGGCTATCGGTGAAGTATTGTTGATGTTGATGAAATCCTTGTGAGTTGGAGCCATCAGAGATGCCAATGACGCTATAGAAGGGTGTTACCGTGCTCTACAGGGAGAACCAAATTGTCTGGAAAACCTGAGGGAAGTAGAGGAGCAAAGGAGCGGATTAGAATGGAGGCAAGAGGACTCCCCGACTCATCCATTCTGACTCTCAAGTCACTCTCTGGTAAGGGAGATTAAGAAGATGAGCAATGATAATGTGTATATGTAATTGTATAGAAAGGTGTACGCATACCTTGGCCGCGAGGATGGATTTTTTTTAGAGCTGTGATAGAGTGCGTGAAATTATAGCATGAAACTCAACGTGAATGGCGTAATATTTTTCGTGTACACGTCCGATTGCCGTTTGGACACCGACGGCTGCCGGACAGCCACCCCGAACTAAACTATAATCTGGGGGTACGGTGAATCCGTCGAGGATCGTTATAATTGGGATGTCATGTCATTTATGTTGGATTTCACGTTAAGAAATTCATGTTGTCTATTATTTTTATTTTTTTATAGTACGAAGGAGTGAGATGTCAACACCTCACCAGTACAACCAATCAGAGATGAATTGTGCGCTCAGTCGACAAGGCTGTGGAAAGTTGGGCTCGAAGAGGATCTCGGAGACGAGACCTAGACTGATTGTGCGCTCAGTCGACAAGGCAGTGACGTGGCACGGTCACGGATGACGTGGCATGCCTGCGTGACACATGACTGTGCAGGGAGAGCGCTGACTGGGCTATTGACTGGGCAGACAGATGACGATCGTTGGATCGAAGATGGCAACAAGATCGCATGGGGCGCGATCTGGATCGTTGATACTGCAGGGTCACGATCAGACCATTAGCGAGGGGACTGATCTGGAGCGTCGGATTAAATGGAGTAATCTGACGGCTCAGATCAAAGATGGGATGAAGAGTTATAACTCTTCGAATCCAGCGGACGAGATTAGTTTGAGTTAAAATATCTTCAGATCTAACGAACCAGATTAAAAGTCATCTGAAGAGTTATAACTCTTCAGATCTAATGGCTGAGATCAGAACCCTTTAAAGGGTTATGAACTGATGGTTCGGATCAGTCCTCGCCAAGGGTCATTTGCCTCTTCACCTATTATATAAAGGATCCCTCCTTTGGAAATATTCATTCATTCAATCATTCGAAGCATTCAAGCATCTAAGCATTAGAGAGCTCATCTTCTGTATCGAGAGTCCGAAAATCCTACGGAAAGGTTCGTCGGTCTCGGAATTTGAAGTGCTACTATTCCGAGACAACGTCGTTGTATCTTGAGAACGAATTGCTGCTATCCGTGAGCACCGTAGCAGAGCAATATCGTTTTACAGAGATAGTGTCCAACACTAGCCTCGACGTAAACAAATTCAGTTTGCTACCTCCCGGCAGCAACCTCCCGAAAGTTCCGACGGTCGAGTAAAATCGACTAAGTCAAATACCGCGGAGATTACAAAAAAGTCACAGGACCGCCAACATCTCCGACAACGATGGGCGTGAGCTCCTCTCTTGTTTGCCATCCAGCAAGAAGAGGAAGAAAACGGTGGTCCTCTTCCTCTGCGGCCAAAGGCAAAACATAAATAAAAAAAGGGACGTGGAAACCCCCAAATGTTCATCCTATCCACATGGCTTCACATAAGTGACAAATTTATTTTAAGAAAATTAAAATTATCATTTAGGTATATATATTTTTTAAATCTTTCTTTTTTATTGCAATTCTGTAATTTCAGATTTAGCCAAACAATTTTTTCATTCAATCATAAATCAAATATATCAATACACATATTTTGCTTCTTAGAATACACAATAAAGTAAGAACTCTGTTCCCTTTAAACACCCTCAGTAGGTTATACAACAATCCCATCCGACAACACGTTCATGATTATGTTGAGGTGAATTACCTTCCTTCCCTTCTTAAGCCACGGCTTCCATAATTTCCACAAATGGCTTATAAATTACAGGGTTGAATACTCTTGCTTAGTATATGTGTAATATAGTTCAGAGTTTAAGAGGCTCCTGCGGGTGCTGCCTGATGAGCTACCTCGGCGTCCGACAAGCCTTAATTCCTCGATTAGCTTAGTAATTAGAACTGTCCGCCTTCGAAGGTCTGGCCGAATTGCCACCCGGCCGGTGCGACGTCGAAGCTGGTGACCGTCCGGCCGTCGCTGGTCGTCACCTGGAAGGAGAGACTCTGCCCGTCGAGGAACGAGTTGCTCTGCCAGTTTTGGCCCCAGTTACGCGACATCGCCTGCCACCCGCCCTTGGACCCCTTGATCGACACGGAGTGCACGTCACCGGCTCCGGCCACGTTCGTGATCAAGACCAAGTTGAAGAAGGAATGACCGTTGATGGTGAACCGTATTCCCCCCTTCTTCACACAAGGCACCCTGAAGAAAAACAAAAAACAGAGCTTTAGTGCTTGATTTCGGCGAGGGAAGTTAAACGGCGAATGGAGCACCTGCGGTAGGAGACGGGGACGATGCCGGCGCGGTACTGCCCGATATGGAGGAACGCTGGCTGGGCCAGGTCGAAGTGCGGGCGCGGGGGGTTGCACCAGCCGCCATTGTCGCTGGGGAGGTCGTAGGTTGGGGGGCAGAAGTTGGTGGCGGTGACGATGATGGAGCCAGGGAGGCACGACTGGGGGTCGTCGGCGCACTGCAACTCGTAGCAGGAGCCGCAGCTGAGCCCGTCATTGAACAGCGCCGTGCTGAGCGCCGCCGTGTTGGTGCCGTAGCCCGTGCTGTAGAGGTTCCCGTACCCGCAAGCGCCTCCTGCACGGCCAGCAATCAATCCAATTAAAGTCAGCAAATCAAGAGTTAATTCGCCGGAAACAATTCGTAAAACTGTGGAAATAAAGCTGACCCATGGTGCCGGAGGCGTCGCCTCCGCCGTAGAAGGTGGCGTGGGCGGACTCCCACCCGTAGGAGTCCGCATAGGCGTACCCGGAGAAGAGAAAGAAGTGGAAAAAGAGGAGAGCGGCGGCGGCCATCGGAGAAGAGTGAAGTACTGAAGACTGGCTGTCGGTGGCTGTGTGGACTTGTGGCGATGGAGGGGCATTTATAGGAATGTGGGCCATGGGCGGCGCTGCGCTGTGGGGCAGAGAGACAAAAACGAGTTTTGGCTGCTGGCCGAAGAGCGACGGCGGGCACATGGAGAGGTGGCCGTTGAAGTACCAACCGCGTGGGGTCCTCCACATGCGCTGCCATGGAAGATCGTCGAGCCACGTCAATCGCTTTCTATCAATCTCCTCATCGATATCAATATCATACTACGGTCTCAAAGAAAATGACAGACACAAATCGGCTAGCTAAGACTATTGTCTCGTCACCGACGTCCAGATTAACGATTAATTAAAAAAAAAACTCTACAATCTCAAATTAATTTTTATATACACTCCCCATTTGATAAATTTTTTTATATTTACTTTCTGTATATTGAGTATAAAATAGTAAAAATTCAATATACATTGTAAAAATTTGAATATAAATTATTTGAGATTTAGTACTAATTTAAAAAATTTAAGTATAAAATTTCAGTGACCACTCATGTGAAAATCTATGATGGATGCAACCTCACATACTCAAATTTCTAAATTTTACACTCAAATTTCTAAATTTTACACTCAAATTTTTTCAAATAATATTCAATTTAAATCAATTCATACTTAAATTTTTATAATGTATATTGAAATTTTTACTATATACTGAAATAATGTATACTCAAATTTTTTTCAAATAATACTCAAATTTTTTAAATTAGTACTTAATCTTAAACAATTTATACTCAAATATTTACGATGTATACTAAATTTTTACTCTTTTATATTAATAAAAAAAATAACATACAAAACTGACTTATCAATCTCATCAGGGAGTGCATGCAAAGAAATTTTGGATGCAAAGCCCAGTTTGATGTTAGGGAGTTTCCTTAAATTTTCTCCAGATTAATTCATTTTCATGATTATTAAAAAATTCATAAAAAATATTAATTAAATATTGTGATTAATAAATGTAGAGAATAAATATTAATTTTATGGTATTTTAATCCTTAAATTTCAAGATGAATACAACACGCATTAGTCATAAGTCCAAGCAATGAAGATAGACAAATCGCCTCCATAGTGCGATAGTATATGTGAAAATTAATTGTTCGAAGGGAGATAATTATGCAATTAATTTATGAGCTAATCTTTTTTTGGTAGAATAAGAGAAATTTTATTGATTGATTCATAAATAATGGAGAGATAATGAATTGGTACTAAAGGATTAACGTTTTTTATTCTATATTCTATGAGTTTGAGGGGAGGGGGGAGGGTTGGGGGTTTGATTTGGTCTATTGAATCATTCGATAATATATAATTATTTCGTTAGAAATTGTAATGTTATGTAAATTTTTTATGATTCCGTCGATTATATTACTCCACTCTTTGTTTGTTTTATTGTCTAGTATCTAGTATAGGTGTACTGTAAAAGGTTTTTTTGTGTCGGAATTTACTCCATTATTTGGTGTGATCATTATATTATTAATATTAAGTGTTATTGTCATAACAAAACAAACGAATATTTTGGTTCATTCCAAATCGTATTCTAGTTTATTACTAGAGATTGTTTCAAAATAGAAAGAATCTTTTATTCTAACTCTGATGAAATAATTCCATCCTTCTTATTTATTTCTGATAAGGTGGGATGGCACAGGTTCAAAGTTTCCAATTTTTTTTTTGTTTTTTAGAGAAAGATATGACTTGTTATATGTCACCTCTCGGAAATGAAATAAATAATTTGAATATACTAAAATACTAATTATAGACTATTCATAGTATTTAATTAATTATTAATTATAAGATATTTATTTTATAATATAATAATAATAATTATTGGGATATATTAGGTATTAGGATTATAATATAGATATTAATCATAATTAATAATATATATATATATATATATATATATATATATATATATATATATATATATAGGATATTATAAATATTGATATTTTAGTATGTTATTAACTTGTTTTTATAGAATTATAACTAAGATAAGATAAGAAGTTCTGGATAAATTGACACTTCCAATCGAATAATTCAGCATATTCCATATTAATAGGAGTACATTTATGTTTCTGCTTTACTAATATGATATTTTCTGGGTATTTCTGATAATATCAAGCATTATTCCTATCTTGGCATTTGTAATTTCCGGAGTTTTAGCCCCTGTTAGGGAAGGACTGGAGAAACTATCTAGGTATAGAACCCACAGGAGATGCTTGGTTACTATTTCGAATCCGCTATTACATGTTTGCTTTAGTTTTTGTTGTTTTTGATGTTGAAACGGTATTTCTTTATCCATGGGCAATGAGTTTCAATGTATTGGGTGTATCTGTATTTATTGAAGCTTTCATTTTCGTGCTTATCTTAATTGTTGGTTCAGTTTATGCACGGCGAAAAGGAACATTGGAATGATCTTATGATACACTCAGTGAAAAAATTCAATGAAATTCTCAGTGAATGACGTGGCACTTTGTATGCACACGTCCGGTTATCGCTCGGACACCATCGGCGGTCTTGGGCCGCAACCCCGAATCAAACTATACCCTAGAGGATACGGTGAACTCGTCGAGAATTGCTATATGCAAAGTGTCACGTCATTCACTGAGTTTTTTCTTGAGATTTTTCACTGAGCATATCATTAGTCCATCATTAAGTTATGTGATTAGGAAAAAGATTTTTTCTCTCGAAAATATATATGTTTTTTCATAAATCTATCTACTCTATTAATATAGGAAATTTGTCACTATCTAATTAACTAGGCACTCCGAGGAGACGATAAAAGATGAAATAATTTCTATAAAAGTTATAAGATCCTAGACGTCTCACACGATCAATTTCATAATCATTTACAGTTAATTCAGAAAATGGAATAGATCAGGTCATGCGAAAGTAGGATAAAAAGATGAAACAAGCTTATACACATAGAGGGGTTGATTTTATTATAGGGAATTTTATATATTAGCGGTGTTAAATTATTTGTCATGTAGCATCTATCTATATATTCTTTTGGTTGAGGTTCGATGAAAAATTTTTATAAACCGGCCAGAGCATCGCGAAGAACTGGATTTTAAATTAAAAAAAAAATTCGACAAACAAATCACTCCGCTATATGTCTAAGTTATACTTATTCTAAAGATATGTTATAATAATTATAACAGCTACTATGATTTATTATAATAACATCACAATAATATATAATAATAAATTAATTCAATTAATTAAAAAATTTATTATTAATTTGATCAAAATCTACTATTCAAACTTTTCAAAATCATCCTGATGAAATTCACTATAAAATTATTATATTAATAATTAATTAGGTGTTAAACTATTGTAGCCACTACTAATTAACTTATATAATAATGTAGTGGTTGATTAATGGTTGTTATAGTCGTAGCTGTCAATTATTGGCTACTACAATATGTTTATTGTGAATTTGAGCACATTTAAGCTTTTTTTGATAAGTTTGAATTTTCTTTATAAATTTAATTAATTAATTTTTATATGTTATAATAACTACGTCATGGTTGCTACACTAACAATATCTTGACTACTAAAAAAAAATGGGTAAATTTTCTTAAACTCCCCACTTCCAAACTCATATTTATATGCAATCCCTACCCAAACTTTTATTTGCATGCAGTCCCTGATGGGATTGACAAGACAGCTTTGTGAGTATTATTTGAAGAAAGTTGAGTATAAAAGTTAGAAAATTGAGTATGTAAGGTTGCATCCACCACATCAAGAAACTGCATACTCAATTTTCACTCTTTTATACTCACTTTTCACTCTTTTATATTCATTTTTCACTGATGTATACTCAATTTTCACTCTTTTATACTCACTTTTCACTCTTTTATATTCTTTTTTCACTGATGTATACTCAATTTTCACTCTTTTATACTCAATCCATTAGGGAGTTAACACAAAGAAAAACTCAAATGGGGACTAAATGCAGAGTTTGATTTGCCATTAGGGATTTAAAGCAAATTTACCGAAAAAATACAAAAATATTGTAATAAAGATAACTTCTATATGCATACAAAGAGGAAAAGATATTTTGAATACCAAACTTAACCTATTTTTTATATTTTAGATACTAAACTTAAAAAAAAATTTAGTCTCAAAATTAATATTTTATTTTTATTTTAGTCTTGGATTATAATATTCAAGTTTAAAAAAATTAAAAATTGAAGACATTTAGGATTCACTTTCCCAATTATGTTATAATGTTCAAGCTAAAAAAAATAAAAAATAAAAAACAAAAAACCTCTAGGTTCACCTTCTCAATTGAGTTATAATATTCCAGCAAAAAAAAATTAAAAATCGAAAACTCCTAGGGTTTACCTTCTCAATTAGATTATAGTGTTCAATCACATTTGTTTTTTAAAAAGGACTTGTGACGTCTCACATTGCATGATATTAAAACTGTTACTTATAAAATTTGGAATTAAAAAAAAAGTAAACGTCTAACTGTGAGATTATAAAAGTCTTTTCAAAAGGTTGGTATCAGAATCATCAATTTAGTATCAAATTTGGACCCTGAAAAGTATGGATCCCAAAATATAGTGGAATATTGTTTTTTGGGCTGTTTTTTTTAAATATCTTTTAACATTTCTAATAAGGTCTTTCTAATTTTTGCCAATTCGTATTAATGTGATAGTTTAAACTTTACTATCAATACAACTAAAACGGTGTAGACAACAAAAAAAATGGAATTAAAAAGTTGATATTTGATTTGATAGTTTGTGTTCCTTATCAGACCGGGCAAAACCTTCCACATTGATACAAATTCTTGTATAGAGAAAAGAGAGTACACAACATTAAATTTGTAGTCCCACATTCATGTTATGAGCACATGGCTTCCCCTTTTCTCCCCTTTCACATGGAATGGAATGGACTTAGAGATAGAAATGCAAATGGACCCATAACACCTTGCCGTGTGCTTACTAAACTATGACCTCGTTCCACCCTTCGATCGACACGAAGAAGAAGTCAGAGGAAGACGAAGGGTATAATAGAGCATTGGAGTGTAGCCAACTCTTTTGCCTTTCTCTTCTGTAGGGTTGTAATCGAACCAAGCCGAGCTGAATATCTGAGAGTTTGAGTTTGGCTCGTTTATTATCGAGCCGAGCTCGAGCTTAATTTATCGCGAGCATATTCGAGCCTAATCGAGCCCTAAACAAACTTACCAAATATAGATTATTAATTAAATTATTCATCAATTTATAGAAAAAATAAATTATATATTCTAAAAAATATAAAATATTTACTAAAATCTATGATTTTATTCATACAAATGAACTTTATTGAATATTTTATAATTATTAAATGTAAAAGTGTCAAAATTATATATATATATATAATATTAAATATTAATTTTATATTTTACGAACTAGCTCACGAGCTTATTAACGAGTCTGTTCACGAGCCAACGAGTCGAATACTGCTGAGTTTGAATTTGGTTCGTTAATATTATCGAGCTTTATTAAACGAGCTCGAACGAACTTCGAACTCTGAATAATTCATGAACAACTTAATTCATTTACAACCCTACTCTTCTGTCCCTGTCCCTCTATGAGAACACATGTATTTGTGTTGTGGTCCACTCTCCACCGTTTGCTTCCCATAGAGCCACATGTGGATTCATTAAGCATGCAAAAGACCTTAAGTTAGAAATGTGAATAGGAAAAGAAATGAATAGAAAAGAGATTATTGAAATATACATTAATCTCACATTAAAAGTTGATTGACTTGAAAGTTAGTTTATAACCATTAAAATTGTTAATATGTAATTCTCTCTCTCTCACACGTGCCTCCAAGAGGGATGAAAATCCAAGACTTAGATTTGCATTGCACCATCGAACCTGTATGTGTCTAATGCTCACTTGTATGTGTCTAATGCTGGCATGTCAGGGGCTCATTAACTTGCTTATTATATTTGAGAGATGTCTATTTATTAAATAAATAATATCATTATTTAGGTGCACATTTAAATATAAATGTTAATTATGATAACTAATTTTTCTGGATAAATAGTGTCTTTATTTGGGTGCACATTTAAATGTGGATGCTAGTTAATAACTAAGCTCATTAGTATGAGTTTCTTTTAACTTAAGATATTTAAGTCACCTTAGTTACGAAGACATATACTTTAACTTGGGATGCATGATTGAGTATAAATCGAAGTGCCAGAAGGTGTTTGGATAGCCCATAAAAAATTTATCTCTCCTTACAAGATGAGACATATACCCTATGACCACTCGACTTGTTAGGATTGTAGCTCAATGTCTTTGACCAAAACATCACATATCATGAGTACGAGACTTTCAGACACATATCAGAGTAGGAGTGTCAATTCGGGTGGGTCGGGTCGGGTTCGGGTTGGGTTGGGAAAATTTTTTTTTTTAACTCCCAACCCGAACCCGACCCGAACCCAATTTCAATCCGAAATCCCCAAACCCGAACCTGAACCCGAACCCGACCAACCCGACCCGACTCAAATAACCCGAAAAAACCTATTCAAAACGTCTTTTTTCGCCATTTTCTCTATAATTCTTCACTTTTATCTCAATATTTCATCATGATCATACTATATTGATATTAATATACATAAAAATATCTTTATTTTCAAAATAAAATTTGATTTAACCCCAAAAAATCTACAAAATATTAAATTCGGGTCAACCCGAACCCGACCCGAAATTTTCAACCCGAAACCCCCCAACCCGAACCCGACCCGAACTCGAAAATTTTCAACCTGAACCCAATTTTTTTCGGGTCGATTCGGGTTGGGTCGTCGGGTCGTGTTGATTTTTGACACCCCTATATCAGAGTAACTTGAATGATCAATAGGCCGAGTAATTAATACTTAGGCTAGGTGTGACATAGTCAACCTAGTAGGAATAGACACATAGATCATGTCTTGAATCAAATAAGTATAAGACGAGTGAAGGGAATAAGACACGACTCACTGAAGTTGCTGAAAGATTTAGAAGTGATTTTTGAGAGAATTATGATGCATTACTAGGTGTCACTCATGATCTATCCATAATTAATAGTTAATTATGAACGATCAAAATAATCAGGAACCTATTGGGGCATACGCACTACGAGTTATCTGAAGGACTTAAATAAGGTTAAGAATTAAATTCTCAAATCAAGAGAGACACAAAGATTGGTTGGACCAAATAAAAGATAAATATGAAAAGATATTTATCGAAAAGGAAGTGGGATGGGCCATGCCTATTGTAGTCAATATGGATTCATTATGGTCTAATAATAAACGGCAATTTACCAAAAGGCGTACCCAAGAATAGGTATTTACCAAACAGCGTACCATGGTTTCATTTTCACCAAAGGGCGCACTTAATAATAGTGAACTTCCTCATATACCCTTCCTGTTATTTATTGTCTTTCTCCTTCTCTCTCTCAGTAACAAATTTCGAGACGACTGCAGATACTTTTTTAGACTTTTATTTTAAAATAATATAATATGAAATCGGCACTGAAAACGTTGTAAGGTAAACATCAAAAAATATTTCAGTTAACAAATATCTCATCCAACGTGATTTAAAAATATAAATAAATAATTTTTATATTTGATTAATAGAAATTAAAATATTAAATAATATTTAATATATATAAAAAATATTAATAAAAATATTAATAATATTTAATAAATATATTAATATTTCATCCCACACTCTTTATTAATAAATATATTAATAAATATATATAAATATATTAATATATTAATAAATATATTAATATATTAATATATAAAAAAAATTTTGAAAAAAAAAATGTTGCTGAAAATTAAAAAAAAACGTGTATTGATTTCAGGCCCACGCTGGGCCTAAAATCAAACCTTTCAGGCCCAGTATGGGCCTGAAATATTTTTATTTCAGGCCCACGCTGGGCCTGAAATCTTTTGATTCAGGCCCGACGTGGACTCAAATTTTTTTCTATTTTAAAAATATATTAATATATAAAAAAAACCTATCAAAACACTTAATTTCAGATTCAAGCACAAGGCCTGAAGTCATCCTAGGAGGGTCTGAAGTCAAATAACTTCAGATCCTATAAATAATTAATTTAATAAATAAAAATTAAATATAAAAAAATATTTTTAAAATTAAAACTTTTTCTATGCCCTGGGCCTGAAGTCATCCGACTTTAGGCCCTCCATTATTCATATTAAAATATATAAAAAACAATTTATAAAAAGGTTTAATATATAATTATATATTATATAGGAGTGGTTTAGGTATATCAGTAAGTTTGGGTGCCGAAACATCTAATAGGAGTGGTCTAGGAGATAAGATTTTGGGTGCCGAAACATCTAATCTTGCTGTATCACCAATGTTATAGGAGTGATTTAGGTATATCAGTGAGTTTTGAGCAAAACTCACTGATGGACCTACTATATTTGGAATTCTGAAAACCCTATATCAGTGGACAGGGTTGAGCTAGGAGATGAGATTTTGGGTGCCGAAACCTCTAATCTTGTTGTATCACCAATGCTATAGGAGTGGTTTAGGTATATCAGTGAGTTTTGAGCAAAACTCACTGATGGACCTACTATATTTGGAATTCTGAAAACCCTATATCAGTAGACAGGGTTGAGCTAGGAGATGAGATTTTGGATGCCGAAACCTCAAATTTTGTTGTATCACCAATGCTATACGAGTGGTTTAGGTATATCAGTGAGTTTTGAGTAAAACTCACTGATGGACCTACCATATTTGGAATTCTAAAAACCCTATATCAGTGGACAGGGTTGAGCTAGGAGATGAGATTTTGGGTGCCGAAACCTCTAATCTTGTTGTATCACCAATGCTATAGGAGTGATTTAGGTATATCAGTGAGTTTTGAGCAAAACTCACTGATGGACCTACCATATTTGAAATTCTGAAAACCCTATATCAGTAGACAGGGTTGAGCTAGGAGATGAGATTTTGGGTGCCGAAACCT
This sequence comes from Boesenbergia rotunda, assembly GCA_024364735.1. Classification (NCBI taxonomy): domain Eukaryota; kingdom Viridiplantae; phylum Streptophyta; class Magnoliopsida; order Zingiberales; family Zingiberaceae; genus Boesenbergia; species Boesenbergia rotunda. The sequence continues at coordinate 446,233 of JAGFNQ010006346.1, forward strand.
CTAATCTTGCTGTATCACCAATGCTATAGGAGTGGTTTAGGTATATCAGTGAGTTTTGCTCAAAACTCACTGATATACCTAAACCACTCCTATAGCATTGGTGATACAGCAAGATTAGAGGTTTCGGCACCCAAAATCTCATCTCTTAGCTCAACCCTGTCTACTGATATAGGGTTTTCAGAATTCCAAATATGGTAGGTCCTTCAGTGAGTTTTGCTCAAAACTCACTGATATATCTAAACCACTCCTATAGCATTGGTGATACAACAAGATTAGAGGTTTCGGCACCCAAAATCTCATCTCCTAGCTCAACCCTGTCTACTGATATAGGGTTTTCAGAATTCCAAATATGGTAGGTCCATCAGTGAGTTTTGCTCAAAACTCACTGATATACCTAAACCACTCCTATAGCATTGGTGATACAGCAAGATTAGATGTTTCGGCACCCAAAATCTCATCTCCTAGACCACTCCTATTAGATGTTTCGGCACCCAAACTCACTGATATACCTAAACCACTCCTATATAATATGTAATTATATATTAAACTTTTTTATAAATTTTTTTTTATATTCTTTTATATGAATGATGGAGGGCCTGAAGTCTGATGACTTCAGGCCCTCCTTGGCTGAAGTCATCAGACTTCAGGCCCCAGGGCACAAAAAAAATTTTAATTTTAAAAATATTTTTTTATATTTAATTATTATTTATTAAATTAATTATTTATAGGATCTGAAGTTATTTGATTTCAGACCCTCCTGGGATGATTTCAGGCCCTGTGTTTGAATCTGAAATTAAGTGTTTTGATAGGTTTTTTTTATATATTAATAAATTTTTAAAATAGAAAAAAAATTTGAGTCCACGTCGGACCTGAATCAAAAGATTTCAGGCCCAACGTGGGCCTGAATCAAAAGATTTCAGGCCAACGTGGGCCTGAAATAAAAAATTTCAGACCCACGCTGGGCCTGAACTAAAAATATTTCAGGCCCACGCTGGGCCTGAAAGGTTTGATTTCAGGCCCAGCGTGGGCCTGAAATCAATACACGTTTTTTTTTAATTTTCAGCAACGTTTTTTTTTCAAAATTTTTTTATATATTAATATATTAATATATTTATATATATTTATTAATATATTTATTAATAAAGAGTGTGGGATGAAATATTAATACATTTATTAAATATTATTAATATATTTATTAATATTTTTATATATATTAATATATATATTAAATATTATTTAATATTTTAATTTCTATTAATCAAATATAAAAATTATTTATTTATATTTTTAAATCACGTTAGATGAGATATTTGTTAACTGAAATATTTTTTGATTTTTACCTTACAACGTTTTCAGTGCCGATTTCATATTATATTATTTTAAAATAAAAGTCTGAAAAAGTATCTGCAGTCGTCTCGAAATTTGTTACTGAGAGAGAGAAGGAGATAGACAATAGATAATAGGAGGGGTATAAGAGGAAGTTCACTATTATTAAGTGAGCCCTTTGGTGAAAATGAAACCATGGTACGCTGTTTGGTAAATACCTATTCTTGGGTACGCCTTTTGGTAAATTGCCGAATAATAAAATAAAAGAAGTTTGTTGTAGTTATGAAATAACTTGGTTTAATAATAAACCAAAACTGTTTGGTTTAATTATGAACTATAATGGTTTGATTTTGAACTGAAACTTAATCTTAATGGTAATGGATTGGGTTGACTTTGTTATTGGGTTTGAGAGATAACTTGCTCCCCAAGTCATGTAGATGTGTACAAATATCCCCCACGCGGAGAAGAGGTTGAAATTAATTGATTAGATAAAAACCTAAAATTGTTTTAAGCAACTTCAGCCATTGGACCTTGCTACGGTATACCTAGCGTAAATTTAATTTTGTAAAATTTTATATTGCAATCATTTATGCATATGTTGTATCTTGTATGCATGTATGTGTGTGTTGAAATAAATTAAGAATTTATTATATTTGTATTTCTAGTAAGCATGTTTACTAAATATATTTGAAGTATGTCTCCATGTTGGGTTCCCCAACACTTACGTTTCGTTGCCCGAATCCATTTTGTTACTTACTCAAGTCATAACAAACTCATTAATGGCCGAGCTTGAAACGGTCGACGTTAATAGTGGATCTATAATCACCCATTGATGGTTAGTGGTTGGTTTTTCGAGGCATGCCAGTAAAGTTAGTAAATGATCTTTATTCAGTAATTTAATATTACTAAAAGTTGGAGCTCCTATATAAAGTGATTTTGACCTCGAACAGAAATGATAGACCTCATATCAGCTCTTACATGGTAGCATTTGGGTACATACTTAATTCGACTCTTATGCTCTGTTTACTTGGGAGAGTGGAAAGTAAAACTGAGGAAAAGTTTTCGCAGTGAAAATCTTTCCATTGTTTACTTCGTTAAATTTAAAGAGGAAAGAGAAATATAATCCATCCGCGGATAGTTTTGGAGCCAAAATCGATCATCTCAAAATCGACGGAAAGCACGATGGATAAAAAAATGACGCATGTACCCTTTTCATTTACAAATTACATCATAAACCAAAAAAAAATAACGCATGTACCCTTGTTAACTCATAAAATTACATCATATACTAAAAAAATGACGCATGTATCCTTTTGCATTAATAAAATTACATCGCATGTACCAACTTTCTTCAATCATGGTAAACAAGTATACAAAGGAAAAGATTTCTTTTCCTTTCCGTTCTCTTCCCATTCCCTTAAGTTTGTTTAATCCATCCATCATCCATCCTTTGAGGTAAACATAGCATTAGAATTGAGTAACATTCTAAACATCGATCTTCTTGGTTGGCGATTCAAAAAAAGGCCATCTTGATAGATAAGTCTGATATGTTTTTTTCTATAATTTCAAATTCATACCATTCCCTTGTAACTCTAACAACAATTTTCATAGCAAGATTTCCTAACACCCTAAATCCTGCCTTCCTTCTTCCCTATAATGCTTGGTCAATACTGGTGTCATCTTCTTCTCTAAGATATCTGGTGCCAACTAGAAAAAACTAATTATTTTCCATTGTGCCCTCTTTTATCTATAGACAGTCAAGTGCACCAATCAATTTATAAACTTATTATGTTAAATTTGTGATCAACAATCGACTGTCCATAGCTTTATAGTTGGCTGTTAAACTTTATGAACTCCTATTGTTGGCGTTACAAGCATTGAAACCTCTGGCGTATCTGTGCTTGGGCGTTACTGACCTCCATTGATGGAGTATTGAATACCTCCATCAATGGAGGAAACGCCTGATTCTTCCTGTATAAAGAGGCGTCCAAATTGCAATCCAAAAAGGAAGACGAAGAAGAGGAACAGGAGCATCAATCGGTGAGGGATTTGGTTTGTGAAAGAAAGTGATTAGTCCTTGGTGATTGATCGCGCGACAGCAAGAAGAAGAGAAGAAACCAAAGCAAGGAGAAATCTCAAATCGCTGTAAGTCCAAATTTTATTTCGTGTAGATCTGATGCTTAGACACCAACAATGGTATCAGAGCTGTTGTTAGAGCATGAAAATTATTTTTTTTACCTGTGTAATGAAATTCCCTGGATGAAATCGCTTGAAATCGCCACTGAGCTCTCGGCGTTTTCATCCCCTGGCCGACGATCGCATCACGCGCGGAAGGTGCTCCGTCGCCGTCGGCTGGATGCGTCGATGGAGGCAGCCATGGCGTTGGTGATGGTGAAAAAAAAAATTCGGCTGAGGGAAGAAGAGGCGGCTGAGGGAAGAAGAAGAAGTGGCTGCGTGTGTTAAGATTAGGTTTTGGAAAGTTGATTTGATTAAAAAAAAAATCCGAAACCTATTCTACAGCTGCAAAAAGCAACTGCCACGCGCTGTCCAAGGGAGGATCGAACCACCGACCTCCCCGCGAAGGCAAAGAGCCTCAACCAGTAGTTATATTCGGTAACTTGTTTAGATTTGGTTCAATTTATTTAAATTAGATTCTAGTTTGGTTGAAAAAGATTAAGTTGGTCAAATCGTTTTTGGTTCAAATCATTAGTTGGTTTAACCAAACCATTTTGATCAAATAATCTGAACTAAACAGAATGATTTGATTATTATGTTGAACCTCAAATTTAAATAGGCTTAATTGTAGCTACAAACAAAAAAAAAAGAAAACTTATATGCCTTTTATCTATTTGTGTTGTGAATTGAATTGAACCAGTTTTGTTACTGGTTTGTCGGTTTTGTACTGACATTGTGTATTTCAATTCCAGATGCCGAGATTTATTACCACAATGACTTGTCGAGATGTGCGACGAAATCATTTGAGGGAACAGATAGAGGAGATTGACTACCTCCTACATCTAGGCATCCAAGGGCATTTGGGAAGGCTTGATCGTCTATTTTGGAAACTCGAACAGGAAGAGTTTCCAGTCCTAGATAACTACCGGATCGGGGCATTGATTAGTTCATTGCCGAGGCGTGCTGAAGTAGCTGCAAGATGTATTTGGGGATGCTACGAAGGACGTATCTCATATACCGAGTTGTGTAGAGAACTACTTCGCCAGAATTTTTCAGAAGAGGATCTGGAAGATTCTGAGGACGATCTGGAAGAGGATCTGGAAGATTCTGAAGACGATATGGAAGAGGATCTGGAAGATTCTGAGGACGATCTCGAAGAGGATCCTGAAGAATTTGAAGAGGATCCAGAGATGGATCTGATTGTAGAATTCGAGGGGGATCCTGAGGAAATCGAGTGGGATCCAATTGAAGATTCTGAGGAGGACCCAGAGGAAGATCTCGAAATGTTCGAGGACGATCCTGAAATGTTCGAGGACGATCCCGAAATGCCTGGGGAAAATCCTGAAATATTTGAGGAAGATCCTGATATTGAAATGATCGAGGAAGATCCTGAAATATTTGAGGAAGATCCGATAGAATCTGTGGAAGATCCCGAGCCTGATCAGACTGGCCGATTAGAGATGAACGAGAGAGTGATAGCCACTGCCATAATATTTTTTATTATGGGAATGATGTCAACTTATCTAGTTCATTGAATTTTGTTTGTTGTACCTACTTATTAAGCCTATTAAATAAAGTTATGTTATGTGTTAACTGACTTGTCAATGATTAGTTCATTTATATGATTAGTTCATATTCAAGATAAATAATTAGTTCATTTAATGGGATGTATGTAATATAATTGATCAATGTTAATTAGATTGGATGATGCGAATGATGAGTGAAAACGTAGTTATCACTTGATTTCGTAATTCAAGTCAAGTTTACATTGAGTCAATCAAAAATTATGTACAGATGATATACACTGAATTAATGAATAATATGTTTATTTATGATAGATTATGGCAACCAAGAACATCATAGCTGAACTGAACAAGGGGGAGAAATTATATGGGGACAACTATAAAATATGACATCTCAAGATACAATATGTTCTTGAGGAACAAGAAGTTCTGGAGGCTGTAAATCATTTCATGGTAGAACCTGCTGTTGGTTCAACTGCACAGTACAGACTTGATCTAGATGCCTATAGGGCATGGAAGAAAAAGGACTCCACTGCAAAGGGGATATTGATTAGTTCAATGGTAGATGACCTGGTATTTGAGTATGAGCCACTACCATCAGCTCATGCTGTCTGGGTTGGCCTGAAAGAGAAATACAGCGGAGTTAGTATTAGCAAGCTTCGTCAACTGACAATCAAGTTTGACAGTTGTAAAAAGCGCCCGAATGTGATGATGACCCAACATCTGAGAGAAATTGGTAATATGATTCGGGAGCTTAAGACTGCTGGTCATGAGTTGACCGACGAACAACAGGTTCAAGCAGTTATTCGTTCCCTTCCTGATTCTTGGGAAACAATGAAGCAGAACCTTACTCACAGTGAGAGTATCAAGACTTTCATTGATGTCTCACGCCATATTGAACTGGAGGCGGAGAGAATAGAATCTGCAAGGATTTCTGAGCAAGCTTTTGTAGCTGAAGGTTCTGGATCCAAGAATAAGAAAAAATGGTTTAAGAAAGGAAAGGTAAAGGGAAAAGAAGCTGGTGCTACTACTGTGCAAGACCCAATCAAGAAGAAAGGAAAGAAGAATGGAAAGAAACCTAAAGGCAAGCTAACTTGCTACAACTGTGGCAAGAAGGGCAATTTTGCTCGGGAGTGCACTGAGCCGAAAAAGGTAAATCCATGTTTGTCTTCTTTTCATGAGCTTTATGTTGCTAGTTTGGTGTTGTTAGCTGATTCTTATCCTTTGTGGATTATAGATTCAGGAGCAACGAACCATGTAGCTCGTGACCGAGCTACGTACGTGGAGTATCATCGCGTACCAGCTGGCAATAAGTGGATATATGTGGGAAACAATGCAAGAATTGAAGTCAAAGGAATTGGCACTTGCAAACTCAACCTTCGTGGTGGGCGTACATTGTTTCTGCATGATGTCCTGTATGCTCCTGAGATTCGACGGAATCTGGTTTCTGTGAATTGTCTTCTTGAATTGGGATATTGTATGAATTTTTACAGTCGTCGTGTAGAATTTAAAATTGACTCTGTGTTAATTGGATATGATTTTATATCAAACGGTTTCATGGTTCTTGATGTAGAACCAGATGTTAACTGTGGAAATGATGGTTGTTTTTCAAACATTGCTCTTACTAGTGATGCTGATGTTAATGATAAAGTTTGGCATGCTAGATTGGGACATATAGGACAAGAAAGAATGAATAGATTAGCAAGAGAGGGTCTGCTCGGCACTCGTGCTAAAGTTGACTTGTCTATATGTGAGCATTGTCTTGCTGGAAAAGCAACTAGGAAACCGTTTAGTAAGGCTATTAGGGCTGATTCACCGTTGCAATTGATTCATTCGGATATTTGTGGTCCGATGAACATGAAGGCTAGAAATGGTAGTTCATATTTCATTACATTTATTGATGATTTCACGCGTTTTGGTCACGTGTATTTGATTTCTCATAAATCTGAAGCATTAGATTGCTTTAATCGTTATTTGAACGAAGTTGAGAATCAATTGGAACGTAAGGTTAAAACCTTACGCACTGACCGTGGAGGTGAATACTTGTCTGATCAGTTCAAGACAATATGTAATGCGAAAGGGATTATTAGACAGTTAACTATCCCTAAATCTCCACAGCAAAATGGAGTTGCTGAAAGAAGAAATCGAACTCTTCTTGAAATGGTTAGGTCGATGATGGCTCAAGCTAATTTGCCTATTTCCTATTGGGGAGATGCATTATTGGCTGCAACCTACATACTTAACCGGGTGCCTTCTAAATCTGTTCCTTCTACTCCATATGAACTTTGGACAGGAAGAAAACCAGATTTGAGTAATCTGAGACCATGGGGGTCAGCTGCTTATATTCATGACAAGACTCACAAATATGGAAAATTAGGACCCAGAGGTAAGAAGTGTATTTTTGTAAGATATTCTGATACCTCTAAGGGTTATGTCTTTATTGGTGAGCAGCAAGATGGAACCATCTCTGAAATTGAGTCAAGAGATGCTACTTTTCTCGAAACTGAGTTCCCAACAAGAGGTGAAGTTGATAAATCAACTCCTCTATTTGCAGTAGAGGAGGAGGATACTGTTCCTCCGTTAACAGATCAGGAATCACAGGGGATACCTGAATCTAGTCAACCTAGTGGGAGTAAATTGCCTATAAGTGAATTAGTTTCTCAACAATCAAACCTGCGAAGAAGTAATCGTAAGATTATTCCTCGGAGAAGGTTTGACATTGAAAATGAGGCATTAATGATTCTCCCAGTCGACGATGAAGAACCTCGAACGGTTGAGGAAGCATTGAGATGCTCAGTTAGAGAAAAATGGAGAATTGCAATGGATGAAGAAAGGAATCTATGAGAAAGAATCAAGTTTGGGATTTAGTCGATCTTCCTCCAGGCCGAAGGGCTATTGGGAATAAATGGATTCTCAAAATCAAGAGGAAGGCAGATGGATCGATTAATAAATACAAAGCTCGTCTGGTTGCAAAAGGATATACCCAAATGGAGGGTATTGATTTTGAAGAGATATTTTCCCCTGTTGTGAAGATTGTGTCAATACGTGTCATTTTAGCTATAGTAGCACATTATGACTTGGAATTACATCAGATGGATGTAAAAACGGCTTTCCTTAATGGTAATCTTGACGAGGAAATCTATATGGCACAACCTGAAGGTTATATTGCTGATGGCCAAGAGGAAAAAGTATGTAGACTTAAAAAGTCTATATATGGGCTAAAGCAAGCGTTGAGACAATGGAACATAAGATTCAATGAAGTCATTTTATCTTATGGTTTCGAAATGATCAATGAGGATCATTGTGTTTACCTAAGAAAGGATAAAGGAAAGTTGGTCATTTTATCATTATATGTTGATGATATGCTGATAGCTGGAAATGACTTAAAAGTTGTGATTGAGGTCAAGTCTTGGCTTTCATCACAATTTAACATAATTGACATGGTAGAAGCCGAGTATATCTTAGGAGTACGGATCATTCGTGATCGATCAAAAAGACTTTTGGGTTTGTCCCAAGAAGCTTATATTACTAAGATACTACAACACTTCAATATGTTTGATTGCAACGTTGAACAAACACCTACAGCGAAAGGTGTTGTTTTGAGCAAAAGTATGTCTCCCAAGACTCCTGAAGAGATAGCCGGGATGAAGAAAAGACCATATGCTAGTGCCATTGGTAGTTTGATGTACACTATGTTGTGTACTCGCCCTGATATAAGCTATGCTGTTGGCTTAGTTAGTCGTTTCCAGTCAAACCCAGGATCGAGACACTGGAAAGCGGTAAAAAGGATATTCAGATATCTAAAAGGGACGGCAGATTATTGTCTCTGCTTCCAAGGATCAAAACTGAGCTTGAAGGGCTACGCAGATGCAGATTGGGCAGGGGACCTTGACGACAGAAAATCCACATCTGGCTATATTTTTTTACGAATGGAGCTGCCATTTCTTGGAACAGCAAGAAACAGGCTTGTGTAGCACTGTCGACAATGGAGGCTGAGTATGTGGCTTGTGCAGCGGCTGTACAAGAAGCTGTCTGGTTGAGAAGGTTCCTAAAGCATCTGAAGATTGTTGAGGATAGTGGGAGCCCTGTTACAGTGTGTTGTGACAATCAAGCTGCTATAGCTTTTTCCAAGGATCCTAAATATCACAGCAAAGGCAAGCATATAGAAATTAAATACAATTTTGTAAGGGATATTGTTGAAAAGAAAAAGATAATTCTTGAATACATCCCTACCCGAGCAATGCTTGTAGATCCTTTTACTAAGCCGTTGACTAAAGAGTCATTTTATGAACATGTGAAGTCTTTGGGACTATGCAAGTTGTAACAAATTGTAAAGACTATTATTTAAATGAAATGTCATGATCTCTTCAGTGTAAATGTATTTGTTACATTTGGTAAAAGTCTCGATGAGCATGTTGGCAGGCTAAGATTGGTCCACTCACATGGACAATCGTCTCTATTTGTTGAGTATAAATAGAGGTAAGACCATTACTTATGAGATAGCTTATGTAGTTGTGAAGAGAGACATACTCATAAGTTGAGGTCACCTTGATTTTGTATCAAGATGAGATCATTTATGTAATGATCATAGTAAATGAACCCACCATTTACTAAACCTGTTTAAAGCCAGATTGGAATTCATAAGTTGAATTCGGATTAGATGTTAGGTATGTCTAGATCAAAATCTGTACGATGTTAAATATTTGAGAAAAACATGCACTATTTTTGGTAAAGAGAAAAACATCGTAGCATGTGATTCATACCACATGTGCTATAGCGACAATAAGGGTAGTAGGAGAATGGATCCCTGCTTCTATACTATGTGAGGCCCTTGAGATTATTAGTCAATCTCAATGTTACCCTAAGTGACTATTTAGCTGTCTACTTGAAGTTTTAATCAGTGGTTGCTACTTTAGTGTGTATCCTATTGACTATGGATGATTCGGTCTATGGAGCATAACTAGGAAAGCGACTAATTAGAATGAATAGATTCTAGCTGAAAAGGAAGATTAAAATTGGTTTACATCTGTAATACTTATTCACTGGTCGACCAGTTACATTTTTTATTAAGTACTTAAAAATGTGATTGTGAATAAAAGTATTGATTTGAGATATTGATCATGCTCTTGACATAAATGTCATATGAGGGATTAGAGATGTTCAGATGGATGTAGATATTTAATCTGGGATAAAGGTAAGTTATTGATGTCTCTGATTCGTTCTATAGAGCAGCTAAGTTACGTGTAACAACTTTCTTAGCATTAATTGCTCAGTGTGCTTGCTGTCGCACGAACCATTTTCCTTGAAGTATGAGTTGAATGCTCCTATATGGTCTTTGTGACTTCCTTACGTAGTCTTAGTGACTAAATGACCTATATGGATAGAATTGGACGAGTGGGAGATGTTGGCGTTACAAGCATTGAAACCTCTGGCGTTTCTGTGCTTGGGCGTTACTGGCCTCCATTGATGGAGTATTGAATACCTCCATCAATGGAGGAAACGCTTGATTCTTCCTGTATAAAGAGGCGTCCAAATTGCAATCCAAAAAGGAAGACGAAGAAGAGGAACAGGAGCATCAATCGGTGAGGGATTTGGTTTGTGAAAGAAAGTGATTAGTCCTTGGTGATTGATCGCGCGACAGCAAGAAGAAGAGAAGAAACCAGAGCAAGGAGAAATCTCAAATCGCTGTAAGTCCAAATTTTATTTCGTGTAGATCTCATGCTTAGACACCAACACCTATTATGAGGAAGGACCATTATAGAACACTCAAAATATTTTAAAACTATGTTAATTTCAAAAACGCATAACTCTGTATCTAGGATATGAATTTCATGTCTGGGGGTATAGTTACACTTAGAATGATATAAGGAGTGTAATAAATTTGGTTTGAAATGTTTCTCATTAGCGAGTTTTACACTGTTTGAAGCCTTCTAAGTATAATTATGCTCTCAAACTTAGACTCCATAGCCTAAATTGAATGATTTGAGTTTTTAAAATTTTCACAACCTTGAGACAATTTAGCACAAGCTAATTAAAGGGCTTAGGTTTGTCCTTTTTACTCAGCACCACCACCAAAGGGTTCTAAAACCTCTCTTAGTTTAGACCACGTCATTCAAACTCTCCCGAGTATTATTTGTTGGTGCAGTTTGCATTAATGATTAAACTTAGATTTTGATATATGACAAATGATTAAAATTAGATGTCATGTGTTTCTAATCTTTTTACCAAGTGTGTAGGATTGTAATGCTTAGGACTTGACATTAATGATTAAAGTTAGATGTTGTTTGTTTCTAACCTTTTTACTAAGTGTGTAGCACTACAAGAAAATCATATATTACCGACGGAATTTCCGACGGAAATTTTATTCCGTCGGTAATTTCCGACGGAACCCTTTTTCCATCAGAAATTTCCGACGGAAAATTGATTCCGACGGAATTTTCTTCCGTCGGAAATTTCCGACGGAAAGTTTATTTCCGTCAGAAATTTCCGACGGAATCAACTTTCCCATCGGAAAACTTTCCGTCGGAAATTTTCGACGGAATCAACTTTCCCATCGGAAATTTCCGACGGAATCACATTTCCGTCGGAAATTTCCGACGGAAAACGGGTTTCGTCGGAAATTACCGACGGATAAGTTGATTCCGTCGGAAATTTCCGACGGAAAAGGGTTTCATCGGAATTTTCCGACGAAAAAGGGTTCCGTTGGAAAAAAACTTATATTAGGGCAGAATCCATTCTTCCTTTCCCTTTCGCCCGATCTTCTTCCTTTCGCTCGATCTCTGTACTTGTTCTTCGCCGTCGCCTCCTGCCGTCGCCACCTCCGGTTCTCTTCCTCCCTCGCTCACGTTGTTCTCGTTCTCCGGTAAGTTCCGTCTTTCGTTCTCCTTTCTCTAAATTTTCGGTAGATTTTGGCGGTGGCCAGATCTGGCCTCGCGCCGGCGTGGCCGGCCAGATCTGGCCGTGGCCGCGCTTCGCCGGCCAGATCTGGCTGTGCCCCGCGCGACCGGCCAGATCTGGCCGCCGCCAAAATCTATGAAACAACACAACCCAAAGTGAGTTGCAAGTTTTCTTCCTATTTCAGTTTGTCACTCTCTTGTTTGTTTTGATATCAAATGATTTAGCATATCAACATAACTCTATGAAAATGCGTGGGCCGAAGAAGAAAAAGTATACGCACGCCTTCTCGATGACAACCCACTTGATCAGGTGCTTAATCTCAATATCTGAATCTCTTCTTGTTTTATTCTGAGTTTTGAATGGAAAACACTTGGTTATAGGTCCATATCTTAAATTCTTATTAGGTTGAGTTTGTTAGCATATGATAGATTAGAGTTAGATGACGATACTATTAGGTTGTGGAATTGGATGCAACTCTGTTATTCCCCAACGTTACTTGTTTTTCTTTATTGTTTGTTTGTTCTTTAGAAGTCATGACTTTGTTATGAATTTCTTGAACAATGAATTGCAAGTCTTATACCTATACTGTGCAGATAATCTACAAGAGAAAAATTGCTATTGCAAAAGCACAAGGTGATTTGAAAGCTGTTGTTGATTTTCTCAACAAATACTTAGAAATGTGGGAACTTATCCATTACTATAGGAATCTGTTCCATTACATTATAGTAGAATTTTTTGTTACTAACACATTGCTAATTGTTTAAAATTGTATCAGATTTGTGTCAGATCATGATGCTTGGAGAGAGCTTGCTGAGATCTATGTGTCTCTACAAATGTGAGGCATCTTGATTGCCATTCTCGTAATACCAGTTAGCAAAATTTACTGCTTATTTATGTATTTATAACTCCCTCCTCGATTAGGTATATATAAGCAAGTAGCCTTTTGTTATGAGGAGCTGACACTGTCTCAACCAACAGTTTCTCCATATCATCTAGCTTATGATAGAAGTGGGGCAACGTGTGCAGTAACTGCACACGTTGCCAAGGGAGTGGGGTTTGTTGCCCCTCCCTCTCCACTACTTCTACCCCCTATCCTCTCCTATATAAGGAGGGGGTAAGGGGTTCATTCAAGTGCAAGAGGTGTGCAAGAGACAAGAAGCGCATCGGAAGCATTCGAGGAGCTTTCGGCAACGAGTTTTCCACAGAGGAAAATTGTGTCGGAAGAGGGATTTGATTTGTGGACGTTGAAGGACTTTCCGACTCGTGATCGTTCTTCCGACGACAAGCGCGAAGAACAACGAAGGACGCGTTGAATCCACTGTAAGTGTTTATCATTTTTCAATATGTAGATTCGTTCACGATTTCATGCATTAGAAGATTAACATTGGTATCAGAGCATGTAGATATTCTAATGCATGATAAAGAAAAACTTCGTCGGAATTCACCGGAAAATCGCGACTTTGTGTCGGCAGATTTTTTCGAGTCGGTAAAATAATTGTTAGCGTCGCGAATCGACGATCCCACTCGGTCGTGTTGCACGCTAGCAATTAACCACGTTCGTCGTGGTGACGGCTGCATCGTAGTGGACGGCCGAAAAGAAATGCAGGCGGCGGAAGCAAACTCGGAAAAAAAATAATAATAAAACGGTGAAAAAAAAACGAAAAAAAATATAAATTTCTTGCATGCAAATTTTAATCTGTTGAAAAAATTTTGCATGTGCTTTAATTAAATTGCATGTGTTCTTTTTTTGCTTCCATTAAATTTAGTTAGCTTTGTGCTTTAATTAAATAGCTTATTGCTTGGTTAAATTTGTATTAAAATTTGGCTATTGGCTATTGGAACTGGACCAAAATTTGATTAAATGGATTGGATTTTAATTAGAATTAATTAAATCCGATTAAGTTGGTTCATTTCAACTGGAATTTAAATTATTAGTTGATTTAATCAGACCTACTTGATCCAACTATGTTTATGTCTAGTTCGAACCATTAGTTGGTTTGACTAGACCAAATTGATCCAATAAAATCAGGATCTAGTTCAAACCACTAGTTAATTTAATCAGATCAGTTTAATACAAACCAGAGCCGATTTGTTTGGTTCGATCAACAGATATTGACTTTGAATTAAATGAGCTAACGACTAAGGTAAGTCATCCCTGTCCGATTAGATTAGTTCTAATGAGGATAATGAACCCAGACTAAGGTTCGATTTCCTAATTGATCAGCCTAATATGTCAGTCAATAAAACTCCCCAAATCAAGAAAATTTATTTTTCTTATCTATTTATGACTTTGTGGGTTTATGCATAATTGTGAATTGAATTGAACCAGTTTTGTTACTGGTTTGTCGGTTTTGTACTGACATTGTGTATTTCAATTCCAGATGCCGAGATTTATTAACACAATGACTCGTCGAGATGTGCGACGGAATCAGTTGAGGGAACAGATAGAGGAGATTGATTACCGCCCACATCTAGGCGTCCAAGGGCATATGGGAAGGCTTGATCGTCTATTTTGGAAACTTGAACAGGAAGAGTTTCCAGTTCTAGATAACTATCGGATCGGAGCATTGATTAGTTCATTGCCGAGGCGTGCTAAAGTAGCTACAAGATGTATCTAGGGATGCTACGAAGGACATATCTCATATACCGAGTTGTGTAGAGAACTACTTCGCCAGAATTTTTCAGAAGAGGATCTGGAAGATTCTGAGGACGATCTGGAAGTGGATCCTGAAGAATTTAAAAAGGATCCAGAGATGGATCTGATTGTAGAATTCAAGGGGGATCCTGAGGAAATCGAGTGGGATCCAATTGTGGAATCTAAGGAGGATCTAGAAGTTGAACTAGTTCAGATAAAATCTAGGATGAAAGGGATAATGTTTACCACTGCGCTAGTGTTTGCCCTAGTGGGAGTGGTACTAACTTATCTAGTCTATTAAAGTCTTGTCTTTGTTACTGTTGTTATGTACAAACAGTATTTGCTCGTTTAGTTTTAAGAGTCATGTAGTGTTTACTGTCGTTGTGTATGAACAGTTTTATTCTATGAAAAGTTATGTTATGGGTAAACAAACATATTAATGATTAGTTCATTTCAATGATAAGTTCATTTATGATTAGTTCATATGATGGGGTGTATGTAAAATAACTAATCAATGTTTATTAGATTGGATATACAGAGGATGAGTGGGAACATAGTTTCCACTTGATTCTGTAAACCAACTCTAATTTACAATGAGTTAGTTATTGATTACATGCATATGAGTTACACTGGATAACTAAATAATGCATTTATTTATGTTAAAGCATGGCAACGAAGAACATAATAGCTGAACTCAACAAAGGTGAAAAATTAAATGGGGACAACTACAAAATATGGCACCTTAAGATATAGTATGTACTTGAGGAACAAGAAGTTCTAGAAGCTGCTAATCAATTTATGGTAGAACCTGCAGATGGTTCTACAGCTCAGCATAGACGTGATCTTGATGCCTATAAGGCATGGAAGAAAAAGGACTCCACTGCTAAGGGTATTTTGATTAGTTCAATGGTAGATGACCTGATATATGAGTATGAGCCATTACCATCGGCACATGCTGTCTGGGTTGCCCTAAGAGATAAATACAGTGGAGTTTGCTTAAGCAAGCTTCGTCAGCTGACAATCAAGTTTGACTGCTATAAGAAACGCCCGAATGTCTCCATGACCCAACATCTGAGGGAAATGGAGAATATGATTCGAGAACTGAAAACTGCTGGTCATGAGTTGACTGATGAACAACAGGTTCAAGCAGTTATTCGTTCCCTTCCTGATTCTTGGGAATCAATGAAACAGAACCTTACACATAGTGAAAGTATAAAGACTTTCATTGATGTCTCACGCCATGTTGAATTGGAGGCGGAGAGAATAGAATCCGCGAGGATTTCTGGACAAGCTTTTGTAGCTGAAGGCTCTGGACCCAAGAATAAGAAAAGATGGTTCAAGAAAGGAAAAGGAAAGGGAAAAGGAAAAGAAGCTGCTGATGCTGGGCGGTGCCCAATCAAGAAGAATGTTAAAAGAAAGAAGTATGGACAGAAACCTAAGAGCAAGTTGACTTGCTATAACTGTGGCAAGAAAGGCCATTTTGCTCGGGAATGTACTGAGCCGAAAAAGGTAGATCCATATTTATTTTCTATTCACGAGCATTATGTTGCTAGTTCAGTGTTGTTAGCTGATTCTTATCCTTTGTGGATTATAGATTCAGGAGCAACGAACCATGTAGCTCGTGATCGAGCTACATACGTGGAATACCGTCGAGTACCAGCTGGCAATAAGTGGATATATGTGGGAAACAATGCAAGAATTGAAGTCAAAGGAATTGACACTTGCAAGCTCAACCTACGTGGTGGACATACCCTGTTTCTGCATGATGTCCTTTATGCTCCTGAGATTCGACGGAATCTAGTTTCTGTAACTAGTCTTCTTGATTTGGGTTATTGCATAAATTTTTTCAGTCGTTGTGTGGAACTTCGTATTAACTCCGTGTTAATTGGATGTGGATATGTAATGAATGGTTTCATGGTTCTTGATGTAGAACAAGATATTAATTATGGAATTAATAGTTATTTTTCAAACATTGCTCTTACTAGTGATGTTAATATTAATGAGGAAGTTTGACATGCTAGACTAGGACATATCGGACAAGAACGGATGAATAGATTAGCTAAGGAGGGTCTATTGGGCACTCATGCTAAGATTAACCTGTCCATATGTGAGCATTGTCTTGCTGGAAAAGCAACAAGGAAACCATTTGGTAAGGCTATTAGAGCTGATTTACCATTGCAATTAATTCATTCGGACGTATGTGGTCCAATGAATGTAAAGGCTAGACATGAAAGTTTCTATTTCATTACATTTATTGATGACTTCACACGTTTCGGTCATGTGTATTTGATTTCTCATAAATATGAAGTATTAGATTGCTTCAAACGTTATTTGAACGAAGTTGAGAATCAATTGGATCGTAAGGTTAAAACCTTACGCACTGACCGTGGAGGTGAATATTTGTCTGATCAGTTTAAGACAATATGTTATGAGATAGGGATTATTAGACAACTAACGATCCCTGGAACTCCACAGCAAAATAGGGTTGCTGAAAGAAGAAATAGAACTCTTCTAGATATGGTTAGGTCTATGATGGCTCAAGCTAATTTACCTATTTCCTATTGGGGAGATGCATTATTAGCTGCTACCTATATACTTAATCGAGTGCCTTCTAAGTCTATTCCATCTACACCATATGAACGTTGGACAGGCAGAAAACCAGATTTGAGTAATCTGAGACCCTGGGGGTCAGCTGCCTACGTTCATGATAAGACTCACAAATATGAAAACTAGGACCAAGGGGTAAAAAGTGTATCTTTGTAAGGTATTCTGATACTTCTAAGGGTTATGTTTTTATTGGTGAGCAGCAAGATGGAACCATCTCTGAAATAGAGTCTAGAGATGCGATTTTTCTTGAAACTGAGTTCCCAACAAGAGGTGAAGTTGATAAATCGATTCCTCTATTTGCTATAGAGGAGGAGGATATTGTTCCTTCATCAACAAATCAGGAATCACAGGAGAATCCTGAATCTAGTCTACCCAGTGGGAGTGATTTGCCAATGAACGAATTAGTTTCAGTTTCTCAACAGTCAGACCTGCGGAGGAGTAATCGCAAGATTATTCCTAAAAGAAGGTTTGACATTGAGAATGAGGCATTAATGATTCTCCCTATTGACGATGACGAACCTCGAACGGTTGAGGAAGCATTGAGATGCTCAGTTAAAGAAAAATGGAGAATTACAATGGATGAAGAAATGGAGTCTATGAGAAAGAATCAGGTTTGGGATTTAGTCGATCTTCCTCCAGGCCGAAGGGCTATTGGGAATAAGTGGATTCTCAAAATCAAGAGGAAGGCAGATGGATCGATTAATAGATACAAAGCTTGTCTGGTTGCAAAAGGATATACCCAAATGGAGGGTATTGATTTTGAAGAGACATTTTCCCCTGTTGTGAAGTTTGTGTCAATAC
Organism: Boesenbergia rotunda; assembly: GCA_024364735.1. Lineage (NCBI taxonomy): Eukaryota > Viridiplantae > Streptophyta > Magnoliopsida > Zingiberales > Zingiberaceae > Boesenbergia > Boesenbergia rotunda. The sequence continues at coordinate 464,197 of JAGFNQ010006346.1, forward strand.
GTGTCATTTTAGCTATAGTAGCACATTATGACTTGGAATTACATCAGATGGATGTAAAAATGGTTTTCCTTAATGGTAATCTTGACGAGGAAATCTATATGGCACAGCCAGAAGGTTATATTGCTGAAGGCCAAGAGGATAAAGTATGTAGACTTAAAAAGTCTATATATGGGCTAAAGCAAGCGTCGAGACAATGTAACATAAGATTTAATGAAGTCATTTTGTCTTATGATTTCGAAATGATCAATGAGGATCATTGTGTATACCTCAAAGAGGATAAAGGAAAGATTGTCATATTATCATTATATGTTGATGATATGCTAATAGCTGGAAATAACATACAGTTTGTGATAGAAATCAAATCGTGGCTTTCATCACAATTTGACATAATAGATATGGGAGAAGCCGAGTACATCTTAGGGGTAAAGATCATTAGAGATCGAACAAAAAGACTTTTGGTTTATCTCAAGAGGCTTATATTACTAAGATGTTACAACACTTCAATATGTCAAACTGCAACATTGAACAAACTCCTATAGTGAGAGGCACTGTTCTGAGCAAAAGTATGTATCCCAAGACTCCTAATGAAATAGCCGATATGAAGAAAAAATCATATGCCAGTTCCATTGGTAGCTTAATGTACACTATGTTGTGTACACGCCCAGATATCAGCTATGCTGTTGGCTTAGTTAGCCATTTCCAGTCAAACCCAGGATCGAGACACTGGAAGGCGGTGAAGAGAATATTCAGATATCTCAAAGGGACGGCAGATTATTGTCTCTACTTCCAAGGATCAAAGTTGAGCCTGAAGGTCTATACAGATGCAGATTGGGCAGGAGACCTTGATGACAGAAAATCCACATCGGGTTATGCTTTCTTGCTGAATGGTGGCGCCATCTCATGGAATAGCAAGAAACAGGCTTGTGTAGCACTGTCAACAATGGAAGCCGAATATGTGGCTTGTGCAGCGGCTGTACAAGAAGCTGTCTGATTAAGAAGGTTCCTGAAGCATTTGAAGATTGCTGAGGATAGTGGGAGTCCTATTACATTGTATTGTGACAATCAAGCTGCAATAGCTTTTTCCAAGGATCCCAAATATCACAGTAAAGGCAAGCACATAGAAATTAAATATAATTATGTAAGGGATATTGTGGACAAAAGAAAGGTGGTCCTTGAGTATATTCCTACCCGTGCTATGCTTGCAGATCCTTTTACTAAGCCATTGACTAAAGAGTCATTTCTTGGTTTTGTGAAGTCTTTGGGACTTCGTAAAATGTAACACATTGTAAAACAATCAAATATATGAAAGTGCCATGATTTATTCAGTGTTTATTGGTGTTACATTTTGGATAAAGTCTCGATAAGCATGTTGGCAGGTTGAGATTGGTCCACTCACATGGACAATCATCTCTATTTGTTGAGTATAAATAGAGGTAAGACTATTACTTATGGGATAACTTATATAGCTATAAATAGAGACATACTCATAAGTTAGAGTTGCCTTGATTTTGTATCAAGATGAGATCATTTATGTAATGATCGGAGTAAATGAACCCACCATTTACTGAATCTGCTTATAACCAGATAGGAATTCATAAGTTGAATTCAGGATTTGACATTAGGTATGTCTAGATCAAATCTGTACGATGTTAATTTTGATAAAACATGCACTCTTTTTTTAAAGAGAAAAACATCGTAGCATGTGATTCATACCACATGTGTTATAGCGACAATAAGGGTAGTAGGAGAATGGATCCCTGCTTCTCTACTATGTGAGACCCTTGAGATTATAAGTTAATCTCAGATTTACCCTATGTGACTATTTAGTTGTCTGCTTGAAATTTTAATCAGTGTCTGGTACCTTAGCATGTATCCTATTGGCTATGGATGATTCGGTCTATGGAGCATAACTAGGAAAGCAACTGATTAAAATGAATAGATTCAAGCTAAATAGGAAGACTAAGAGAGATTTACATCATTGACACTTATTCACTGGTCGACCAATTACTTTTTTTGTTGAGTACTTAAAATGTGATTGTGAATAATTGTATTGAATGGAAATACTGAATATGCTCTTGACTTAATGGTCATCACGAGGGATTAGAGATGTTCATATTGATGTAAATGATTTAGTCTGGGATAAAAGCAAGTGATTGATGTCTCTGATTCATGTGATAGAGCTACTAAGTAAAGTGTAACAACTTTCTTGGTATTGATCGCTCAGAGAGCAGCTAAGTTAAGTGTCACAACTTTCTTAGCAATGATTGCTCAGTATGCTTGCTGTCGCACGAATCATTTTCCCTAAAGTATGAATTGGATGATCTATCAGTTTATGTGACTATATGGTCTTTGTGACCTGATTCTTCTATTAGTCTATGTGACTATATGGTCTTTGTGACCTGATTCTTGTATTAGTCTATGTGACTATATGGTCTTTGTGACCTGATTCTTGTACTGTCTATGTGACTTAACTTGTATGAGTGGGAGATGATAGAAGTGGGGCAACGTGTGCAGTAACTGCACACGTTGCCAGGGAGTGGGCTTGTTGCCCCTCCCTCTCCACTACTTCTACCCCCTATCCTCTCCTATATAAGGAGGGTGCAAGGGGTTCATTCAAGTGCAAGAGGTGTGCAAGAG
>JAGFNQ010006346.1:481664-514167 GCA_024364735.1 Boesenbergia rotunda
AGTTGTTAATTACATGCATATGATTACACTGAATGACTATAATACGTTTATTTATGTTAGATCATGACAACAAAGAACATAATAGCTGAACTCAACAAAGGAGAAAAATTAAATGGGGATAACTACAAAATATGGCACCTTAAGATACAGTATATACTTGAGGAACAAGAAGTTCTAGAAGCTGTTAATCAATTTATGGTAGAACCTGCAGATGGTTCTATAGCTCAGCATAGACGTGATCTTGATGCCTATAAGGTATGGAAGAAAAAGGACTCCACTGCTAAGGGTATTTTGATTAGTTCAATGGTAGATGACCTAGTATATGAGTATGAGCCATTACCATCGGCACATGCTGTCTGGGTTGCCCTGAGAGATAAATACAGTGGAGTTAGCTTAAGTAAGCTTCGTCAGCTGACAATCAAGTTTGACAGCTATAAGAAACACCCGAATGTCTCCATGACCCAACATCTGAGGGAAATGGGGAATATGATTCGAGAGCTGAAAACTGCTGGTCATGAGTTGACTGATGAACAACAGGTTCAAGCAGTTATTCGTTCCCTTCCTGATTCTTGGGAATCAATGAAACAGAACCTTACACATAGTGAAAGTATAAAGACTTTCATTGATGTCTCACGCCATATTGAATTAGAGGCGGAGAGAATAGAATCCGCAAGGATTTCTGGACAAGCTTTTGTAGCTGAAGGCTCTGGATCCAAGAATAAGAAAAGATGGTTCAAGAAAGGAAAGGGAAAGGGAAAAGGGAAAGAAGCTGCTGCTGCTGCTGCTGGGCAAGGCCCAATCAAGAAGAATATTAAAGGAAAGAAATATGGACAGAAACCGAAGAGCAAGTTGACTTGCTAATAACTGTGGCAAGAAAGGCCACTTTACTCGGGAATGCACTGAGCCGAAAAAGGTAGATCCACCTTTGTTTTATATTCACGAGCATTATGTTTTAGTTCAGTGCTGTTGGCTGATTCTTATCCTTTGTGGATTATAGATTCAGGAGCAACGAACTATGTAGCTCATGATCGAGCTACATACATGGAGTACCGTCGAGTACCAGATGGCAATAAGTGGATATATGTGGGAAACAATGCAAGACTTGAAGTCAAAGGAATTGGCACTTGCAAGCTCAACCTACGTGGTGGATATACCCTATTTCTGCATGATGTCCTTTATGCTCCTGAAATTCGACGGAATTTAGTTTCTGTAACTAGTCTCTTGATTTGGGTTATTGCATAAATTTTTTCAGTCGTTGTGTGGAACTTCGTATTAACTCCGTGTTAATTGGATGTGGTTATGTAATGAATGGTTTCATGGTTCTTGATATAGAACAAGATATTAATTATGGAATTAATAGTTGTTTTTCAAATATTGCTCTTACTAGTGATGCTAATATTAATGAGGAAGTTTGGCATGCTAGACTAGGACATATCGAACAAGAACGGATGAATAGATTAGCTAAGGAGGGTCTATTGGGCACTCATGCTAAGATTAACCTGTCCATATGTGAGCATTGTCTTGCTGGAAAAGCAACAAGGAAACCATTTGGTAAGGCTATTAGAGCTGATTCACCATTGCAATTAATTCATTCGGACGTATGTGGTCCAATGAATGTGAAGGCTAGATATGGAAGTTCCTATTTCGTTACATTTATTGATGACTTCACTCATTTCGATCATGTGTATTTGATTTCTCATAAATATGAAGTATTAGATTGCTTCCAACGTTATTTGAACGAAGTTGAGAATTAATTGGATTGTAAGGTTAAAACCTTACGCACTGACCGTGGTGGTGAATATTTGTCTGATCAGTTTAAGATAATATGTTGCGAGAAAGGGATTATTAGACAGCTAACGATCCCTGGAACTCCACAGCAAAATGGGGTTGCTGAAAGAAGAAATAGAACTCTTCTAGATATGGTTAGGTCTATGATGGCTCAAGCTAATTTACCTATTTCCTATTGGGGAGATGCATTATTAGCTGCTACCTATATACTTAACCGAGTGTCTTCTAAGTCTATTCCATCTACACCATATGAACGTTGGACAGGCAGAAAACCAGATTTGAGTAATCTGAGACCCTGGGGTCAACTGCTTACGTTCATGATAAGACTCACAAATATGGAAAACTAGGACCAAGGGGTAAAAAGTGTATCTTTGTAAGGTATTCTGATACTTCTAAGGGTTATGTTTTTATTGGTGAGCAACAAGATGGAACCATCTCTGAAATAGAGTCAAGAGATGTGATTTTTCTTGAAACTGAGTTCCCAACAAGAGGTGAAGTTGATAAATCGATTCCTCTATTTGCTATAGAGGAGGAGGATATTGTTCCTTTACAAACAAATCAGGAATCACAGAAGAACCCTGAATCTAGTCTACCCAGTGGGAGTGATTTGCCAATGAATGAATCAGTTTCAGTTTCTCAACAGTCAGACCTGCGGAGGAGTAATCGCAAGATTATTCCTAAAAGAAGGTTTGACATTGAGAATGAGGCATTAATGATTCTCCCTATTGACGATGAGGAACCTCGAACGGTTGAGGAAGCATTGAGATGCTCAGTTAAAGAAAAATGGAGAATTGCAATGGATGAAGAAATGGAGTCTATGAGAAAGAATCATGTTTGGGATTTAGTTGATCTTCCTCCGGGCCGAAGGGCTATTGGGAATAAATGGATTCTCAAAATCAAGAGGAAGGCAGATGGATCGATTAATAGATACAAAGCTCGTCTGGTTGCAAAAGGATATACCCAAATGGAGGGTATTGATTTTGAAGAGACATTTTCCCCTGTTGTGAAGTTTGTGTCAATACGTGTCATTTTAGCTATAGTAGCATATTATGACTTGGAATTACATCAGATGGATGTAAAAACGGCTTTCCTTAATGGTAATCATGACGAGGAAATCTATATGGCACAGCCAGAAGGTTATATTGCTGATGGCCATGAGGATAAAGTATGTAGACTTAAAAAGTCTATATATGGGCTAAAGCAAGCGTCGAGACATTGGAACATAAGATTCAATGAAGTCATTTTATCTTATGGTTTCGAAATCATCAATGAGGATCATTGTGTATACCTCAAGGAGGATAAAGGAAAGATTGTCATATTATCGTTATATGTTGATGATATGCTAATTGCTGGAAATGACATACAGTTTGTGATAGAAATCAAATCGTGGCTTTCATCACAATTTGACATAATAGATATGGGAGAAGCTGAGTACATCTTAGGGGTAAAGATCATTAGAGATCGATCAAAAAGACTTTTGGGTTTGTCTCAAGAAGCTTATATTACTAAGATGTTACAACACTTCAATATGTCAAACTACAACATTGAACAAACTCCTGTAGCCAAAGGCACTGTTCTGAGCAAAAGTATGTATCCCAAGACTCCTAATGAAATAGCCGATATGAAGAAAAAATCATATGCCAGTGTCATTGGTAGCTTAATGTACACTATGTTGTGTACACGCCCAGATATCAGCTATGCTGTTGGCTTGGTTAGCCGTTTCCAGTCAAACCCAGGATCAAGACACTGGAAGGCGGTGAAGAGAATATTCAGATATCTCAAAGGGACGACAGATTATTGTCTCTGCTTCCAAGGATCAAAGTTGAGCCTAAAGGGCTATACAGATGCAGATTGGGCAGGAGACCTTGATGACAGAAAATCCACATCGGGTTATGTATTCTTGCTGAATGGTGGCGCCATCTCATGGAATAGCAAGAAACAGGCTTGTGTAGCACTGTCGACAATGGAAGCCGAATATGTGGCTTGTGCAGCGGCTGTACAAGAAGCTATCTGGTTAAGAAGGTTCCTGAAGTATTTGAAGATTGCTGAGGATAGTGGGAGTCCCGTTACATTGTATTGTGACAATCAAGCTGCAATAGCTTTTTCCAAGGATCCCAAATATCACAGTAAAGGCAAGCATATAGAAATTAAGTATAATTATGTAAGGGATATTGTGGACAAAAGAAAGGTAGTCCTTGAGTATATTCCTACCCGTGCTATGCTTGCAGATCCTTTTACTAAGCCATTGACTAAAGAGTCATTTCTTGGTTTTGTGAAGTCTTTGGGACTTCGTAAAATGTAACACATTGTAAAACAATCAAATATATGAAAGTGCCATGATTTATTCAGTGTTTATTGGTGTTACAGTTTGGATAAAGTCTCGATAAGCATGTTGACAAGTTGAGATTGGTCCACTCACATGGGCAATCATCTCTATTTGTTGAGTATAAATAGAGGTAAGACTATTATTTATGGGATAGCTTATGTAGCTATAAATAGAGACATACTCATAAGTTGGAGTCGCCTTGATTTTGTATCAAGATGAGATCATTTATGTAATGATCGGAGTAAATGAACCCACCATTTACTGAATCTGCTTATAGCCAGAAAGAAATTCATAAGTTGAATTCAGGATTAGACATTAGGTATGTCTAGATCAAATCTGTACGATGTTAATTTTGAGAAAACATGCACTCTTTTGTTAAAAGAGAAAAACATCGTAGCATGTGATTCATACCACATGTGCTATAGCGATAATAAGGGTAGTAGGAGAATGGATCCCTGCTTCTCTACTATGTGAGACTTTTGAGATTATAAGTTAATCTCAGATTTACCCTATGTGACTATTTAGTTGTCTACTTGAAATTTTAATCAGTGTCTGCTACCTTAGCATGTATCCTATTGGCTATGGATAATTCGGTCTATGGAGCATAACTAGGAAAGCAACTGATTAGAATGAATAGATTCAAGCTAAATAGGAAGACTAAGAGAGATTTACATCATTGACACTTATTCACTGGTCGACCAATTACATTTTTTGTTGAGTACTTAAAATGTGATTGTGAATAATTGTATTGAATGGAAATATTGAACATGCTCTTGACTTAATGGTCATCATGAGAGATTAGAAATGTTCATATTGATGTAAATGATTTAGTCTGAGGTAAAAGCAAGTGATTGATGTCTCTGATTCATGTGATAGAGCGACTAAGTAAAGTGTAACAACTTTTTTGGTATTGATCGCTCAGAGAGCAGCTAAGTTAAGTGTCACAACTTTCTTAGTAATAATTGCTCAGTATGTTTGCTGTCGCACAAATCATTTTTCCTAAAGTATGAATTGGATGATCTATTAGTCTATGTGACTATATGGTCTTTGTGACCTGATTCTTGTATTAGTCTATATGATTATATGGTCTTTGTGACCTAATACTTGTATTAGTCTATGTGACTATAAGGTCTTTGTGACCTGATTCTTGTTTTGTCTATGTGACTTGACTTGGACAAGTGGGAGATGTTGTAAGTGGGAGACGTGGGGAAGTTACCCACTTCCCCACTTCTCCCACTCCCCCTTGCTCCTTACTATAAAAAGGGGGAAGAGGGGTGCGTCCAAAAGGGAAAGAGGCAAGAAGTGAGTGAGAGCAAGTGAAAAACTCTGAAGAAGAGGAGATCATCCATAGTTCGAGGGATTTGGTTCGTGATACCGAGAGGGGAAGAACTTTCCGATTCCATGATCGTTCTTCCGACGACAAGCACAAAGAACAGCGAAGGACGCGTTGAATCCACTGTAAGTGTTTACCATTTTTTCAATATTGTAGATTCGTTCACGATTTCATGCATTAGAATCAACAAGTATGTGATGTCTAAATTAAGATCCTTGATTATACTCCTTGAATAAAGGTTTGTCTCATGATTTAATGATGATTATGTGGGGCTATATGGATATCATGGAATTCAAGGAGAACAAATGAATGGTTAAGATTCAATGGGTGATATTGAATGATAAGTTCTTAATAAATGAAAGGATACATAAAAAGGAAAAGTTGAGGACCATTGTATAATAAAAATCAAGATAGATTGTTTTGGCAAACATAAGAATTCATGAATGGAATTGAAAGTTGATACAAAATGCCAAACTTTTAGGAAATTAGGTGTGTACCAAAAGTCAAGCACGTTTGTTATTTTTCATGGAAACATATTTTTCTAAGATAGGATATATCCTAGCAAATGTGCTTACAAATTCTTAGATTGTGTAAGTTTTTGTAGAATTCTTTTTGGCACTAAGGGAAAGATTGTTTGGGGCAATTCTTTGATAGTGTCAAAGGGGAAAGAACTTGGAAGTTAGGTTGGGTAGAACTTAACGTGAGTTTATGGTGTTACGTTGGGTAGAACTTCACCTTGGTAAAATGAAAATTAGGAGAAGCCATAGGTTAAGGGGGAGGTTGCCTCCTTGGTTGCCTTAATTTTCATACAAAATTTTTGGGTTTTGTGCCAAACTTGAGAATTGTGATAGATACATTGCAGAATGTATTTTTCCCAAGTAGGTATGGGTACCACAAAGTTCTCCACAAAATTTAGGAATTTTTAGAGATTTTTGGAATTTCTGGCGTATTTCTGAAATTGGCCAAAAAAGATTGATTTTTAGAGTATCAGTCGACTGCCCCGGGGGCAGTCGACTGCCGAGGATTGATTTGTGTATCAGCAGCTGGTTTTGTGTCCAAATGATAAGAAAAAAATGTATGGGGGTTTAGTACACTGTGTTTAGGATCATTGGGGATTAAAAGAACCAATAATTGGAATATTATTGGGGTCTTTTTGATGTATGACAAAGGGGGAGAGGAGTTGGTTTAAGTTGGGAAACTAAATATTCCTTTGCTAGAAACCCTAGGTTTAGGGGGAGCTAAGATGAAGGGGGAGCATGGTTGCTCCATTCTTAGCGTAAGGGGAACCTGGGAGAGGTTCTTAAAAATCCTTTGTAAGTCCAATATAGAGGGAGCTTTGGAGAAGCTTTAAAAAGCCCGTTTTGGTGAAAAAACCTAACTTGGAGGGTTAGTTATGGAAAGTCCTAACTTGGAGAGTTAGGTGTAGAAAATTCCTAACTTGGAGGGTTAGGTGTGGAAAATCCTAACTTGGAGGGTTAGGTGTGGGGAGCCTTGGGATAGGTTTTAAAAAGCCCGTTTCGAAAAATTCCTAACTTGGAGGGTTAGGTGTGGGATGCCTTGGGATAGGATCCATTTTTGCATTGCATATGCATTGTTTTTGCTATGACTACTATTTTGCATTCCCTAACTTAAATGTATTCCCAAACATCAAAAAGGGGGAGATTGTTGAGGCAATCTATGGTCCGGAGTGATCAAGTGTTTTGATGTTTGGGCAAAGGGTTTAAGTTAGATTTACCCTTGTGTTCTTATATGTGTATGTTGAGTGTGCAGGTTGCGCAGGTTACACATATGGACTTGACTGAACGGCCTCAGTACGATGAAGGGTGGCATGGAGACAAGCTGGAGGCTTGTGTGCACCCGAGGGACCTTGGAGAGCAAGGACGATGAGCGGATGGGCGCGGACGAGGCATGCGTGATGGATGGCATGGGGGCAAGCTGGAGGCTTGCGTGCATCCGAGGGACGAGAGCCAAAGATGAAGAGGGCACGAAGGCAATAGTCGAGGCTGCGGATGAGGAGTCAGTCGAGTCGTGAGGATACGAGTGTTGTGTGATTGTACTCGAGAAATCCTAGGGTCGTTCGAGTGCGGAGTGAAATGTACTCGGGAAGGGTAACCTTAGGTAGATGAGTAGACCAGTCGACTAGCCTGGGGGCAGTCGACTGATGGAACTCACAGAAGGGTTCTACCCGGGGACCAGTCGACTGCTCTGGGAGAAGTCGACTGGTAGGTGGCTAATGAGTTGGTTGAGAATTCGAACGTTGGTGTGCAACAGTCGAATTTCAGTGGCACCAGTCGACTGCCCCTAGGAGCAGTCGACTGGTGGCGAGGGTTTCCGCCCGAGTCCTATTTAAAGCGGACTTCGTGGTGGCTGAGATTTTCGACGAATCTTGTCTTGGTTAAAGGCAAGATAGTAGTCTTTGTGCTCAGAGGTTTGCTTGAGATTATAGAGAGGTTTCTCCACCCACAAGGAGCGATGAGAGTTAGCCGGAGGTTATCCGGGGAGTGATCCACCGACGGATTCTTGGATTAGTCACCCGTCCGGGGTGGATACCAAGTAAATCTTCTTTGTTAACATTGGTTAGTATTTTTCTTATTATTTTTATTGTATATTCCGCTGCACAAACTAACCGTGTAAAAAGAAGAGATTGGAAAATCGCTATTCACCCCCCTCTAGCGTACGGAAACGATCCTACACGTATATCCATCATTTTAACTCTCCCACCAAAAGTATTTGGGTGTTCAGTGTTTGAACATGACAATAGTCCTGTATGTGGGAAATTTGACTCAAAAGCCATCAGATGCATCTTCATTGGCTACTCATCCATTCAAAAAGGATACAAGTGCTACAATCCTATCATAAGAAAATTCTTTGTGCCCTATGATGTTACATTCTTAGAGAATGAGTCCTATTCTAATGCTTATCTTTAGGGGGAGAATTCAAGAGAAACTAATAATTAGGATCCTTCAATCTCTTTATCTGAGTCACCCTTACGCATTAGGACTCTCTCACATTCATCATCACATGATATAATCATAGAAATTAGTCAAGAACCTTTAGAACCTTTGAAGCCATTACAACAACAAAATGAACCAATTATTTATTAAAGGAGGCCTCAAGTTCATCAGAACCGATGGTGGATCCACTCTAAATTCCACAAGGAAACATTTCTATAGATGATCTAGACATTCACATTGCTTTGAGGGAAGGGACATGGATATGTACTCAACATCCAATTGAATGGTACGTATCTTATGATCCATTGTCTAACAATCATAGGATATTTGTCACTCAACTTGATCATGTGGAGATTCCTAGCAAATATATACGATGCCTTAAAAATTCAAAGTGGAGGGATGCTGTTTTGAAGAAATGAAAGCACTGAATGATAATAACACTTGGGAAATAGTAAATCTACCCAAACGAAAGAAGGTAGTAGGTTGTAAATGGATTTCTTCTATCAAAATAGGGCTAAAAGGCAAGATAGAGAGATACAAAGCATGTTTGGTGGTTTAGGAGTATACACAAACATATGAGTTTGACTACGAGGAAACATTTGAACTGTTGCAAAGTTAAATTCTATAAGGAAAAGGCAAATCTGCAACCTCAGCAGCACCCTAGAGCCGCCTCATGGATATGGAGGGAGGTAAAATCAGATACACAGGAGGAAGACGTATGGTGAAGAAGCACTAGGTCATCATTTCCTTGGAATCGACCATTGATCATTATGTCAGAAATGTCATGTGCAAACTGTCTGTGCTACGCCTTGGGGAAAGTTAAATTCTATAACAGTGTTTCTATCCATTGCAGTAAACTTAGATTTGGAATTGCATTAATTGGATGTTTCAAATGCATTTCTAAATGTGACTCTTAATGAAGAAGTCTATATGAAGATACCCCTGGATACGAGAATAAGGAAACATCAAGAGTTTGAGAGTTGAAGAAGTCCCTATATGGATTAAAACAATCTCCTTGGGCATGATTCACTCGATTCAGCAAAAAAGATTTGGGTACGCATAAAGTCAAGCAGATCATTCTCTTCATCAAACAGTTAAGGGATGAAAAGAAATCTATCTTGATTGTGTATGTTTTTTTGGTGCAAACTGGCATTTTCTTATATCTATGGAAAGCCCAAAAATAGAAGGGGGACTTTACCAAACCTCCTATTGTGGGTGTTACAGACTCCGATTGCCTTGCAATCATCTTAGTGTGGAGAAATCGGAATCATTAATTACAAATGCACAGGCAGAAAGAGGATGATAGGGATATGCAAATGTGCTTTATTAGCTCTACGAGAAAACTCCAATGGGCAGGCCATGTATCACTGAAGCATGCGAACCACCCACACTCAAATCTTTAATTCACGATTCTGGTTAGCACTGCTCCAGCAGCCCGGGCTCCTAGTAATAAGAGGTTGGTGTCAAAGATACAAACTGCATACTTTGCTTTATTGGCTCCACATTAAAACTCCAATGGAGCATGCCAAATTTCTGTGCTTGAGACTTTAGGATAGGCCTCCATGATCTTTATCATGATTAGCGGGTGAAAATCAGTAGATTAGAACCCGATGTTCATTTTGATTGTGCATGTTGATGACATAATGATCACAGGTGATGACAATGACGAGATTGCAAACCTCAAAGGGTTGCTACAATTTGAATTAAAGGTAAAAGACCTGGGAAGGCTTTAATATTTCCTTGGAATGGTATAGTTAGAAACAAAATGATTTTCATTTCACAAAGGAAATATATCCAGCGATCTCCTAAAGGAAAACTTGGATGCCATCTAGCAAGTACTCCAATGGGAAAAAATTAGAGGCAACAAAATAGAAAAGATGTTATATCAACATCTTGTTGGAAAACTAATCTATCTATCACTTACTAGGCCTAATATTGGCTATAGTGTTAGCATAGTTAGTCAATTTATGCACGCCCTCACCGTGTTGTTAGTGATATGAGAGAAGTGTCCTAAGGCAATCACCTTATGATTGTAAAATATTTATTTTAATAAATGATAATTCACTATTTGAGTATATATGCTTGTGTATTTGATTGGGATCTTAAACTCATCTACTGAATGTCCGCAATACAACTCACAGCATAAGAGAATTTGTGATAGGATCACAACTAGTGATTATCTCTAAATGCGCAAATGTGAAGTATTGAAAATATCCCTAGTCGATGAATTGATAAATACGGACACTATCAATTCTGTTGAGACTAGCATGGGTTATTCTCTAATCAGCTGATTCTCACTGGCTGGTGACATTGGGATGTCCGGAGATAAACATGGATGCTAGTTAAGGGAACTAGTTCATTGGAGCGACTAGCTGTAAAACTTCATATGGAATCTATATATAGAAATGTCAATGAAGTTCTTACTGTGGCTTAAGTGCGATGTTCCTTTGACTTGCGGTGTTCAAGTCATCTTGGACATGGAGACTTATACTTTAACATCTTAAGCAAGCATCTCCAAGGAGGTGTGGACCCAGGATGATTGGGTATAAGCCGAAGTGCCCGAAGATGTTTGAACAGCCTACAAAGGATTCACCACTCCTTGCGAGGAGATGTATACCCAGGCCTATCGTCGGATTGTTACTCAAAGCCTCTGGCCAAAGCATATCATGTTTAGAGTGCGAGTCTCTAAAATACATGAGAGTAATTAGAAATCCAAAGGACGAGAAAAACACTACTTGGGCTAGGTATGACGTAGTCAGTCTAGTGGGGACTGACACAAACAGACCATGTCCTGAACCAAGTGGGTATAAGATGGTGAAGGGAATGAGACACGATTCATTAGAGCTGCTGAAGGGTTTCAGAATTACTTCTGAGGTCAACCGTTGAGCTTTCGATTAATTGGGGGTCATGATGTACTACTAGGTGCCACTCATGATCGTTCTATAATTTGTTGATTATAGACGGCCAACATAAATCGAAAGCCTATTTAGTCACACGCACTACGAGTAATCCGAGGGATTTAAAACGAGTTGAAAATTAGATTTTTCGATCAAGAAAAATAAGTCGAATCTGAATTAATCAGAGGCACAATGGAAGCTTAAAATGGCTAAGTCTTTTGAAGGCTTATCGGGCGAATTAAATGAGTTTAATTCGTGATGGGATCGGCTTGGTTTGGCCGGCCAAAGAGGGTGTCCACCCTCTTGGTTTGGCCGGCCAAAGAGGATGTCCACCCTCTTGGTTTGGCCGGCCATTAAAAGGGGAATAAACCAATTTAATTGGTTTAATTAATAAAATAAATTTAGCGCGATTTGTTTTATAAATTATGGATAAATAAATTGATATATAAAGAAATTTATATAAAGAGATTTATAAAGAAATTTGTAGAAATTTATTCTTTTTATGGAAATTAAAATGAACCATGAAATGGTTTAATTTTAATTTATAAAATCAATTATGAATTGATTTTTCCATGATAAGAAAATTTTATATAAATTTTATTCCATAATTAAAAAGAGAGAAGGATTTGTTTTATGGATAAATAAATTTGTACAAAGAAATTTATATAAATAAATTTATAGAAATTTATTCTTTTTATGGAAATTAAAATGATCCATGGAATGGTTTATTTTAATTTTATAAAATCAATTATGAATTGATTTTTCCATAATAAGAAAGTTTATAAATTTTTTATAAAATTTATTCCATAATAAAAGGAGAAGAAGTATTTGTTTTATTATAAAGTTAGTTATAATAAAACTTGGCTTAAACGGAATAATTAATAAGAGAATTTATAGGATAAATTTCTTATGAAAAATTCCGTTAAAGAGGAGACTTGGCAAGGGAGAAGCAACTATATAAAGGAACCAAAGGCAAGCCCTTAATTCCAATCGATTAATCAAGAGATAGTTGCTCCCTCTCTCTCTCTCTACACGCCTCTCTCTCTCTAGGGTCGGCGCCTCTCTCTCTAGGGCCGGCTCTTTCTCTCTCCTCCCCTAGGGCCGGCGCAACTCCCAAGGTGGGCGTGAGCTTCTTCCACCAAGAAGACCCCGAAGAAGAAGAAGCGGATCGCGTCTCCTTCCTTCCCTTCCCGGAATTTGGATTCCGTTAACTTGGTGGTTAGTTTCCTATTTTATCTCTTGTTCTTCTAGTTGTGCCTTTAGAGAATCTAGTAGTTCTCGTCGGCACAAAACTCGTGACTTTGCGAAGTCATCCCGAAGAGAACTCGGCGTGGACGCGAATAGAGGCGAAGCTTCCAAGGGACGCTACGGTTGGATCTCCTCCCTTACTTCGAGTTACGCGAGGTACTTAGTAAATTAGTTTACTTTTTCCGCAAAGTTTTAATTTATGATTATGTCCACACACTATAAGGTTGCATGCTAGATACGTGGTTGAAATAATTTAAAAAATTATTTTATGCTAATTCTTCCGCTGCACGTAAAAATTTAAAGATTTACGAACCCGTATCCTTGTCGACATGCATCCGGTCCCAACACGTGTGACATCAAATTGAAGTGGATCAGATTCTTCGATATTTGAAAGGGACTACAGGGAAAGGTATACTTTTCAAGAAACTGATCATAATTGAACAGTTGAAGGATTTGCCGATACTAATTGTGCTAGTTCACTTGAAGATAACAAGTCTACTATTGGATATTGTATTAAAGTTTGGGGGAATGTTGTTACATGGTGGTGCAAGAAATAAACAACTGTCACTTAGTATATAAAAAAAAATGAAACCAAACAATACATGCATATGCATTAATTCTCAAAATTAACTTTTCACATAGTATACTTAGACGGTGACATTTAAGTTTTTAGGGGTTATATTGTATGTTCTATAATATATGTACATAAATTATATTATATCTTGAGTTGGGGGTTAAATAAATAGAATTAGGTTATATATATTATAAATGACATTAGATTAATGGGTATTATATCTTAGGTTATATTATTATGTTAATAAATTAATTTAATTATATGGGATTATATTAATTTTTATATTTTTATAATTTATCATGGTCCTATACTTGTGCCCAATATTTGGAACCTTCTTCAACAAATTCCCTTGGCTCCAGGTTAAAAAAATGAATACATATCTAGTTGGATACTCATATCCAAATTCAAGTAGCATATATTGTGTCAATTTGTTTTTGATATTGCTCTATGTTGACCAACACTAAAATATTCCATCTTGTACCAGCCAGGACCAATTGTTTGATCTATGCATATTCCATCTTGGACCAGCCAGGACTAAAATATTCCATCTTTCAGATCTAGTTAGTGTACACATATGGAATGCGGATTCACATCATTTTTTCTATTGGTCAGAGCTTAAACAAGCCCACAGGTTTTATTACTGGAACCAATAAAAAAATGACGCATTTTCCCCTGGCTCTCAGCCTCAACAATGACCTGAGCTTTGACACTACAAAAATAATAACTAATAGCGACGGGCTTTTTTTTATTGTCCGTTGCTATTGGCGACGGATAGATAGTATCCGTCGCTAGATTTTCGCGCCAGGTCAATCCCCTAAATATAGCGACGAACTTGGTCAAAGTCGTCGCTATAGCGACGGATAATTTAAATTACCCGTCGCTAGATTTAAGCGATAGGTCAAACCCCTAAATATAGCGACGGACTTGGTCAAAGCCGTCGCTAATCTGCGACGGACAAGTTAATCCGTCGCAATAATAGCTAAAAAAATACGACGACCCCCTCGACGGCCATGCGATCCGGTGAAACCCTAGCTCTCCCCTCTCCGACGCGCTCTCGGCGATTCTCCTCCAGCGAACCCTCCTTCGATCCCAGGTACGCGAGCTAAGCCACATTTGCCTTATTTTCGTCATTGGTTTGTTCTTCCGCGGCGGCGTGGTCTTCTCCGGGCAGGCACGGCTTGGCACGACCTCGCGCGGCCACCCGTGGCCTCTCGGGACCGCTCGCAGGCAAGTGCGGCAGCGCCGCCTGCTACGGCCGCGCAGCGCCTGCTGCGGCCGACCGTCGCCTGCTACGGCCAGTGACGCCTGCTGCGACCGACGGCAGCAGCAAATATTTAATTAATCAGTTAATTAATTAATTAATTAATCATTTAATTAATTTAGTTATTAGTTTCCTTTGTTAATTCATTAATTGTGTAATTAATTGATCAATTGTTTGATTAATTTTAGATTAATTGGTTGAGTAATTAGATTATTAAGATGATTAATTGTTTGATTAATTAGATTAATTGATTCATTAATTAGATCATGGTTGATAATTTTAGATTAATTGTTTGAATAATTAGATTAATTTGTTGTTTAACTATTTGATTAATTAGATTTATTGATTCATTAATTAAATCGTGTTTGAATAATTAGATTAATTGTTTGATTAATTAGATTAATTGATTTATTAATTAGATCATGTTTGAATAATTAAATTAATTGGTTGATTAATTGGTTCATTAATATGTGCGGTTTGATTAAATTGTGTTATCTGAATTCAGATACAATGTATCCGAACAAGGCATGGATGTATAATAGGTTAGATAATGGATTTATCCGTGAGGAATTTTTTCCTGGAGTGGAAGAATTTGTGAACTTTGCAAAGTGTCATCCTGAGTGTTTGAATGACACAGAGTTGAAGTGTCTATGTAATCAACGCAAATGTAGAAATACAACTTTCCGTGATGAAGATACAGTGAAAACTCATATCGCCAGGTATGAGTTTGTTCCAGATTATTACAACTGGTATTGTCATGGAGAGCCGTATGTATATGAATTTGGTGGACCTTCTGTTGCATCATCATCGAACTCAATTGGACCAGAGACATCATATAACCCTACTGATGCAATGCAATCAATGGTTTACGATGCAATGAATGCTTTTGATCAATCAAATGTAGATCAAGTACCTACTTCTTATGTTCAGAAAATGTATGATATGTTAAAGGCTAGTGAAAGAGAATTATGGGAAGGTATTCCTTCTAGTCATTCTCAATTATCTGCTATTGCAAGATTATTGAATATGAAGGCAGAACATCATTTCTCAGAACGATGTTATGATGACATATTTCAACTTATGTCAGAGTTGCTTCCAAATGATAACTGCATGACTAATAGTTTCTACAACACTAAAAAACTAATCAGAGGCTTGGGTTTGTCAGTTGAGAAGATACATTGTTGTGTCAATAATTGCATGATCTATTGGAACGAAGATAGTGAGTTGATGGAATGCAAAATTTGTAATCATCCTCGTTACAAGCATGGTGCTCACATGGTAAATCAGAAGAAGAAGAAAAATATTCCCTACAAAGTCATGTATTACTTTCCTTTGACTGTTAGACTCCAACGTTTGTATGCATCAGCAGCAACAACAAGTCATATGATCTGGCATCAAAACCATGGACATGATCGAGACATTATGTGTCATCCTTGTGATTCCCCAGCATGGAAACATTTAGATACAACATTTTCTTCCTTTGCTATGGAACCACGTAATGTGAGACTTGAACTTTCTGCAGATGGATTTCAGCTATTTGGAAGTTATAGACAACAATATTCATCGTGGCCTGTTATCTTAACACCATACAACTTACCACCATGGATGTGCATAAAAGATGAATTTATCTTTCTTACTATTTTAATTCCAGGTTCTCAAAATCCAAAAGGGCAAATAGATTTATTTTTGTAACCTTTGATAGCTGAGCTGAATTATTTATAGAATATAGGTTCAGAGACGTATGACATTGCTACAAAGTCAAACTTTTTAATGCATGCAGCATTGTTATGGACTATTAGTAATTTTCCTGCTTGCTCAATGTTATCAGGATGGAGCACAACTGGAAAGTTAGCATGCCCACATTGTATGAGTCAGTCAGATGCATTTTCTTTGCCCTGCAGTGGAAAGATTTCTTGGTTTGATAATCATCGAAATTTTTTACCTCTTAATCATCCATTCAGAAGAAATAAGTAACATTTCAAAAGGATTGAAGTAGTTAGGAAGCTACTTCCAGTTGGGATGTCAGGAGAAGAAGTGTTAAATGAAATTGATAGTTATGGATTTCTACCAGTATATCAGGATGGTTTAGATGATATCAACAAGTATATTGTTAGAGTCAACAAATGTGGTTGGAGGAAAAGAAGTATTTTTTGGGAGCTTCCATATTGGAAATATTTACTCATTCATCATAATTTGGATGTGATGCATATTGAGAAAAATTTCTTTGATAACATCATTAATACTGTATTAAATGTGCATGGAAAAACAAAATATACAACAAAATCTCGTGAAAAATTGAAACAATTAGTTAGTAGGTCTGAGTTGCATCAGAATGAAACAACTGGTAAATATCCCAAGGCTTGTTATACATTGGACAAAGAAAGTAAGCAAGCATTGTGTTATTGGTTGAAAAACATAAAATTTCCAGATGGATATGCCTCTAATATGTCTCGTTGTGTGGATGCGAACAGATTTAAAATGGTTGGAATGAAGAGTCATGATTGTCATGTGTTCATGCAAAGATTAATTTCAATAGCTTTCCAAGAATTACTTCCTAATAATGTTTGGCAAACACTTACAGAATTAAGCATTTTTTTCAAAAATCTGACTTCTAGAGTTATTACGGTAGCAGATATGTTACGCCTTCAGATAGAGATTCCTTTAATACTATGTAAGCTTGAGCGAATATTTCCACCTAGCTTTTTTGATTCAATGGAGCATTTGCCTATTCATTTACCTAGCGAGACACAAATTGGTGGTCATGTCCAATACAGATGGATGTATCCTTTTGAAAGGTTTTTTTAGAAAATTAAAGAATAATATGTGTAACAAAGCAAGAGTTGAGGGATCAATATATAATGCATATCTGGTTGAAGAAGCAAGTTCATTTTGCTCCTATTACTTTTCTGAAAATGTGCAAACCAGACATCGAAAGTGCCCATGCAATCAAGATAACATTCCATCAGTTGACTCAGACATTCTTTCTATTTTCAAGTATCCTGGACGAGCAATGGGTTCAACTTTCTCTAGACGGTTAAATGACCAAGAATATCATGCCGCTAGGACATATATCCTCTTAAACTGTGAAGATGTCAAACCATACCTACGGTATTATCTTTTTTTGTAATGAAATTAATATTCCATAATATAATCAAATTTCTGGTATGATATCAAATGAACTTATATGCCAGGTTATACCAACAACAGTTGTACATTCAAAATCCATCTATAAGTGCAAATGAGGTAGATCAAAAGATAGAAGATGAATTTGCATTTTGGTTTCAAATATATGTAAGTGAGTTAATATGCAATTTTTTGTTAACAATTCTTGATTACTTATTAATATAATTTGATCAACCACTACTATTATAGGCCAATGATGACAGAATTTCAAATGTAGAAGACGAAAGAATTAAAAATCTCGCATTTGGACCTCTTCGTAATTGGACAGTCTTCTAGGGTTATTACGTGAATGGATATAGATTTCATGTGGGCCAACGTGATTCAGGAATGCTAATGTATAATTCTGGCATCAGTGTCAAAGGATCAACAAACAATAATGATACTGAATTTGACTATTATGGAAAGCTAGAAGAAATTATCGAAGTTGAATACCCAGCGTTACATTTCAAAAGATGTGTATTATTCAGGTGTTCTTGGTATGATCCAACTCTAAGGACGGGCACCAGGAAACATCGGTTATACAATTTAGTTGAGGTTAATTCAAGCAAAAGATTCAACAAGTTCGAACCTTTCATTTTTGCGGTGCAAGCTGGTCAAGTGTTTTATCTAGAGTACCCAACTAAGGGAAGACAACCAAGTGAATGGCTTGCTGTTTATCAAATGAAGCCTAGGTCAACCATTGAAATGCCAAATACGATCACTGTCCAAAACTCCGATGCTTATCAAAATGAAGAAGTTATAATCAACTCCGTTGATTCAGAAATACAATCAGCATCTCAATTACTTATAGATGAGAATGTCTCTTACGAGGAAATTGATGATGGTGACAATGGATAGAGTTAGTGGTATGTTCTATTTTTTCTCTATATTTTTTCAGTAACAATGGATTGAGTTATTATATTCATAATGATTGCCTTCTTATTACTTCATTTCTGTTTACAGATTGCACATCATCAGAGTTGAATTCAGATTTCTTCCCCTGCTTGAAATGTATGCATATTCGATATTATTCCTTAATTGTTTCTTATTTGTTAATTTTCATTTACATATTTAATATTATTAGAGTTATATTTAGATATTAATTCTATTTAACTATCTTTTTATCTTCTATTCTGCAGGAACATTTTTCCTTTCCATCCTTTATTCACTCTGATATTCATGTACGTAATGTTTCTCTCTACTGCCTTTAACTTTTGGTGTATATAGTACTTTTCATATAGTCTGAATTTTGTTTAGCTTCTTTTGATGTATACATTTGGATATTTACAGTTGTTTGTATTGGATAAACCATTGGAAAGTTTGGATGTTTACCCTTGTTTCAAAGTTTGGATTGTATAAGTTTGGAAATCAAAGTTTGGATTGGATGGTGGATTCAAAATGAATGTTTGGATGTATACATTAGGAAATGAATGTTTGTATTGGATTGGATTGGATTGGAAATGAAAGTTTGGATTGCTGTGAATGTTTGGATGTTGATATATCTCTTTTTATTTCATATTTGTTTGGATCTTTTGATTATTATTGATGTATATATGGGAAGTGGAAGAAACAGCATTTGACTGTAAAAATTTTCTAAGTTTAGCGACGGATATTTTTAAAAATCCGTCGCAAATGACTTTTCCGTCGCTATCACGATCGATTAGCGACGGAGTTTGACCATATCCGTCACTACCACGAATGATTTGCGACGGATATTTGACCATCCATCGTAAAAAATTCCCCGGGCCACGTCACCCCATTTTCTCCGTGTTTGCGACGGGATTATATGTCCGTCGCTAATATAGCGACGGAGTTTTCCCCCTCCGTCGTTATCTTTGCTCTGCGACGGGTTTTCGGCCGACGACGCTAACTCCGTCGCTATTAGTGTTTAGCGACGCAATAGCGACGGATTACGCCCGTCACTATTGGCTATTATTTTTGTAGTGTGAGATCCATTAGAGGAGACGTGAATTGTCCATTATACCAAGGTGCCCTCAGACTCTCAAGTCTGCCAATCAGCATAACAATTGGCTTCCCTAGTACAACTGCAACAGTTACCAGCCACGAATGTAATAAGTCTCTGATATGACTGATTACATGCTTACACGAATGGGGATGCCTGCACACTCCACTGATAATGTAGCAAGCCTCCTTGCAGTAAAGTTCTTCCTGCACTTTCTTAGCTCTGATTGACCAATAAAATTACAGTCCCTTCTTCAAGCTAAAGGTTCGTCTTCTAAAAGAAGTAGGATCAATCATGAGTTTGATGGTACCCTTCTGCAGCGTGTTCCAGTGCTCCATGTCCTCGCTTTTTCTATAGGTTTGACATATTTCAAGAGTCTTGTATCTCTAGGCCGTAGGATATTTCTGGATTAAATAGCTTCTGATGATCTGGATCAAAACACTACTAACTCTCACTATTTTTGTGACCATGAACTCAGTTTGCAACATAGATAATGTAGCGGCCCCACCTCTATGGTTCCCACAGGCAGCCCTCTAGGCCGGCGACCTTACGGTCTTCCCACCCCTGGCAGTGGGTTTTTGCCTTCCCCAGGATTCGAACCCTTGACCTCCAGGACAAGTACAATAGTTCCTGAATCCTGGTACCAAGTGAGCTGCAGCTCACTTGGTACCAGGATTCAGGAACTATTGTACTTGTCCTGGAGGTCAAGGGTTCGAATCCTGGGGAAGACAAAAACCCACTGCCAGGGGTGGGAAGACCGTAGGGTCGCCGGCCTAGAGGGCTGCCTGTGGGGACCATAGAGGCGGGGCCGCTACATAAAAAGGCGCCTTTTTGTAGCGACCCCGCCTCTATGGTCCCCGCAGGCAACCCTCTAGGCCGGCGACCCTACGGTCTTCCCACCCCTGGCAGTGGATTTTTGCCTTCCCCAGGATTCGAACCCTTGATCACCAGGACAAGTACAATAGTTCCTGAATCCTGGTACCAAGTGAGCTTTTATGTAGCGGCCCCGCCTCTATGATCCCCGCAGGCAACCCTCTAGGCCGGCGACCCTACGGTCTTCCCACCCCTGGTAGTGGGTTTTTGTCTTCCCCAGGATTCGAACCCTTGACCTCCAGGACAAGTACAATAGTTCCTGAATCCTGGTACCAATTGAGCATAGCTCAATTGGTACCAGGATTCAGGAACTATTGTACTTGTCCTGGAGGTCAAGGATTCGAATCCTGGGGAAGACAAAAACCCACTGCAAGGGGTGGGAAGACCGTAGGGTCGCCGGCCTAGAGGGTTGCCTGCGGGGATCATAGAGGCGGGGCCGCTACATAAAAAGGCGCCTTTTTATGTAGCGATCTCGGCCTCTATGGTCCCCGCAGGCAACCCTCTAGGCCCGAGACCCTACGGGTCTTCCAACCCCTGGCAGTATGTTTTTGCCTTCCCCAGGATTCGAACTCTAGACCTCCAGGCTAAGTACTAAAGTTCCTGAATCCTGGTAGGATATTATCCGAGCTCACTATCCCCACTTGTTTGATTGAGGTACGGGTGAGTGATTAGTTCTGTATTTTGTACTGGTAGGCTGTACCTAGCACATGTGACAACGAAATTTGGGGACCAAATTTTTATTAGTGGAGGAGAATGTTAAAATACAGAAACTTAGAGGGGCTGAAATGCTAAAACCCTGGTCCTAAGGGTAGGATTTGAAATTTGAGAAAAATGTAGGCATTTTTTTTGTAAAAATCCCTTCCACTAATAAGAATGGGAACCCCAATCGCGCAACCCAAGAAAACAAAATCGAGCCGTTTCCTTTCTTCTCCTCTCCCACCTACGTCGCGTGCCCTAGCCGCAGATGAAGCCACGCCCGAATCGTCTCCTCCTCTTCTCCGCGTACCCTAGCTCGCAGCCGCACACCTTCGACGCCACGATCCACCGAGCGCACGCGAGCCTTTGTGCCTCGTTTCTTCCCCTCCTCCATAGCCAAAGGTTGATGCCGGTCTGATCCTTCCTCCTCCACTTTCTGTTCTCCTCTGGCTCCTATGATCGAAACGGTCATGCGAGGGCTAGGGAGGTGGCGTCGTCGATTGAGCATCTCACCGTTGACTTTGACATGGTATGGATGATGGATTGTTTAGCATTCCTTGAGATTGATTCGGTTAGGGCACTGATACTTGATAGTTTCGATCCATGTGTTGGATTTCGATTGTCTGTGGTTGTGTGAATTCGATGCGATTCTTGTTTGAATTGGGTTGTTCATTTGGATTTTGTTTGATCAGTGGTTGATCGTTGGAATTGGGCAGAGGAGCAACGCTGACGGCGGACTCAGGTAAGGATCTAGAATGTGTTGGGATGAATTCTAGGGTTCTTATGGTTCTCTGTTATTTTAATCACTGTAAGATTCTTATCAGAAATAGCTTTGATGCTAGATTGGAGGTTCCTCTATTGGTTTCTGTTTCTGTCGACAGTTTTGGATGGTTTCGGATGTTTGCTTCTGCTGGTTTCTGATCTGTGAAGGTTGGGTTTAATGGAGGTTAACTCATAATTGGATTGAGTGATGGTTTGAATATGATTTGGGTTGATTTTAGAAAGTTAGTTTCTGTTATTGTGCATCTTGTACACTAGGTTGTTCTTGGTGAGATTCTGCCTTGGTTTAGATTTTTAGAATAAGAATTAGGGTGATTCTTTACGTGAGTAGATTTGTGGTACAGGAGTTTGTTTGGCAATCGGGTTCTATTGATCTTGTTTATGGTTGGACTAAACCTAAGTTTGAACCAAATCGCGAAAACTTAAGCCTATCATCTAATTAGATATAATTAGATGAGAAAGGTGATAAGGTTAACCCGGATACGATTTAGGGATTTGTTTAGCTACATGATAGTTGTTATTATAGCTAAATTATGTGTTGTGATACAGGTCGTTGACGCGGCTATTTGGATTTCACTTGCAGCGGATATTACTTCCGACGGGGGTTCTCTTCGCGTACGATCTACTACATCGGAGGCGGGTACCTCTGTTTATGCATAGCTAGATATAGTTAGCAGTAGGGATATCTGATATCTTTATCTCTGTGCTTTTGCTTCGGTAGTTGTATCCGTTAGCTTTACTGCTTACTATATCTGTATGGATTGATGAAGCACAGTTTACCTTATACCTTACGCTAGGATTTAGGTATTGGTGCATACCGGTTATATGGACTACTGCATATCATGTAGATGACAGCAGGGTTAGATAGTGGATGATGCATGAGATAGTGACACGCATCATTATTGCACGTAGCATAGGGGACGACCTTTGACTCCCTGGAGGTTGAGATGGCCGTCGTACTTGCTACTCGTGTAGGGCCATATGTAGGCGACCCTTGACTCCCCTAGTGGTTGAGATGGGCCGTCAGACCTGCCACATGACCTGTCGTGCAGCCCCGTTGGCGGACCCGGGCACTGCAGCAGGTCCCCTACCTATCCGATGATAGCAGGGACGTTAGAGCGTTACTTCACTCGATGGTGGGGTACGTTTATTGTCTCCGACCCTACCCATTCGGTCTCGCGTGCACCGCCTCATAGACCGTCTGTTCGTGTAGGGAAGACCAGGTCAGAGCCCTACCCACTCGGTTCGCTTGTACTGCGACCTACACCGACAGGCGTCAGGGGTGACCCATGTTGCATCATGAGCATGCTCTGCATCTCTGCACTTGGTTGTGTTTGTTGCACATGATTGTTGCACTTGGTTGACATGCATACTACCGGGTTTGGATCGACGCAGGTAGGTATGTAGTTCCTTTACTGATTATAGTTCAGTTCTGCATTTCTTTTTACTGCAGTTATCTTCAGTATTGTGGTAGATAGATAGACGGTGACTTACTGCTATTATTTTCTTCCTGTGCATATCAGTCAGTATTCGCTGAGTTCTTAGGACTCACCCCGTTAGCTCCCTTTTTTTATTTCAGGATGATTGTCTGGAGTGCCCGGCAGCCTGTCCCAGTTCGCGTATTTCTTCGAGATGATTCCGGGATGTCTCTTTTACTTTGTTGGTGGTACATGTTGGTACCCGCTTTCTGTTTCTTTTACTTTACTTTTCTGCTGCTATATTCGTGTTTGATTTTGCCATTTTATACGGCGGTATAGTTGTACTTTTGTGAGCCATAGAGGTCTTGTGCTTTGCGTTTGTCGTAAGTCAGACCGGTCCACAGTCAGGTATGGGTTACCCGGTTTTATATTATATTCTGTCTTGATTTGAGGCATGAGGCCATTATAACTGCGTGGTTGTATTTTATGTGATGTGTGTATGTGTGAATTGTCCGCGGGACAGGGGAGGTGCTGTCCGATTTTCTATTGGATCAGTGGCTCCTGGGGTCTCGGGGCGTGACAATTTATTTGGTATCAGAGCCCAGGTTGTGAGATACCTAGTGGTCTTGTGGGTGTTTTTGGATTTTATGTCGGAGTCGTTTTCTCGATAGACGTGATTGGGACATGGCGGCGATGGGACATCTCCAGGCGACACGAGGTATATGTCATGACTCATTTACCTCTTCTAGTATTCACTGTCTAGTGTAGGGTTGGACATTTTATTATTTTGGTGGGATTGTATATCGACTTATATTCTTGACCGGTAGGTATTCGTAGATATGTTTTGGCTGGAAGACATGTAGTCGATCCGTTTTATTTGCGACCATGTTGGGAGTCGATTATAGGTGACTGGTTGACATGTTGCCGACTCGTCTAGGATGCAGAGAATGTTGATTCTCGAGTAGCACCGATATATGGTCGGAAGACAAGGGTCGAACATGTCAATAACCTATTGGAAGGTAAGGAAATCAAGTTATGGAATTCCTGTCCCATACCAGTTGTATACTAGTATCAGTTGTTATTGTTAGTGAGAGCCCTAGAGCCAATCATATGATAATTACTTTTTGGACTCATTGTATCATATTCTTGTATATATATTTCTTATATATAAAGGCATTTCTTATGGTTATTGTACTTATGTGTATTGGTGCTAAATAACTTAGTATAATAACGTCCTTGAGTAGAAGGTTCACTACAAGAAAAAAGACCTATTGTGACATTTACATTATGACACTTAATAATAAATGTCATTATAAACTATTTATAATGACACTTATTAAAACAGATTAATTTTATAAACAAAATATTTGATTAGATCCTTTATGATGACACATTTTATAAATGTCATTATAAATTAATCATTTCGACATTATAAATTAAATTAATCAAAATTATTTAATTTGTTTAACCTAACTTTTTGTAAAATACGGTTTAAAATAATAATAATAAATGAATAAACCAATAAATATTAATAATATATATATATATATATATATAATATATAAATATCATAAATAAGAGTTAGAAATAGAAATAATCATATGAAAAATTCTAGAATAATTTTCTGGAATTTTAAAAATATTTACGGGAAGATTGGGCACAAGATAGTTAATTTGGAATTATTTAAGGAAAAATTTAAATTTCAGAATTATATATATATATATAATATATATATATATATATATATATATATATATATATATTATTAAACTTTTATAAATACCTCTCCTCACTCGTCCTTTGCCGTGCCCTAACATCTCCGCCCGAACACATCCTCGCCGACAAACCTTTCCCCTTCGCGCACGCGAAGACAGCCGGAAGGGCGCCGCCTCACTTGCGATCTTCCCTTTCCCCTCTCGTCGCATGCGAACAAGGTTGGAGCGCCGCCCCCTCACCCTTGCGCAAGCAAGTCGCTGACAATCTTCTCCTCTGCGTGATCGGCATTACGATGCCCAGCCTCGCACGATCACCGGCCGAGCTAGCCATCCCTCCTTTCGATTGTTGTGGGTGTCAGAGAAGGGCGGCTATGGCGCGTGACAAACACCGAGCCCGAGACTCCCCTCGCCATCGTCGATCAACAGGAGCCAATGCCAAAGCCGTAGCGATTCTTCGAGATTTCCCTTACTTCGCCCTTGCCCAATCCATTGTCGGAACTGGCGCCTCAGACCTTTTTCTCCGGCTATAACTAGGTAACGGGCTTAGTGTTGTGGTTGTTTTGCCTTTCTTTCCCCCGGTTGCCTTTTTCGTGGTTGTGTTTTCTACCGATTGTCGCACGCAATGGTTACCTCATGTCGAGCCTAATCAACCTCTATTTGCAGCTCCTCTCTTCTTTGCGTCGATCTGGATTGGGGGTTTATTGGAGAGGAGCAACTTCATCTGAGGTTGCTGTGGTGGCTTGGTTTATCAGATCGGAAAATAAGAGAGCAGAGGAAATCTACGTGCATGGTTTTTTAGGTATGGATTGTTGGTGTTGTTTGGTCTTGGATGAATTGAGGATGTTTTGACTTAGATCAGTAAAGTGGAACTAAGGTTCTGAGTTGATTATCATTTTAGGTATGCGTTAGATATGTATCATTTTAGGATTGTTTGTGTTCATGTGTTCATGAGCAAAACTTGTCACATGTTCATGAACAATAATAGAACTTGTTGGCTTTTCATCTATTCGTAATCAGTGAGAATTTATTTTCTTTTTCCATCTTCATTGGATATTGTTTAACCATTGCTTCACATGAGGAATGAGATGGTAAATTAGTTTAGGGCAATCTATTACTATCCTTTATTGAGATTATGTGCAAATAAAAGGATTTCCATTATTTATACATATCTCAAGGCTCAATTGATATGTTTCTTTTGGTTCCTCAGTCCATATCAATCAAACATGGTTAGTAGAATTTAATATATGAGATGCTTTTATCCTGTGCTAGTATTATTAATTTTAGCATTGGTATTTTTCTTGTGCAAAATTTCAATCTATCCTTTTAAAATTATGGAAAAAGATGACACACACACTTTTTAGATCTACCATGTTGGAGCATCCTCAATATTTTAAACTAGTAATATAGAGAAAGATTTAGTTGGTCCAAAAGTTTTAGCAGTTTGTCGATATAATTCTCATATATTTGCATTTTCGTCATCAGTAAGAGAATAGTATGTAAAAATAAGTTAGCTTCCTGTTCCTTAAAATGCCAGAATTTTAATCAACATTACCTTGGCAATTATGTTTTTATTTTCTTCTAAAAAGCTACATATACTATGAGTACTAGCATAAATCATGGGGCATCTTGTATCTTCTCAATGCGAGAGGAAACACTTGATGCTTATTTGGAGCAAACTAAAGAGTTAATCTTTCAGGTATGCCATTGTTTATGATTTGAAGAGTTATTCATCGATAGAACGGCTACGGAGGTGACTACTATCCTTCTCTGATTATTTTGTTTTATCTTTTGCAGTGGCTGTTGATGTTAGACTCTCCCATGTAAATTGTGGTGACAGAATTTTTTACTTTACACATGCAGAATCAAAGATATAGAAAACAAGAAGGCAAGATTTACCATGTGGCATATTGAATTCTTTTTTTCCTACATGGAGCCTTTTCCAAGATTCTGAGCAATTCCACAATATTTTGCTTTGGGCTCCTTATATTGCATTATCTATTTATTGAAAGTTTCATGCTGCCTTTTCCATGATTTTGAATTGAGAATAATAGTTGCCTTTTCCTGGAGAATCCTTTTTTCCTTGTGCTGCATTTGAGTTAAGTGATGCATTTCCTATTTAGCATTTTCGTTGTGGAAACTGATCTGTGATTCTTTTTCATTTTCTAGGGACTTGATTTTGTTGTCGACGGTGGTGTTCGAGTGGCTGATCCATCTACTGTGGTTGATATGACAGGAAAGCTTCCGACAATTATTCGCCAGGGAAAGGTAATCTAGATATGTAAAATTGGCAAACTATTTCCCATTTTGCTTGCTTTCTTAGCTTTGTCTTCTGCGACCTTCATCAATCATACTATTTGGACTTTCTTTGCTTGATTATTGGATTATCTGTGAATATTATAATATTTCCGTTATCAAAAATACTTTGAATCGTTGGTTGCAGAATTATTGCTATGCTATCCAGATGCTTCCATCTTCTAGCATGATGTTGTCTCATAAAATATATGTAGCAAATCACTTTTTTTTTACGTTATTTTTCTTTTCTTTTTTTTTGGAAGGAAAAAAAATGTGTTCGTCTCATAAAAAATATTGTTTGTCTCATTTCAGGGTGAAGAATATTGGATTTTATTTAAGATGTGATGGTTGAAGATTGAATATGCAGTAAGTTTGAAAGTTTGGTTATGTTTTGTTTTAGGAGAGAATTTTTTTGTTAGTTCTTAAACTAAATACATTGGGTACATTTGTGATTGTGATCAGTGCATAGTTATTTTTTGAGGTGACGAATTTGACAGTCTTGTATTGTAAAAAAATTGACAATTATTGATTAGCACTTTAATTTCAATTTAAAATTTTTATTTGTGTTTATGTTAATTAGTTATATGCCTAAATATTTATATCATGAAAATATTGAAAATGGATGAGATATTTATTAATATATGATATTTTTTCTGTCGTAATAGAACACCAAATTATGTAGATAAAAATATCATTATAAAACTCATATGAAGACATTTTAAAATGTCATAATAAATAACTATTAATGATAATTTTAAATGTCCTTATAGAGTAATATAGCAAACATTTATATGTGTCACTATAAATTATATAAAATAACATATATAAATGTCATTACAAATCTTATAGTGACACTATTTTTTGTCACTATAATAATTATTCATGCTATTAGTGTTGTCACTATTTGTATTTTATAGTGACATTAAGAATTGTCATAAGTGATAAGACTTTAGACGACATCACTATACAGGACATTTTAACTTAATGTCACTATATCAAAAATGTCAGTATAAGTAATATATGATGACACTTTTCAATGTCATTAAAAGTATTTTTTCTTGTAGTGCTACCCCGGCCTAGAGCAGGGTCTGGCACCACCGGCAGCTAGCTATCCACACTCTCTTTCTATTACCATCACTCAGACTGGATGTCCAATTCGGACCAGATAAACATCTCGCGGTAACCCCCGACCCAGGGCGTACCCTGCGCTCCCTCTCTCTACCAGTCGGACGCGTGGCTACCCACGCTCCCTGGTCCTTACTCGACTCGGTCCCCAGCACTCAGACCCGTCAGTCGGCGCTCGGGGTACGGGCTATTTCACCCTTACGCCCCCTCACATCTTTACATCCAGGGTACGACCCTGTTAACGGGGTTCCTCATGTCTTCCCCACCTCTGACATCTCTACGCGGTTAATCCGTGCATCCAGTACCTCGTACTGCGCACCCAATATGCACGTACTGCTCGAGCACCCCGCGCCATGCCGCGCCGCTCTTCAGTGCTCCATGCGAGCTGACAGCTACCACACTCTTGTCCCATCAGTCTGAACAATGTTTGTCAACTCCCTCGGTTATATAAGCTCGACACTCCCCCTACTGCAGGTACGCGCGCGCGAGTTCTCGCATCCCTTGCCTCGTTTCAATTCAGTTTCCACTCATTTGCCCTCGGAGACTGACTTGACCGTCGGAGTGTCTGACCGGGGATTTCCCCGGCGGGTTTGTTGACGGTCTCTATTTTGCAGGGACACGGCAAGGCACGGTCGGCTGGTCGACTCGTGCCATCCCGGAGGCCCGTCTGGCCCATGAAACTGCCACCCCACTTCGCGACAGGATCAAAAATCATCAGGTCAACCGTTTTTGGGAGGTCGATTTTTAATTTTAATCATCTAGGATGATTACATTCAAAATTTATGATTCACTATGTGTATCACTGTTCGTCACCATTCAAAATTATTATTATTAAAAATAATTATAAATTCATAAATAAAATTTGCCTACATATCCCCTTGAGTATAGGAGAATCGAAGTATTGCAGTGTTTATATTTTACACGTAATTCTCCCGACATAAAAATAATTTTAACAAAATGTTTAGTAAAAATAAAAAATTTTAAAGGAGAAACTTTTCGAACCTTAAAAGTGATTGCATTGGTGTTTTTTTATTTTTCAGGTGTCGAAGTCAGATTCAAAAGTTGCTCAGTCTCATTATCAATGATTTGAATATTCATATTCACTATTTCTTTGCCCCTCTAAGATCAAGATGATGAACCTTTCACCCTCGATCTCCTTCCATTGTAGTCAGAACTCAGAAAAGAAAGTCAAAAGTTGGAGAATAGGAGTCGAAAACACGTAGAGAATGCAAAATTAAGAATGAATGTAAGGAAGATTTGTTTAAAAATAATGAAACGAGCTCTCGACCTTCGTCTGCACCGCCCATCACAAGGGCTTCTTGATTTAGCCTAACGACGGATGAAAAACTTTCATAGAGTCAAACTGGTCGTCCTATGTTCGATGTTACTTGGTTTATCATTTTAACATACACTAAATCATAGTTATTGATAAAAAAAATCAAACTATCTCAATCAATGAAAAAATATAAAAATAATTTTTTTTTCATCTCATTAATGGCTAGAACAGTTGGTTAACCAGCAGTTCTAACAAGGTCAAAATGAAAAAAAAATAGTTTGAATCGGTTATTAACAGTTGATGGCCAGTTTTTAGAGGAGATGAATCGGAATCGGAATCGGAATCGGGCAATCGGGCAGGCACCCCTGTCGGGCAAGTTCCAATTTTTGAATCAGAATTGGGACAACAAGTACCCGACCCAGTGACTTGGTTCCTGACCCGAGCAGGTTTGATTCAAACCTGATTTCAGGTCCGAGCAGGTCCGATTCAAGCCTGGTTCCGGGTCCAAGCTGGGATAGGTTCATACCTTGCCCGGGATCGGGCCATCTCTCGTGCCTCGGGGAAATGATGTAGTGGTAAATACATGTGTGGCGTTTGAATAATTAGCGAGGTTGGGATGTCATATAAGAAGTTATCTCACATTTTTAAATTTATTACTTGATGGCATGAATGCAGTGTCAAACCGCGTACCTCCTTGTTAGTTGGTGTAAATTGGAAATTTAATATAAAAAATAATAAATGCATTTATCCTTATGGCAAAAGGCGAATCGCTCGCCTCCAGCGCCCCCATCAACCCTTCCAGGACCAATACGGAGGAGATAAATCACGGAGATTACTAGCCCGGATGCTGTAGCTAGCGCGTAGAGAGGGTGGGCATACTGGCTTTGTCAGGATTTCACTCCCAAACTTCTTGATGATAACACACACGTATTAACTACCAGTCAATCTGGTGAGGACATAAATGCATTTATCCTTGAGCTATAATGCAAGGGTAAAATGTTTCTGTAACGCCCGTAAAATCCTCTCAATATTTTTCTTTAAAATATTGATCATGACTATATGGATTCTTGAGTAACATATGAATACTAGCATGAACCTTAGCATGATTTCTTATATAGATTAAAAAGCTAAGTACTAATGGGCCTTACATGGGCTCTTCTAGTACCATAGCTATTAGTGGACCTTAGGTAGAATTTAACATAAATAGAAATGAGTTCCAATTAAGAATATTAGCATGACTCTTGGTGGGCTCTTTTGTGGGTCTTGCCAAAAAATAAGAGTAAATGGAATAAAAAATAAAGTGCATGCACCAAGAATTGAATTTTGGACCTAGAATAGAGGCAAAGCCTCATCATGCATGTACTACCCATTCACCTAGCAAGGGAGTGCAATTGGGAAAGAGAGAAGAATTTAGTTGAGGCTAAAGGAAGTTGAAGAGGCACCATGTGAAGAGGCACCATGCTCCTTCACTTAGTATAAAAAGGATGGAAGAGAAGTGAAGAGACTTAAGTTACTTTTCTTCCACCAAGGCTCTTTCTCTTCTCTCTTCTTCCTCCTCCTTTCCTCCTCCTTACCGAGACTCCCCAAGGGGATTTCCCCTTGGAAAACTTCACAAGAGGACTCCCTCTTGAAGATCTAAGTTCTTCTACAAGGCAACAAGGGCAAAGGGGGTTCTAAGGTCAAGAAGGTTTTCATTTTCTTTCTCTATTCAAGGTTTATAACCAAGATAAAAAGAGGTAAGACTCTCTCACCTGTGGTATAATAGTTTTTAAGTTGTTTTTCATGATATAAGATTTTGTTTGGACTCTATGTTGAGAAAACTATGGATTAGGGCTTTCTAGGGCTTCGGCCAAGCAATCTTTTGGGTTTGGGATTATGTTAAGACCTCACTTATGATTCCTAATGCCTTCTCATGATAAATAAAGAATGAATTGTGAGTTGTGGAATTTTTGTAGCACCCTAAGACCCCCATGAAGTTTCGGCCACCTCTCTATTTCCATGGTTAGGATTAGATCTAACCCTCCAAGCATGCTTATTATGATTCCTTATGATATAATGAATGTTAATTGTAAATTATATGAATTTTCCATAGACTTAAGACCCCTTATAAGTTTTGGCCAAGACCTAATCTAGGGCTAGGAATTTGGGTTAGCCCCAATCATGTGTTCTAATGGCTTCCTATGACATTGTATGTATTATATGGATGTTATGTTTCTTATGGTATCTCACATTTTACTTGAATAATCGGACTTCCATCTTCTAGGGTTTCGGCCAAGCACTAAGTCTAGGGTTTGGGATAGTCTAAGGTTTCAAGTATACTTGTTTATGGCTTACTATGATGTAGATATATGTTCAAGCATGTTGTATGAATTTTATGATGCCTAAACCCTAACTTTATGTACTATGTATCATGACCTTGTATGCTTATATTATGTGTCATGTTTTAGTAGGTTTTAATTATGGATGTTTTAAACTATATATCATGAACACATGTGTTGTGAAGTATGCATCATGTTTATGTAGAATTATACATGTATTATGTTAAAAGCCTTGAACATATGTATTATGATAGATATATGGTTATGTAGACCTATGCATGTTTTATGTTGAATGTCATGAACCTATGTAGTATGTATCATGTTCATATGGATCCTACCCATGCATACCTTATGATAGATACCATGATCATGTATGCTATGTGATATGTACCATGTATGTAAAAAAAACTTATCTATGCATGCTTACCTTATGTACCATGATCATGCAAGCTTTATGAATGAAGATGATGTTTATGCCTTAAGGCATAATTATGTATGTATGTC
>JAGFNQ010006346.1:516793-653975 GCA_024364735.1 Boesenbergia rotunda
GTAAGTAAGGTAAGTCACTGGAGGAGCGACCCAGTGAGGACGAGTCCAATCTTGGACTTTAGGCGCGGTCCAACTTAGACCCATTTAGGTGATCTAAGTTGAGTCCTGGTTAGATCCTGGTCTGGGAAACAGGATCTAATTAACTTAGAATTATATCTTATTTTAGTCCATATAAAATTGTGCTAGCCTTGTTTTGGACTAACCCTGGATGCATGACCGAAGGACTGTGTATCTGCAGCTCAGAGAGCCTCAAAGGAGGGAGGCAGTAGCTGAGCTGGGCGCCCCGGATGTGTCGGGCGCCCCAGAGTCAACCCAAAGTCAGCAGAGAGGTAAACGCCCCGACAGCAGCGCAATTGGGGGCGCCCCGCGTGTCTCGGGCGCCCACTGTGCCACGCCACTGAAGGCGGCTGCAGCTCACCCTCGCGAAGCCTCGGTGATAAAGTTTGATCGGTCAATCGGGCGCCCCGTGCGCGTCGGGCGCCCCAGTCAAAAACAATCCCGAAGATAATGAGATCAGCTTTGACTAGAGCATCGCCGGATCTGCAGCCACGTGGGGGGCGCCCCGAGCATGTCGGGCGCCCCCTGCCCTATATAAAGAGGGCCTCGACCCTCTTCAAAGGACAACACTTCTTCCAAAGCTTTCAAGTTCTTCTACGCTCGCGCCTTGCTCCGGAAATGCTTCACTTCGAGCCTACGACGTCCTGCTGCCCCGAAAGAGTCGACCTACTCCGGACGTCGGTAAAAAGAAGAATATTTTTTTAATACTTTATTGCACTTAATTACTTGAAAGTGTGGGGTTGTCACACTTTCAATTCTTTTGTACTCGCCTACTCTATCGGGGTTTCCCGGTAGAGAGTTTTAGTGGATTGCCCAACGGGAAGGTCCGAGGGACCTGGGCCTTCGAGTAGGAGTCGCCGAAGGCTCCGAACGAAGTAAAAATCGTTCGTGTTTGTGTGTTCGTTTTTTCGTTTCTTTCATTTCCGCTGTGCACGTTTTTTTTAAAGCGCTCTGATTTTTTAAAACGCACGTGATTCACCCCCCCTCTCACGTGCATCGATCCTACACTAACTTGGAGGGTTAAGTGCAAATTCCCATCTTGGAGAATTAGGTGAAAAAGTCCTGGCTTGGAGGGTCAGGTCCTAGCTTGGAGGGCTAGGTTTGGAAAAGTCCTAATTCGGAAGAGGTGGGTGAAAAGTCCTAGCTTGGAGGGCTAGGTGAAAAGTCCTAACTTGGAGGGTTAGGTTCAAATTCCCATCTTGGAGAATTAGGTGAAAAAGTCCTGGCTTGGAGGGTCAGGTCCTAGCTTGGAGGGCTAGGTTTGAGAAAGTCCTAATTCGGAAGGGTTGGGTGAAAAGTCCTAGCTTGGAGGGCTAGGTGAAAAGTCCTAACTTGGAGGGTTAGGTGCAAATTCCTAACTTGGAGAGTTAGGTGAAAAATCCTTAGCTTGGAGGGCTAAGGTGGATGAAAACTTAGCTTGGAGGGCTAAGTTTGAGTCCCTGGATCGGTCTGGTGATCGATCAGGGAGTTGGCACGGTGCTTCTTCGTGGATCGGTCTGGTGACCAATCCAGCGATGACTGATCGGTCTGGTGACCGATCAGGGAGTATGTGTTTCACTCACTGCACAACTCCTGATCGGTCTGGTGACCGATCAGGGAGCGAACAGTGAGTTGAGTTCCCCTGATGATCTGCTCCTGATCGGTCTGGTGACCGATCAGGGATACTACTCAGATCGGTCTAGTGAACGATCATTTATCGCAAGGTTCTCACTATCACCGATCAGGATGACTCCTGATCGGTCTGGAAGCAGCCTGATTGGTCTGGCGATCGATCAGGCAGGAGCCTGATTGATCTGGTGACCGATCAGGCAGGAGCCTGATTGGTCTGGGGACCAATCAGGAGTGTGCAGAAGACTTCTGGATCGGTCTGGTGACCGATCAGGCGCAGAACTTTAATTCAAATACGCTGTCAGAAGCTCTGATCGCGTCTGTTTTCACTGCCGATTCTCTGCTACATTGCTGATTATGTTTGATATGCATTGCTAAGCTTCTATTGGAGTGTGCAGGCTTTACAGGGATGATTCAAACATTGGAGGAGAGTCAATGGGAGGCTTTCCTTGGAGCAGGTTTGTTTGTTTCTCCTTCTCAGGTTTCAACGGCAACTGGAGCAGCTGGCGACTGACGGAGACTCAGCTGGAGAGGAGGTCTTCAGTGGACTGAGTGCTCAGGGAGGTCAGTGGGTTCAGGCTGGCTCAGTGGATGCTGGCGAAGCTTGTGATGGTGAGCAGAGCTTAAGAGACAAAGCTGGATGCAGAGGAGCCGTGGCGAACAAGACAGAAACTTGGGAAGTTTGGCTGGGCTGTGTTCGTGCTCTCTGTTGCTTTGTGCTTGAGCTTTCTTGTGCATCTTTGTGAGCTTGTCTTCTCGAGTGTCTCGTGTGCTTAACTTGTATCTTCTTGAGATCACTTGTGGAGAGGTTTCTCCACCGAGAAGGAGACTTCTACTATCCGGAGTTCACCGGGGCTTGATCTGCCGACGATCAAGGGATCGCCCACCTCACGGGCACGCCAAGGAGTAGGGGCAAGTTATCCCCGAACCTTGTAAACGATCCTTGTTAACGATCCTTGGTTTGTATTCTCTGTTTCTGCAGTTTTGTTAAGTTTGCTTCTCTGCATTTGTTTTGTTTCCACTGCTACTAACTTAAGTGCAGAGAAGATTCGAAAAGAGCCAAGAAATTGTGTCCGGCTATATTCACCCCTCCTCTATAGCCATCTCGTCTCCAACAGAAACCACGAGAGAGATAGCACAAGAAGAATTTAGTCAAGTACCTTTCTCTGCTCCAAAAGCCTTTTCACTAATTTCTGAAGTAGAAACCACGAGAGAGATAGCACAAGAGCCACGCTCTTTCCGACACAAAGCCCCAGAAGAACAACTGCACAGAACACGAATTGCCGAGAACTCCTTGCTTTAGTTCCACTGCCATGCTCTTCAATCGATTGATCCTTAGAACATCTCTGATACAGAACGCTGATGAATCATCAGAATCATCGCTTGTATTTGTTGATTCTTCCTCTTCTATTTCAGTGACGCCATTGAAGTCATCTTTTCCACTTAGAGCTGAAGAAAGATCGTTTTGGTAGGTATTTCTCCTTTGAGCATCGAACTTCTTTGGAACAAGTTTGCTGAGAAGTTTTCTAGTGTTTTGGACCTTTCTAATCGCAGAAAAATCTCTTTTTCCCAACAAAAACTGCCTTTTTTGGTGCTCGTCAATTGAATCCAGCGAATTGTTGTCTGATCCTGCCGAATCTGAGCAGCCATCGATTCCAATCTCTCGGATGGGGGAGACGAATCCTCTGCCTTGCAAATTCCACGTTCCGGAGGCGGTACTCGATGCATCTGAGCGCGGCTTCCTCGATCTGAGATGCTGAAACCCTAGCGAATCGAGTAGCCACAGGACGACGGCAGAGAGCATGATCCCTCCGACAAGTTTGTTCCTTTCGATAGCCATCACCGCCGCCACGATCAAAAGCGTCCCGGACGCAATCCCGAACTCCGTATTCTTCCGGCGGATCGCCGAGACTGTGTCGGCATGCCCCCAGGTCGGCGCCGCCAAAGCTGCGACGTGGTCTGAGGCGTCGGCGGATGCGGTGGTTTCCGAACGCTTCTTCCTCTTCTTCCACGAGGGGATCTACAGCCTGCTGCGGTTTTTGAGGAAGAGGTCGGCTTTGGTTGTGGGTGGAAGGAGCCGCGGGTGGAAGGAGAAGAGGACGTAGAGAGCGGATGGGAAGAACGGGCGCTCGGCTGCGGCTAGGGCACGCGAGAAGAAAAGGAATCGAGGCAACATTTGGGAGCAGAAACCTTTGGGTTTGAGCAAAAGGAGTTGTTGACGGCTAACCTTACCAGCGGTAGCTAGGGCTCAAATAGGAAGACGCGGGCGTTTTCGTTTTCGCACTTGTTCGCTGTTGTGTATTACCACATAAGCAACACAGATAGACAACAGTTATTTAAAATCCGTTGTCGTAACCAACCAAATAGACATCAGTTTTTAAAAAACTGTTGTCTTTGACATACATAAGACAACGGTTTTTTAACAACCGTTGTCTTTTTCCGCAAAAAATTTTTCAACATCAACGGTTTTTGAAAAAACCGTTGTTAAATAAAAAAAGACAACGATTTTTTTAAAAACTGTTGTCTATCGGGGTGTTGTTGAATCCAAAATTTCTTGTAGTGAAAGCCGCGGGGCGCGACATGACCAAAGCGACCTCCCTTCCTAGGCCCCAGGGTCCCCCTCAGGAAACGCGCCCGGGAAGGATAGTCCGAAGACCACTCCCGGGAGCACCCTAGGAGGTTAGACCCCGAGAGCACCTCGGGAGGTATAGCGCCTAAGGCCTCAAGCTCACCTCGAGAGGTGGAGTCCCCGCAGTAACCAACCTCAGGTACTGACCCCCCCTCTCGGTACAGATAAGCATCCCCCTCAAAAAAGGTCAGCACGACCCTTAAATGTCTCAATGGGCAAAAATGTGATAACAGCGGAGACCGTTTCAAAGGATATCCAGTTACCACCGAAAGAGGGGAGTGTGGCTTAAGTATCAGAGACGTGACACCGATCGAAGGGGCACATCTTGTTTGTTGTCGTCAGTATAAAAGGTAGTCTAACCCCTCCAGTAAGGGGGTTACGCTCTCTCAACTCTAGACACATTCTTTACTTCTCGCTACCGTTACTTCTCGAACAGATACTGACTTGAGCGTCGGAGTGGACTCCGCCGGACCCCTGCCAGCGTGCCCCCTAACGCTCGTGTTAACTTTGTAGGATCCTAAGTTCTTCCCCGCCGCAGCAACCTCCACAGTGGCAGAACTCCAGTGACTGGCCATCGTCGTCGACGCTTTCCGGAACACGTAGGAATACTAAATATTACGAGAAAACGAGATCACAAATAATTCTTCGACTTTGAGTCATAGATTAGATTTAGGGATCGACGAATCATTATATCTACTACAATCGAAGCTAAAGTTGAAAATTTTCAATTTAAATTTATTTTTAACTCTTTAAATTCAAAATTTAGATTTTTTTTTATGATGAAAATTGATCTATTTTAATATTTGAAATATTTGAAAATTAACCCTCCTAGGTTAGAATCCTGGCTATGCACTGGATCAATAGATTCAATACCATATTATATGATGCCATCATTTTGGCCTAGCCTCCGTCCCCAACGCAACTGCCACCATCAGACTCATTTTATTTTATATATTTTTGTATTGAATTCTATCACTGAAGAATCCTTGAGAAAAAAACTTTGGAAACCCAGAAGATCAATAAAAAAAACTTGTTCATACGGAACCATGCATGTAATTTGAATTAGAGGACATGAACATTCATAACTGATTTTATAAACAGTAATGTGTTTTCGATAATTTGTCACACTCTCTACAACTAACATTAACCGGCGCCCATTATCATTGTTGCTGTGACTTTGTTGTGCAATGACAAAATTAATTATTGTCCTTCTTTCCACATGCAAAGAAATAAAACAAGCATTCACAGAGAATAAACATGCATAGTGAACATGGCAAATAAAAATGCTTACAATCGATCGATGCTTTTCGAATGATGTCGGTGCTTGTCGTCCAAGGAGCCATTACAATGAACAATCCCTCGTAGAATCGCGAGCTGCATCATGAGCTGTCCCATGGGACTGATAGTTAAAACGTGGATATTATCATCAAGAGGTCTGGGATCAAATCATGACAAAATTAATATGTCCACCCTCCCCACGCGCTAGCTACAGCATCGGGCTAGTAACCTCTGTAATTTACCTCCTCCGTATTGGTCCTGGGACGAGTTGGCGGGAGCACTGAGGACGAATGAATCATCTTTTACCACCCTGAGCTACATCATGAGCTGCATCATGAGTTGGTATCTTTAGTGGTAGACTTGCATAATGAATCAGAATTCCAATTGCTACTATATATGCCAAATAATCCTTCTTATTTAGGGAACCGTTCAATATCTGATTTATCTCTTTTCATTTTATTATAGGGTCGACGACCAAAAACACATGGTGTGAGCATTATCAATTTTTTTTTTACGTCATTTTACTATGTGGGGTTGACGACAAAAAAACACATGGCGTGAGTATTATCATATTTTTTTCATCAACAAGCCAAATTACT
The DNA here is from genome assembly GCA_024364735.1 of Boesenbergia rotunda. Lineage (NCBI taxonomy): Eukaryota > Viridiplantae > Streptophyta > Magnoliopsida > Zingiberales > Zingiberaceae > Boesenbergia > Boesenbergia rotunda. Next base: position 522,965 of record JAGFNQ010006346.1, read on the forward strand.
CTACTTGAATGTTCCAAGAAAGAACGAAGAGTCTAGCCTCTCTTTCTGTTTTACTTGGACGCGTTAAATGAAGAAGCTAAATGGGAAGTTTTCAGACTGCAAGTGCAATTGTCATTGCAGTTGCAACTGCTGCAGCTAACCCACTGTCAACAAGATCGAACTACAAACAACTCTGATGAAAATTTCCACCGAGAAGAATGCACTAAGGAGACAACGAGATCAATTTTAAACATCGAATTGATACCAAAATAGAAGGCTTCATACCTCGGATTTTCGAATAAAAGTGTTGACACACTGTCTGTGGCTGCGATGGAACGTCGGAGATGAAAAATCGACGGCCTAGGATTTTAACAAAATGGGGATCGGTTGTTTTATTTTTACGGAGTGAAAAAATATTAAACAGTGAAGGGAAAAATGTTTTAACGGGTTCAACTTATTGCTTCTCATTTAAAATTTAAAATTTTTATTTTGTGATTTATTACTTTATTAAATAAATATTACAAACTAAAATATCACTTACAAAATTAAAATAAAACTCTTATGTTTGACATATAATCTAAAATGATATTTTACTATATTAATTTTATAATTGAAATGAATTACTATATATTATTTCATAATTAATAATGATACGAAGTCTATCAATAAAATTCTATTATCGCAATAATTTCCAATCAAATTAAAGAGAGATTACATGAAATTTTACTCCTGTCTAAGTTTGACCAATTTATAAAATGTAGTTTTTCTTGTGGGAAGAATAACTAAATAAGTTAGACAAAAAAAAATTCTCAACCAACTGGTAATTGATGGGGTATTCTTACCTGATTTTACCAGTTTTTTTTTTTATTGATATCAGATATTTAGGTTTTTCAGCTCGATTAATTTTGGATATGACAACTCGATTTTATGAAGAAAAATATATATATGTAAAAATCTATCCTAATCGTTAAACTTTCTTTGTTATTTATTAAAGGAGAAAAACTTTTAATAATATATGATAACTAAATATCAAATTCTAAATATCCGATCTATTTTCATGATACTTTACTTACCATCCCCAATTATACTATTCACTTTTTATTTAATATTATGGCTAATATTATAAACCTACCAATAGTGATAGTCTCGGGGTGAGTAAAAATTCGATAAAATCGAATTAACCGAACCGAACTGACCGAATTTTGAAATTTAGTTCGGTTAATTCGGTTTTCGATTTTTTTTTAAAAATTCATTTTGATTTTTCGATTAATCGGTTCGGTTTTGATTTTTAATTTTATAATTCTGTTAAATCGAATAAAAATATTAATTTAATTATTTTTTATTTAAAAATATAATTAATTAAATAAAATCTGATTATTTTAATTAAAAATCAAATTAAATTTAAAATTTCGATTAATTCGGTCGAAAATCGAATTAACCGAAATTTTATCGGTTCGATAAGTTTGATTTTTTAAATAATTTTGTCGGTTCGGTTGGTAGTAAAAAAAAATAGTTAATTAGATTTTCGATTTATTCGATTCGGTTCGATTATCACCGAATGCACAATCCACGGTCGCGTTGCATCATTCGCTTTACTCCAAATATTTCTTACATATTAAAATGAGTTTTAGTAAAGTTTAGTCACAGTATGTAAGGGTGAGGCTAATTTACAAAAGGGGTTCGGAGAAAGCGAAAAAAATATATGAGCACTTTCGAGAAAAAAAGGGCCAGCAATAATGACGCCCCGACAGAGAAGAAACCGGACCCACCAGTAATGTAAGAACGAGCCCATTTGATTGGGGGTGGAAATATGTGTAACAATGCTGCATACCCCAATCTGGCTCGCAAGGAAACTTCCTCGCGGGTCGCAAAGGCATCGCCGTCTGTCATCCATCGAGGCGAATGATTCGCCGCTCGATTTCTTCCAATTTTTTTCTTTCGATCGTCTTCGCCGACCTAATCAAGGCAAAGGATAATCTTTGGTGTAATCTTTCAATTCGTCGGCTTCTTTCTGCTCTCCGCTGGTTCCAATCGATTCCAGTGAGAAAGGTTCGATTTTTTATCAGTTGATGTTCAGTTATCTTTTAACGTGGAATTTAGTCTTTCTTGTTAAAATTTAGCGCATATATTTTATTGTTGTCAAATCTTGTATGATCGACTGATTTGTGTCTTTGATTATCAGCAGAGCAATTTGATGTAGAAAGAGAGTTGGGCGCACGATTCTCACTGATCTATCTGATGTTTCAACTCTTGTCATGGGAGCCCTATCGTCGAAGTCGAGGGACAGTAGCCACCGTTCGCGTGAGTACGTTGCCACGACAACGCCGAGTACTTCGAGGTACTCGACACACGCAGAGAGTCATGAGAAGCACAAAGCAACAGAAAGGTTGAAGATGAAGTATTCAAGAATAGGGGATGATTACAACTCCATTGAACAGGTGAATACTTTTTTTCTTTAATCCATTTCAATTGGTCTGAAGCTTTCCTTTTTTTTATGATTGTAACCAAATTGCTAGTGCATGGCGATGTTCTTGGCATAGAAGGGATGAAATTTGTATATGCCTAACTCAAATACTTTAATTGAAGTAGGTTTATGAGGGCATTATCATATATCCATGGGTTTGAATTTTTGAATACATTAGTTGATTAGTAGTTTAACTTGAATATCAGGGAGCTAATCAGGTGAAACCATGTGCCCGTGACTAGCAAATGATTCATCTAGAACTGGTATTGCCCAGTTAATAACTCATAGTTCCTATATTTAAATTGAAAAAGTATGTTAACATGATAGCGGTGAATTGGTGATACCATGTCATACTCACTACTGAAACATAATGGGTATCTATCACATGGGTGCTTATTACATGTGTAGGGATACCGTTAGTTTCACTGAATCAAAATGCCACTGTATCCATGGATAAGCAAATCCTTGCTCAACTAAGTAGCATCTCCTGCGCGCTTGTTTTACTTTCCTGAACCTACTCATGTTTATGCATCTCACTGAACTTAGAATATTGATGCACTCATTGTCTTATGAAATACCTATGTGGCTGATTATGTGATAGCTGTGATGCTATATTATTGTAAGGGCATGGAGATTAAGTTCGGGAGTATGATTGCATATGGAATTGTTTGTTAGTCCTAATTCTTTATCCGTTGATTACTTGCAGTAACTGTAACCCCCATATTTACCATTTTGCAGGACTTCTTACCTAAATTTTGTCTCCTTGGCTTCTTATATGCGACAACAATTCAAGGATTAATGAGCCGAGCTTATTGATCAAGAGAATACATTGATCTCTATGAACTAATAGAACTCCTGGATCTACTCAAAATGTGGCTGCCTAGACTCAATTCACCTATACTTTGTCGTTTAAAGTTGAACATGTTTAAAATCGACTAATAGGTTCTATATGTAGAGGAGTTGATTGATTCGAGTAGAAGGTTTAAGAGGTACAGGGTAATCAAAGAAATTTAGTGAATGTAATAAATAAAATTTAATTGCTTCAAATATTAATAGTGATACAGTCTTGGATAGAACTCATTTGAGGAATAAAATCTCTGTAGACGATTTCAAATAATTGGAACAAATATGACTTGACATGTTTGCTGAGTTTAGCTCAAGCCAAATTGAGTATGCTTCTCAAACCACTGCTTGATATAAGAAGCCAATGTTAAGCGAACATTTGGAAACAGTTGTCATACTACACCTTATCCAGTCAGTATACTTATGTAAAAACTATTACGAAACCTAAATTAACTTGTACAAATTTTCTTTTGTCTATTAAATGGTTTTTCTTGGCAATACTCAAGTCATTCCACCTTTGTAATGCAGGTTACTGAAGCTCTTTCAAATGCTGGTCTTGAATCTTCTAATCTGATAGTCGGTATTGATTTTACAAAGAGCAATGAGTGGGCAGGTTTGCTTGTACTCTTAAATACCTTTACCATTCTTGTTGGTTCAATACACAGTTTAGCAATGCCCACTAATTTTAGGAACAAGTAAGTTTCTAAACAATTATCTTCTTCTCAAAAAATTGGTTGCAAACAAGGAATAATATAGCCTGACTCAATTATTTGGAATTTACTAGCTTGAAGAAATTTCACACTGTGCATCTTTTATTAAATATTGCATTTTTTTTTCTTGTAATGCTGTGTGAACAGTTAACTGTTTTTATCATACTATTGCTAATCCAGTCTTTGGGTGGCTATCTGAGTTGCAAGGTCTGTATTTCCTGGTTATGTGTAAGCATACTAAGAAGTATATAAGAGCTGGTCATTCTTAAATCCTCTTGACCTTTAGAATGAATTAGCAAGGAAACTTAATGAAGTACATAAAGTAGTTTTACCAGTGAATCTTTAAAATATTTAATGCAATGGTATAATTTATTAGGTAAGGTTTCTTTCAATTGCCGAAGTTTGCATGACATGAATTGTTCTCCGAACCCTTATGAACAAGCAATATCAGTCATTGGGAGGACACTTTCTGCATTTGATGAGGATAACCTTATTCCTTGCTTTGGATTTGGAGACGGTTAGTTAACACCCTTTCTATTATGCTTATTCAGCTTGGAGAGCTATTTGATTTCTGTTAGAATGCTTAAGCTACCTTTTGTTGCAGCAACTACTCATGATCAGGAGGTGTTCAGTTTTTTTCCAAACAACCGCCCTTGTAATGGTTTTGAGGAAGCACTTGAAAGATACAGAGAAATAGTTCCACATCTTAGGCTAGCTGGTAGTTATAGATCTTTTCTAGGATGGTAAAGTTGCAGATCATTAATTAACTATGAAATTACCATATCACAGGTCCAACATCTTTTGCTCCAATAATTGAAACAGCAATAAGCATTGTAGATCAAACTGGTGGCCAATATCATGTTCTCCTCATTATAGCAGATGGCCAGGTTAGTTATCAAATATGCATTTACTATCTCAAATAATTTGACAATTTTGCAAGATGTATTTTGATCCTTTCGCCTTCATTTGCTCTCTTCAGTAATATTTTTACAACGATCTTAATTTGTGCTTAATGAGCCTATGGTTGAAGTTTTTATTCTTTTAAACGCAAAGTCTATTCTGGTAGCCATGCATATTGTTTCTGTATTTTGATACTAATTCCCGATCTAGTCCTTTTTTCAATTCTTTTCCAGGTAACAAGTGGGGTTGGCAAGCATAGCGGCAAGTTAAGCTCACAAGAGAGAGATACTATAAATGCTATTGTTAAAGCTAGGTAACTATTGGTAGCTGACATACTAGGAAGATTGCACTCAGAATGCTATATTTGGATTCCCTCTTTTGATTTGTGTTGTGTCCTATAGTGATTATCCACTTTCAATTGTTCTTGTTGGAGTTGGTGATGGTCCTTGGGACTTGATGCAACAATTTGATGATAACATACCTTCTAGATCATTTGATAATTTCCAGGTCCTATAGATTGAACTTTCATATTTACATTAGTGTTTCTAGTTTAGCATGTTACATTAGTACTGAAAAGCTTGCTCAACACCTTTCTGCTTGCAGTTTGTAAATTATACTGAAATCATGTCAAAAAACATAGCCAGCAATAAAAAGGAGGCAGAGTTTGCGCTATCTGCTTTGATGGAAATTCCTTCACAATATAAGGCCACATTGGATCTCCAACTTTTGGGGTAATGGTCCTTCATTGTTTAATTACAAACCCGAGTTCATGACTTGGCAAACTATCTATTACATTAGTTTTCTTCTTTTTATAACAAGCTAATTCAGATTTGTTTTTTCTTGCGTTGCAGCAAACGCAGAGGAATTCCGACAAGGAAAAGCCTTCCACCTCCAATTAAGGGTCGCGGTCCAACCTCAAAACGCCCACAGTCAAGCATTTCTGATCCTTACCCTGGAGTTGATAAGAGTAATCCTGTGGTTTCTTCAGCTTCTCCTGTCGATGATAAAAAGGTTAGTTATGTTACCTTATCTTCCTTTGGTTCTTGCATGAGTTAACTAGTTAAGAGGAGGTGCTTATGACAAGGTAACTTCTTTTTTTTTCCCATCCGAACGTACTGCTATTCTATTCTGAGTATCGAGTAGTAAAATATATAAACAATTACTTGGAGAAGCTAAATAATCAAGGTTAGTTTGCTTTATTCTTTCTGCAAATACTCCAACCTACCATTTTTTGTTTGTTTCGATGTCAGATCTGTGGTGTGTGTTCCAACCAAACCAAGAACCTAGTTTTCGGGTGTGGGCATCAGGTAAATTTACCTATAATTTCGCTCCTTTTACATAACAGGAGTGAGTGTTTCTATCTTTTTTTTTTTTTTTTCAAAAATTGGATCTAGTTCTAAAAACTAAGGGCTTTCTTGTGCAAACATCCACATCTTTCCATCTTTCCTAATCGGCCATTTCTGCTTACACAGGTTTGTTACAACTGCGGAAACGACATGAAGCTTTGCCCAATTTGCTCGATTCCTATAAATACAAGGATTAGACTTTATTAATGTTCAGAAAGTGTTTTGTTCAAGGAATGCTTTAAACCAAATGGTTCTTTTCTTTGCTTCTGCTGTTGCCTAGTGATTTGTGTACAAGCTTTTGAGAGTTTGTCTAAAGTACTGGGGTGTAAATCCTGCTTGCTCTTGTATTTGCAAAACACTCAGTTGTGCAATCAACTCTGAACACTGTGTTCCTTCTGATTTTAATTAGATGATATTAACACAGTTCCTCTGAACATTTTATGCCAACGTTTTTCCTGCCTGTTACTTGTAAGAGACATTAATGGTTTGCAGTCAGACGATTAATGGCAGTTGATGGCTACTAAGGTTAATTACATGTGTTTGGATTTTGAGTTTGTAAATTGAGGCTCTTGCCTATGTTCTTTCTCTTGTATTCAATTCACCATGAACAGCTACTGATTGATTACTATTGTGGTCGAATTGTTGTATCTTAGGATTAGGGGACACAGTCGAACGTTAGACCAATCAGAGGCAAAAAATACCCAAGCAGACCTGCCAATATTTTACCACTCGGAGAAGTTGTTCATGAATTATACGTTTCCCAAGTAAGAGCCCCAATTTATAAGCTCAAAATCCTAGCACACGCAATTAACTTAAGTAATGGCCATTAACTACCATTAATTTGTCTTTTCAAGTTATAGGCAAGGAAAAACGTTGGCATAAAAATAATTCGAGTGGTAAAATATTGGCTGGGCTACTTGAGGAATTTTTGTCTTGGTCGATCTAACATTCAACCAATGTTAGTATATGGTGTGTTTAGGGGCAACGGAAAACAGAAAGACCAGAAACATATGACGGAAAATAGAAAGACCATGATAACCGTCAATTCCTAATTGTTTCTGGTAAATTGAATTATACCTTAACAATATCATGGGAGAAATTGTTGTTCATATCATCTCTTGCCCAGGTAAGAGCCTCAATTTGTACGCTCAAAATCCGAGCACATACAATTAAACTAAGTAATAGACATTAACGACACATTAATCCTCCGACAAACCATTAATGTCTCTTTCAAGTTATAGGCAGGAAAAAAATTAGCATAAAAATAATCTATGTAAATTTTTGTAAATTGGTCTAATATTCGACGTATGTAGTTTGCACTCACACATAAGTCAATTGGGTTGAATATAATTTCAAACCCTAAATTTGTCCCTAAACCCTAATAGAGCCTCTTGTCTGAAAATGTTCAGATCATCATCAATTGTGATTCAATATAGATCGACTATATTGGTCCAATAATCCAATAATGATGTAATAATTTTGGTCAAAATTGGTATTGATCCCGGGCCAGCTTGCGTGTAGCCTGGCCTGGGAGCCTGACGCCTAGTCAGTAGGAAGATGATTAGTGGGCTGTAAATGCCCGCTGGATAGGGGTCGCTTGGACCTAGGCCCCTAAACTGACGCGTGGTGGTCCACGCTCTTTAGTATTAACCTGACCCAGAGTCAGATGTTTATGCTCTAATACTCCTCCAAGTTTGGCTCCCCGTCGACGCGTGACGGCCCACGCTCCGTGGGTAAGCCCGAACTGGAAGAGACGTTACTTAGTGCCCCCAGTCGGCACCCTCATAGGCCCCCAGTCGGCACCCTCATAGGCCCTCAGCCGACCTTGTTACTTAGTGCCCCCAGTCGACACCCTCATAGGCCCTCAGCCGGCCTCGTCACTCAGTGCCCCAGTCGGCACGATCACTCCCTGACACCAGACTGCCAGAAGCTGTACGGGGTCGGCGCAGGACTGAAGCCATCTTGGTCTCAAGGGACGGATATCTCGCCGAGGTATTGATCTTTCTGCCATATCATGTCCTCCCGTACCAAGACCACATACCCTGATGTCAGGTCGAGCGGCGTCCAACGGCGCCAACCCTTAAGTTGACAGTGCCCCTTTCCTTAATACAGCATGTGCTACTTTATCCTGCCACCTCTGGGCATGCATTACCCCGTCCTCGCTATATGACAACAGGTGGCAGGCGGGGCAGGAGCTGTCAGCTTCCTCGGCTATGTAAGTCTCCTCACTCCGTATTTCTCAAGTACGCGCGATAGTGCAATTTCATACTGTTATATTGCTTTCCATCGCCACCATCGAGTACTGACTTGACCGTCAGAGTGCCTGGCCGGGGACATTTCCCAGCGGGTTCTAACGGTCTCTGTCTTGCAGGTGATAGGTGATCCAGCTCGTTAGAACACCTCAGCGACCTCGCTCTCCTCGGAGGCTCACTCAGCTATAGGAGCGTCCAACTCACTTCGCGACAGGATCAAATTTGGCGCTAGAAGGAGGGACACCAGCAACCTGATCGGAAGTGGAGATGGTTGACCCTAACCAGATGAATGTGGACGTCTCTCGCAAGGAGTACGAGGTGCTAATGGCTACGCGAGCTCAGAGGGCTTCTCAAAGGCTCTCACAAGCCGCCAGCCAGGGGCCTCAGGGCCCGGAGCCAGCTGCGCGTCGGACTTCGAGAGGACAAGGCAGGCCTGCTAGGCCTGAGGGTGGCTCTGCACCTCCCCCTGTGGTCATTCCCCGGGACCAAGGCGGTGAGGCCCATTCGGTGTCAGCAGAGGCCTCAGTGTCCAATCCGGTGCAAGGGAGGCGACCAGACAAAGGAAAGGCTCCAGTTGACCCTGCTTCAACTACACTGGTACGCAGTCCTTTTGCTCCCTAGGTCTTGGAGGACCCTGTGCCCCGCCACCTCCGTTTCTTCACCGTCCCCTAGTATGCGGGAACCACGGATCCGGAGGAACATTTGATGAAGTTCGAGAGCGCGGCTCTGCTTCATCAGTATTCGGAAGACGTTAAGTGTCGAGCCTTCCTGACAACCCTCTCTGGTGCAACCCACTGACTCCCCGAGGGGTCGATCACGAGCTTTGAGGGGCTCAAAAGAGTGTTCCTGCAGCACTTTGCTAGCAGCCGACAGCATCACAGGACGAGCCTTAATTTGTTGACCCTGAAGCAAGGGCCGAAGGAGACCCTCAAGGCCTACATCAAGAGGTTCAATGATATGGCGATGGACGTGACAATTGCCACTCAGGAGGTCATGGTCAGCGCGTTCTCCCAGGGCTTACAAGACGGGGAGTTTTTTCACTCGCTAATCATGAAGCCCCCGAAGGACTTCGACAGTCTTCTTGGCAAGGCTATCAAATATATCAATGTGGAGGAGGCACAGACTGCTCGTAGAAAGGAGTCGGCTACCCTGGCACCTCCCCACCCCATGCACGGTGCTAGGCCCCCAGGAGGACATATTCGTAGCCCACGCGGGCCTGCTGAGCATGCAGGTATAGAACGGCGCCATGTACAGTAGGTGGCCCAAGGGTGTTTCCCTGCCTGATGGAGGTCATATTGCATCTTCCACCAAAGCCCAGGCGGGGCGCAGGTCGAGGCGGCCCGAACGGTGACCCTGTGGCCGAAGAGTTGCGAGAGAATCCCCCGGCTGCCCGCAATCTATTCCCCCAAGGGAACCGAGTGGGAGATGAGGAAATAAATGAGGAGCAGGCCAATCAGCAAAATGTCATCCGAGGAGGCGTACACGTCATCTCGGGTGGACCGATAGAAGGAGACTCCAACCGTGTCCGGAAGGCACAAGTGCGCCGACTGGAGATTCATCAAGTTTGCACTAGTCTGGCCCAGGCGGAGGGGCCTCAGATCAGTTTCGGGCCCCAAGATCTGCAGGGGCTAGAAATCCCACACGATGGCGCGCTGGTCATCACCGCCGTCATCGCCAACTATCAAGTCCACCGCACCATCGTGGACACTGGCAGTTCGGTCAACATACTCTACAAGAGGGCTTTTGACCAACTCCAAATTGAGAGGTCCCAGCTGGACCTGGTAGCGACCCCATTGTTTGGTTTCACGGGGAACCCGGTGTTGCCTATTGGCCAAATTCGGCTGGCCATATCCCTGGACGAGGAACCACTGAAGAGGACTTGGTGGTCCACCTTCTGTTGGATCGGGTTGGTCCGGCTAGATGGGGGTGAATAGACGGCTAATAAAATAAAAGTGGTGGAAACTCGTCTATTAAAAAAAACTTGGTTGCAACTTGGTCGTTGCTTCCAAGATGGTTAAAGCTCAAAAAAAATCTCCTTGTGGCGGAGAAGCCTTACAACTGAAGATCGCTAGACCTTAGAGAGAATTACAAGAAATGAATTGAATTCTAAAGCTAAATCTCTAAGCCTATTTATAGTACAGGAAGATAAATCTTGACTGTTGATTCGTTAATGGATAACCTCTAATTAAGAAAAAGATAAATATTATTATCTCTTTTAATCGGCTCCTTTGAATTGATCGGCTCCTGTGAACGCTTCCCTCCACGTGTGCTTGGGATCAACTTTTCACCAACGCTTCATCTTGATCCGATTGCTTCTCAAGTCTTTGATAAGTTTTGACTAAACAACCTTATATTGTGATCGCTTCATCTTGATCCAATTGCTTCTCAAGTCCTTGATATGTTTTGACTAAACAGCCACGTGTGGATTTAACAAAGCTTTAATTAAAAGCTTTAATAAAAGACTTTATAAATATTTTTCAAAAAGCCGTTTTATAAAAGCTTTAATTAAAAGCTTTTATAAAAGACGTCGCGCCCGTCTTGATCCAAGTCCAAGTCAAAGGCAAATTGACTTTTCGTAAGTAGATCTTCTGGGTGATTTCTAACCAACCGGAATTAGGCTCACCCGAACCCGACTCCGACCTTTCGCCCCTCGAGCGCGCTTCCTTCCGGCTTCTCATCCCTCGGACATCGCGTCCTTCGTGGTCCGCCGGCTTACTCTTCCGCAACTTTCGCATCCCTCAGATTGCACCGAGCCTGTCGGTCCACTTCCCCGCGCAATCCTTCTCGTCCGCTGCGTCTTACGCTCGACTTCCTCCGTACCTAAGTTCCTGCATACTTAGCAGAGGGATTAAAACCAACAGGACATGACCCAACTTGGTTGATTACATCAAAACCAACCGGGGCACCAACACCTTCTTGGTGGTGGATGCTCCTTCATCCTACAACGTCATTCTGGGTCGACTAGCCCTTAACGAGTTCCGGGTCGTCGCCTCCACCTTTCACCTGAAGGTTAAGTTCCCAGTCGGGGACAAGGTAGGAGAAGTCAAGGGTGACCAAAAGGTGGCCCGGAGATGCTACGTGGACGACGTCCAAGTAGAGAGCCGCAAGGCTCCACGCCCCTTCTCCAATTGCAACATGGTTCATGCTTCTCCTTGGTCCGAGTTGCATGAGGACAAAGAGGAGGTGCAGCTCCTCCCGGATCGGGAGGAGTCCCGAGTCAAGATCGCAGCGGGATTGCCCAAGGAGCTGAAGGAGCCCCTATTGGAATGCTTGGCCCGGAACCAAGATGTCTTCGCCTGGTTAGTCAAAGAGCTGAGAGGCGTCCGACCGGAGGTGGCGGAGCACCACCTCCATGTATATCCCCATGCTCGTCCCGTGAAGCAGAGGAAGCGGGATTTCAGCACCGAGCAGAACAAGGCGATCTGAGCCGAAATCGAGAGGCTGACGGAGGCCGGCCACATCAGGGAGGTGCAATTCTTAGCTTGGCTGGCCAATGTGGTGTTTGTGCCCAAGCCAGACAATAAGTGGTGAATTTGCATCGACTTTTGGGACCTCTACCGGGCCTGCCTGAAGGATTGCTATCCCTTGCCTCGGATCGACCAGATGGTGGACTCGACAGTTGGCAGCGAATTAATTTCCATGCTGGATGCTTACCAGGGGTACCATCAAGTACCCCTGGCCGCCGAAGATCAAGAGAAGGTCAGCTTCATCACGGTAGACGGTACCTACTGCTACACCGCCATGCCGTTCGGGTTGAAGAACGCTGGAGCCACCTATCAACGCATGATGAATAAAGTCTTCCGGTCCAAATCGGAAGAAATGTGGAAGTATATGTGGACTACATCCTCATCAAGTCCGCCCAGGCCGAGGACTTGGTAGCAGATGTCGAGGAGACCTGTCAGACGTTGCGGAGGTACGGGCTCAAGCTGAACCTAGCCAAGTGTCTTTTTGGTGTCCGGAGGGGAAAATTCCTAGGATACATCGTGACCGAGCGGGGCATCGAGGCCAACCCTAGCAAAGTCAAGGCTCTACTAGATATGCCCCCGCTCAGAAATCTCCGAGAGGAACAGCGGCTCGCAGGGCGAATCACAGCACTGTCTCGATTTATCTCCCGATTGGCCGAACGAGGGTTGCCTTTCTTCAAAACCCTCCGCAAGGCTACCAAATTCCAGTGGGACGCCGATTGTGACAAGGCGTTCGAAGAACTAAAGGCCTACCTTGCTGAGCTGCCCGTGCTGGTGAAACCAGAGGTCGGGGAGACTCTGTATGTTTATTTGGCCGCGTTGGCTGACTCGGTCAGCATGGTTTTAGTTAAGCAGGAAGTAGCCGAGCAGCACCTCGTGTACTTCTTTGCCCATTTACTAAAGGGAGCTGAGTGTCGCTATACGACACTCGAGAGATTGATGTATGTGCTACTGATGGGTGCTTGGAGGCTTCACCCTTATTTCTTGGCACATCCTATTGTGGTGCTGACGAACAGCAATCTAGGCTGAGTGGCCTCCAATCCTGAAGAATCTGGGCGACTGATTAAGTGGACCACTGAGCTGAGCGAATATGACATTCAATACCAACCTCGACCAGCTATCAAGGCTCAGGCCTTACTGATTTCTTAAGCGAGCTGCATTCGGACGAGATTGAAGAAGCATGACAGATATATGTGGATGGCCCGGCAACTCAGTCGGGAAGTGGAATTGGTATCCTGATGATCTCCCCAAGCGGAGAACAAATGCACTTGTCTGTTCAACTGGAGTATAAGGCCACGAATAATGAGGCCGAGTATGAGGCCCTCATATCTGGACTGCAGGCTGCCAAGCATGTAGGGGCAGCTCGGGTGGTGCTCTACTCCGATTCCCAACTGGTTACACAGCAGGTGGCCGGGCGATTCGAGGTCAACAGTGTTAAATCCAACACTTTTGACGCGATCCAGAAATTTTTTCGAAAATTTTGCCGAGAAAGATGTAGGGTTTTTGAGACCTAAATTGAAAATTAAAGGGTTAAATTACTTTGAAACTTAAGTTTTGAGGGCTTAAGTGCGATGAAACCTAACCAGGAAGGGTTTAAATGCTAAAATCCTAGACTTAAAGGGCTAAATTTGGAAAAGTCCAAATTCGAAGGACTAATCGCAAAAGCACCTTAAGTTATTTTTTCCCCTCTTTCTTGCGGTTTCGACCGAACTTTCTTCTCCTCTTTCCCCTGCGTCGCGTGACCTAACCCGCCGCCAAACTACGCGATTTCCCCGACTCCTTCATCGACGTGAGCTCGACTCCACAGTGGAGCTTCGATTGCCGGTGACTTCTCCTCTCTCAAGCAAAGTTGGCTCCACAAACCCTAGTTTCTTCTTCCTCGAGGACACCACACGACTTCTCTTCACCCAGGCGCTTCTCGAGCTCCACTCGATTTCTTCGCCTCCTCTCAGCCAGGTCATCGTCTGATCGAGGATTTCAAGACGTCTTCACCTTACTCAGTTGTTGGAGGTCTCTGCTCTTTTCTTATGTCGCGAGCACCGGCACTGGGCACATTTATGTGCGACAATCCTTGCAACGACACTACATCCGATCGTGGATTTCTCATTGGCCGACCACGTTTGGGTATGTGTTTTCTTCGTTACCGATCTCTCTGATTTATTCTCAGATTACTTGGTAACCTTGTCACCAGTTCTGATCTAGCGCCGCTGTGCCCTATGTGATAGACGGCTGAGTTTCCGGTAGGCAGGTTCAGGAGTGGGGGTGAGGAATCTAGATCTATGGCTCGTTGATGTTCTTCCCTCGGTGGACAAACTCATCGGAATCTTAATAGAGTTGTGCCAGTGACCACACAGGTGAGACCTTATTGCTTATAATTGATATAGGATGCATTTTGGTGTGTGATTGTTTGTACCACAATATGGATGAATTGGAGTTCTTAGATTGGATGGTGGGTCTTGGAATTTGCTCGGTTTTGGAATAGTTTACTGACCTTGTGATGAGTTATGATGATGAATCGATTGCGGAATTGAGTAGATCAGTATATATGATTTTTGGTAATATAATTGATACTCTGCTGAGTTGTGGTTTCAGTTTAAATGTGGGAGAGTTTTGATAAAGAGTTGGTGTTATCGTGATATTGACAATGGAAGTTAAATGATTAAGATGATTAGGATAGCTACCTGAATGGGTTAATAGTTGATTAGAGATTGGTTCTACATAAATAGCTATCTAATACGTCCTTTGATACAGGACACTGATCGACTTGCGTTGGACTTCTCAGATGGGAGGTTCTCTTCGTATACAGACTTCTACTTTGAGGCGGGTACTTCTTGCTTGTCTTCTTTAGATCCACGTTATCTTTATGCATGTCTATTTGTTATTGATGCAGTAGGATGATATTGACCTTTATCTGCTACCGTTTTGTTATCCTGCTTGATACTTATGCTTGACCTTGGATATGATCTAAATTTTCTTCTATACAGTCTCATTTATATTGTTATCTGATTCTGTATAGCATGGGTATGACATGAGTATGTAGATGTAGAATAGCAGACCAATGTATGGTTGCATTGATTGTATCCAGTCATACTTGCACGTGTGTCTAGTTATGGACTGATTGGGTTATTGTGACATGTCACCTGATATTTACATTGGTTGATTCTGGTCATACTTGCCGTGTGTCTAAATATGGACTGATTGGGTTATTGTTACATGTCACCTGATATCTGCATTGGTTGATTCTGTTAATACTTACATGTCCACTTAGATGCATGATGGTTAGGTTATTATACCTGTGATTGACCTGTGCATGTTATGTTGAGTTATGTATGATGACCTGGTAGGGGTTGCATGTGTCTGAGTCATACACCATATCTGCACTGTTGCATGCCGGCGATCAGCGACTCCCTTGTGGTTGAGCCTATCGTCTTCCGGTACATGATATGCACACACGGCCACTCATGGGTTAGTGGATACCGTTGGGTGTGTGCATTTGCCCGGTATTGCTCCGCACGGTCACTATTTGGAGGGTGGTTCCGGTGCGTGGTAGCAGCCAGGGATCCCTTCTCTTCCCATAGACCAGAGGAGATGAGAGCGACGCTCCCTCATATATACATGGGGTAGGGGGGTGGTCCCCCACCAGCATCCTGTCCACTCGGTCACTCAGGAGCAGTGATAGCAGAGTGCGTACAGTGTCACAGCTCTACCCACTCGGCCGACACAGTATCGCCTGTCTCGGTGGCTTGACTGGAGTTAGGGGGTGACCATGACATTGCATAATGTGCATATGATGCATTGTGCATTTTGATTATGATTGTTGTATTTATTTGCTGCACTTGTTTGACATGCATGTACAGGATATGCTTATATGTGGTTTGATGACCCTGCATTAGCTCGTGTCGGTACAAGTCTTTTATGGTATGGATAGACTGATTTCTGGTAGGTACAGTCAGTTGTTACTTTCAGTTACGCATATTCTGCTATTCCTGTTGAGACTGTATCCTGTTGTTTCTTTATAGCTTATTCAGCTATTTTGTTCAGCCATGCATATTTATCTATATACCCGCGAGTCCACTTGGACTCACCACCCGTCGTAATATTTTTGTTTTCAGGTTGATAGCTTGCCGGAGGAGCCCAGTTGCCGGTCCTGGGTCCCCACGACTCCATTCGAATGGGAGCTTCCGCTGGTTTTGGTTTTCTTTTTATAGCATAGTATATGTTTTGTATTCGTTATATTACCGAGGGCATGTATTGGATTTATTCGTACGGTATTGTACTTTTGAGTCCTTTGTTGGACTTTGTGATGTGGTTTTACTGCGCGCCTGCCCTGGGGGCAGCTCAGGTGAGTTTTACGGTGTTTCATATTGCGTTGTTATCATTTTTCATATATTATATATCTGTTTTGTGGCCTGAGGCCAAATTATAAACTGCGTGTGTTGTATGTTTGTGTAAATTGTCCGCCGGACAAGGGAGGTGCTGTCCGATTTTATATTGGATCAGCGGCTCCAATGGTCTCGGGGCGTGACAAAAGTGATCGATTGCAGGCCTTCATCGAGGCTTATGAGAAGCTGAAGGCTGAATTCAAAGAAGTGCAAGTGAGGAAGATCCCACGGGAGGATATCTTTAAGGCAGATGAATTGGCTAAGCTAGCCAGTTCAGTCAGCTCTTGGGTGCTTCTCCAGGCGGGTGGCCCGGCGTTGCTAATCATGCATATAGAAAGACAAGCTGATTTGGAGCTGGAGTCCGATTGGCGAACCCCAATCATCACCTACCTCACAAGGGGAGTCTTGCCGATCGACCGGGAAGAAGCTCGGTGGCTTAAGAAGCATGTGTCCAGGTATACCATGGTCGGCGACGTCCTATACAAGAGATCATTTTCTCGACCTCTCCTCAAATGCCTAAGCGAAGAGGATGCTAACTATGTACTGAGGGAAATTCATTTGGGGATCTGTGGACATCACGCCGGGGCTCGCGCGACGGCTCGGAAGGCAATAATGTCGGGATATTATTATCCTACCCTGCAGAAGGAAGCCAACGAGCTGGTTGCCACCTGCCTGTCTTGCCAGAAGCATCAAAGTCTACCACATTGACCCACAGAGGCCATGAAGGCATCGACAGTCTCCTGCCCTTTTGATCAGTGGGGCATGGACATAATAGGGTCATTCCCGACTGTTGTTGCTTAGAAGAAATATTTGTTGGTAGCCGTTGACTACTTTTCCAAATGGATAGAGGCTGAGGCTCTATCACGTATCACTGAGCAGGCGGTGATGAAGTTCTTGTTGCGGGACATACTATGCTGATACGGAATCCCACACAAGCTTGTCTCGGACAATGGAAGGCAGTTCCAGGGTCGAAGGATACAAGAGTGGTGCGCAAAGTACGGTATCAAGCAAGCTTTCACCTCTGTAGCCTATCGTCAAAGTAATGGTCAGGCGGAAGTGGCCAACCGGGAGATCCTTAGAGGATTGAAGACTAAGCTAGAACACGTCGGAGGGACGTGGGTAGAAGAGCTCCTGAGCATTCTGTGAGCCTTGCGGACCACGATCAAAGAGACAACGGGATGCACACATTTCCAGCTAGTCTATGGGAGCGAAGCGGTGATCCTGATCGAGGTCGGATGCAAATCAGACCGGAGGGCAGCCTATGATGAAAATAACTCGGAAAGGTGGTGACTGGAGTTAGACCTGGTTGACGAAATCCGAGACAAAGCAGCAGCTCAGATGTTCGCATATCGGCAGAAGATGAAACAGAAGTATGATCGGAAGGTATTGCCGAGGACATTCCAAGTGGGCGACCTTGTCTGGAAGAGAATCAAGCCCGTGGGAGACGTGAACAAGCTGGAGCCGCAATGGGGAGGACCCTGCAAGGTTATTCAGAAGCTTGCTTCAGGAGCTTACTACTTAGAAAATGAGAAGGGAAAGAGGTTGGATCGACCCTGGAGTGTGATTCACCTTCAGCCCTATCGGGCTACCGAGTGAGAAGTTATAAGGTAAATGTAAAGCACTCATAATCGTGGAAGAGCACGGTCCTTACCCCGCTCGCAGATGCTCCAGACTCTCGAGCATTTATCCCGCAGCTCGGCTGCTCAGTAAGACTCGTGGCGTCCCACGCTCCCTGAGTTCTGCCCGACTGTATTCGCTATTTATCCCGCAGCTCGGCTGCTCAGTAAGACGCGTGGCGTCCCACACTCCTTGAGTCCTGCCCGACTATGTGCGCCATTTATCCCGCAGCTCGGCTGCTCAGTAAGAAGCGTGGCGTCCGATGCTCCCTGAGTCTTGCCCGACTGTGTGCGCAAAACTCTTGCCTCGCCAGCAAGTTATAAGTGGACCAGCCTCTACGCCCCACTCGATTTAGTGCCCCTGATCGGACACGTGGCGGCCCACGCTCCTGAGAATCGACTTGAGTCAGTGTCCAGACTCTCGCTTCTTCACGAGATACATTCATCCCCCGGATCGGCCCTTAGGCGGACGCGTGGCGGCCCACGCTCCCTGAGTCTTGCCCGACCGAATGCGTAAAACTCACGAAGTCTTAAAGCAAGAACATCTCTCGAACATCTCCTTAACTTGGTCACTCCCTCAACGGGACCCGAGCGAGACCATCATAACCAACCTTTATGAGGCCCATGGACTCGGCGACAGCACCATGAATTGCCCAAGTCGGCAATTTCATGAGCCTGTCAAATAATGGATCACTCGCCTTCTCTCGAGTTGCTACGATGCTTAAGTGTTTCACTCCGACAATCGCAAAGTAAGGTTCGCTCTGGCCCGAGTGACCGACACGAGTGGAAGGCATTATACTCGCACGGCTCGCAGATGCATTCAGTGAAGTAAACCTGAGCCGGGGAGTCCTCATTCGGGTCAGTAAGGCTGCTCGAATTCTTAACGCTTAAGCATCGCAGGGACACAAGGGATATAAACGAGTCGACATTCTTATTATCAAAATCTATTACAAAATTGAGGCCTAGCCCCTCTACAGCAAAGGAAACTAAAGAGAACATTTCTTAATAACAATTGCTCCTAGTTCAAGGAGCTCGGCTGGTCTTCTCCGGGGACTTGCCCTGGAGTAAAGAGTCGATATACCCTTTGAGGTGTTGTATGCGCCGTTGAATTGCTTTCAGTACGGATGCTTGGACTTCGTGTCTTTGTTGAAGCCTACCAAGCTCCGCAGCACAGGCAACCCGCTCTTCCTCTTTGGCCTTCAGGTCGGCCTGCAGAGTGGAGATGATGTGGTTCGCCTCAAAAAGTTGGGTCTTGAGCGTGATCAATTCCTCAAGGTTCCAAACTGGCTGAGCCGTCTGTCGAAGAAGGACGGCAAGAGTCAGAATCAAAGGAAAGAAAATCGAAAGCAACATCTTTCATAAACTGAGGCTTCTTGAGTTGGGCTAGGCACACTCGCCTGAGCATAGTTTCCGGGCTTTCGCCCGAGAAGAGTTTCCAGGCTCTTGCCTGGACGAGGCTTCAGACTCCCTGTCCAGACTGCTCATCGAACCAGAGTCACTAGCTAGTGCCCCGTGGGGGGCAGTATTCGGAGAGACTGGCCCAGGAGAGCTAAAGGCAGCATCATCACCAACGGAGGCCCATATTTTGGGAGAGGTTGGTGAGAATGCCATCAAAGGGCCTCCCCGGGCTGGCATTGGCAAAGACAGGGGCTATCTGATAGTAACCCCTCCAACATTAGTCGAGCCAGTATTGCCAGCCGGTCGGCATACAGAACCGCCCTGTGTCATAGGGCGAAGAATAGTAGGGGCACCTTCCTTCGGATGCCTCGCTGGTGCGAACATCCAAACCCTCCTCGACGAAGTAGAAGAAGAGGGAGCCTCGTGAGTTGTAACGCTCGGGGAGATTGCCCTTGTCAGAGGAGAGTAGACACTAGTTCCCTCAGCAAAAGAAGGCACCAGAGGAAAAGTCCTCGACTGAGGAAGGGCAACCTCGCGGGTTGGCGGAGGAAGAGATACCTCGTGCCCGGGTGGAGAATGGGTGAGCTCCAGAGGGGAGGTCACACGGGATAAAGGAGGAGCCGCGATAGCAGGTTCTGCAGAAGCCGGCACCTTGGCTCGCTTCGCTCGGCGAGGAGGGGCGGAAGTACCATGTGAAGTTGAAGAAGTAGTCGAACGAAGCAGATGACGGCGGGTTTCCAAGGGCAAGTCATCCGTATGTTAGTAGGAGCCCTAGAGCCAATTATGTGATGATTGACTAGGGACATTTTGTATCATATTCTATTATTAATAAAGGCATGTTTGGTTATTATACTTACTTTGTATTCTGTGCCGAATAACTAAGTATAATAATGTCCTTGTGTAGTAGGTTCTTATTTACATTATATCGATTGGTTGAATCGATAGTGAGATAATGTAGAGAACACTTCACTAAATTATTCCTAGTCAAGCATTAATATTCAGGGACAATATTAATGCATGGAGACTAGCATGTAGGTCAACTGATGACTTGAGCTCACAAGTCATGGATATGTGATATTAAGTTAACATATGGGTATACATTGGAGAATGTGTACTGAATGACCCGCTATAAGAAAGTTTCATAGATTGTCATATGAGTGTCATAGACTTTCTCATGTGACTATTGGTATGAACAGTCCTTAGACCCGAAGTCATTATGGTTCCCTACATAAGGAGTTATGTACTTTGGTATCGTCAAACGTTACCCGTAACAGGGTGGACTATAAAGGCGATCACTGAGTATGTAATGAATTATGCGGAAGGATGTGAGTGATGTAGATGGGATCTATCCCTCCCATATGACGGGAGTGATATCTGTGGGCCCCTTGATCGAGTAGGACTACTGAAACGCATGACCATGCTCAAATGAGTCAATATGAGATATTGAGCTCATTTGTTTGAGCGAGTCTACTCGGGGATCAAGAAACACAAGATTGATTGAGGATGACACGGTCTATGCCTCATTGGTCAATCTAGATATCAAGGATAGAAGAACAAGGTCATACACTATCATAGTCACGGAGGTTTAGTCGGATCTCGACTTTTCTTGTTACTTGGGCAGCAATGATGCATTGCTAGATGCCGCTCATTGTTTATGTGTCTAAAGTGTTTGGGCGCATTGCCAACGTCACGAGAACCTATTGGGTCACACACAAAGGACACAATGCTTCGGGAAATCTGTTCGGCAGATCTGCTCCCGAGTTGGGAACTCGGGAGACCTGAGCCCGAGTGGGATCTCGGGATGTCAGTTAGGAAGACCGAGTTAGGAACTCGGCAAGTTCGAAATCCGAGTTGGGAACTCGGGAGTCCGAGCCTGAGTTGGGAACTCGGGAGGCCTGAGCCCGAGTCGGGGACTCGGGAGATCTGAGCCCGAGTTGGGAACTCGGGAGGTCAGTTCGGGGGACTCGAGTACGAACTCGAGAGAGACCGAGTAGGAGGTCGGCGGGCCGAGTCGGAGCTCGGCGGATTGGATCGACACTCGGCGGATCGGGTTGGCACTCGACAGACTGGGTCGGAGCTCGGCAGACTAGGTCAGGAGCTCGCCACTCGGGAGACTTGGTCGGGAGACCGAGTTGGGAGCCCGAGAGGCCCGGTCGGAGTTGCATGGAGGAAAGAGAAAAGTCTCTTTTCATTGGATGAAAAGATTCTTTTCTTGCATGGGAAATGATAAAGAGCCACATAAAAATATGTGCTCTTTATTGGGAAGCCAAAGAGACACAAACCTCTTTATATTCATTGGATGATTATAAAAGAGGGTCTTGTGACTTTGGATGAGCTCTCCTTCTTCTTGCCTTAGTTTTTCCCATTCCCTTCTTCTCTTCTTCCTCTCCTCCACTCTTGGCCGAAACCTTACTGTAAGGTTCTTGGTGTTTTCGAGCTACCTCAAGTTGCTAGTACAACTAAGGTAGTTCTCCCGAAGTTGAGAGATTGTGTCCGTGTAGATACGAATAGAGGCACGGACGCTTGAACGTGCAAGAGATCCGGCGCATCTTAGACGAGCGGGATAACCGAAGGGCACGCTTCAAAGGTATAAACAGTAGATAAATCTATTAGATAGATAACTTTGTACGAGTTTTCTTTCGCATGGATCGCTCGTGGGTTCTTGTTTCCGCTGCGTTTTTATTGTTTTGTGTCGGGAGAACCCAACACCGTATCTAGGACCCCCATACTGGAAGCCGACCCTTTCTTCATCGGTTCCTTCCCCTTACGAGAAGTACCTTCACGGGGGGAAGCTGTGGTCGTGAATACCCTGATCGAGGGAGGAGAGTCTGGAGGAAGCATCGTCGCAAGATGTTCCCGGTCTATATCTTCCGAGGAAGTGAAGTAAGAATCATCCGAAAAGGTGTAAAGTCTTTTCAAAGAAAACAGTTCCTTGGAGGAGTCGGTGGACATATTGGAAGATGGCTGGAAAACTGACGGGGATTTTGGTCTTCCTGATGTTTGGGTTGAAAGTGACGCTGGTAGTCGCCACCTATATATAGGAGAAGGTGAACAATCTCGGTCATTTGTAGAAGGCCTTGGTAAATCGCAGGATCGAACGGTCGTGCTCGGTTGCATTGCGGGAGAATATTGAGAAGTAGCAAAGCAGAAGTAAGCGGGCAAGTTGAAACTACTCGTCGCCCGAGGTACTTATGACCGATGATAGACGTTTCGCTGCCCGATGCGTCATTTCACCATTGATACGTTCAATCGCTCGTTAAGGAAGCTATCAGAAATTGAGATACGAATCGCCCCGATGGGACAGGCGTAGAGAAATAAATGGGTCAGCTCTCGTAAATCCCTTGGTTAAGGCCCCGGGCGGCCGCGTGGCGACCCATGCTCCCCGGGTTCCGACTTAACCAAGTGGCTAAACCTTCATAAACGGGTCAGCTCCCGCAAATCCCTTGGTTCAGGCCCCGGCCGGCCGCGTGGCGACCCACGCTCCCCGGGTTTCAACCTAACCAAGCGGTCGAACCCTTGCAAGCGGGTCAACCCTCGCGAGTCCCTTGGTTCAGTGGTTTACACGGCAAAGGGATATCCCGAGCCGAGCGCTCCAATTGATGATCATTTGGATTGTCAGCACTTGACAATAAAAGCAAGCCTAAGAAGCCCGAGTGGGAAGGGAAATGTTTCATTCGGCAAGACAAAGAGGTTACATAATCGGGTGTCAATCGCCCTTACAAGTGCAAAAAGAAGAAAGACAAAAATATAGGAGGCCTGGCCTTCACTTGAACGACTCTTCGGTTACATTAGGCAGGTCTTTACACATATCCTGAAGCCGCACTGCTGTGGGAGGCAGATCGGGAAGCAGATACCCACCAAGCTTGAGTCGACGGACGATGTTAACTCCCTATGGCATCATTACGTCCATGAACCGTTGGGCAATTTCTGTCATATGGGTTGGGGCATTAATACACTTGAGCCTATGCTCTTCCAATCTGATGGGTTCGGTCTCCTTGTAGGATCGAAGCTCCGTCAGCTCGGCTCTAGCCGCCTCCCACTCGGATCTCTCCTTCAACAACCGCTCAAGCTCCTCCTTCTGACCTTGTAACAATTGGTCCTTAGAAGAGAGCTCCGCAGACAACTCAGTTATCCTTTGTGATTGAGTCAGGGCCTTAGCATCTCTGGTCTCCAGTTGGGCCCGAAGGGAGTCATTGGCAGTGGACATCTCCTGAAGTTCAGACTTCGCCTGGGTCAACTCGTCCTGAGCCTTCGCCTGAAGAGCGCACCTTCCGCTCGGTATGCTTCAGGGTGGCGAGCCGGATGTTTGTTTGGGACGAGGCCTGCTGCGCCGTCTCGATTTGGCCGCGTGCCGCCTCAAGTTGCTCTTCAAAGTGAGCCAATTGACCTTGTAGAGCCTGAACCTTAGCTCGCAGGTGGTTCAGCGTGGGCTCGTCGGCAACTAGCCGAGAGTACGCCAGTTGGGTCTTCAGGCGCTCCACTTCCCTCTCGGCCTTAGCCCGAGCTGAGCTCTGGGCCAGAAAAGACATAAAGAAGCCGTGGCAGTCTCCTATGAACTGCAAAATGAATACTGGTCTTAGGGATAAGAAACAGAGTGTTCGATAGAGGACCCGGTTCGTCTGGACATACCTGAGTGGCCTTAAGGAAAAAAGCATCAACTCTGTTATGAGGGCCTTGGAAGCAAGACTCCTCGAGCCCCTGAGCATAGCGGTCGGCCACCGACCCATATAGGCGAAGATCCTGATGTCGGTCGGGTAGCTCGCCCTGGGGCATCTTCAAGTGGTAGTTAGCCCGAGTGGGTACCAAAAGGTGCATCATCGGATCCTCAGCCGGATCCTCAGCAGATGGAGTTCCCGATCTATCGAGCATCAATGCATCAGAAGCATTGGAGGAGGCAGAAGGGTCGGCAGACGACGTGATGATAGGGGGATCGGTTGCAGCACCAATGTCGGGGTCGACGGCAGGATTAATTGCTGGCATTTTGACAGGGGAGCTGTCAACCGGTATGATGGCAAGAGGATCAGCAGCAGGAGCCACGAAGGGAATGATGGCCGTAGAAGTAGAGAGGGCTTCTGGCTCGGGAGCCGCTCTCTTCTTTTTCTTCTTCTTTTTCTCCAGTTGTTTGCTGGAGAAAGGGCGAGAGGAGCCCTTTGGCGGGGAAGATGCTCGTCGACGTTTAGAAGGAGTACGTGGTTTGGCGGCTGTGGGTAGGGCTGTCTTGGAAGTGGTGGGAATTGACTCCGGTACAGTCGGAGTCGGGCCCGCCAAAGCATCCTCGGCCTAAGCGCTTCCTCTGGCAGCCAACGCGGAGGCAACCCGAGTCCGCAGCTCGGCCTCCTCTAATCTAAAGCCTTCCTTCATAGCCGCAGACAACAGCATGGGAACTGCGAAAATAAAGTAAGCTCAAGCACGATTAAGAGGCATGTGGGGAGGGCATAGTAAGACTTACCGACTGCGGACAGCGAAGGGACTGGACTAGGGCTGAGACCGAAGGTGGAGAGAATCCCCTCCTTCAGCAGATGGCCGCTATGGAAGTGCCTATCCTCTAGCTCGGCTGTGACCTTCAAGTAGGTGGCGGAAGTACGATAGTGTCGGGGGAGGGCTGATGAGCCCTAACTAGGTGTCACGAATGTGGGTCTCAAAATTTAAATATGTGTAAGCTGGAAACCCTTTTTGCAATCAAAGAATAAAAGCATAGTAAAGGGGCCACAGGTCGTATTTTTCCTAGGGCTAGTTGAGATTGTGTGATTCGAGCTTGAGTTTATGTGTCGTCGATACTTTTGGATTTCAAATCAAATTTGGGTTTTGGGTTGCAATTGGAAATAAAAACACAAGGAAAAGGAGTAAACTGAACCAAGTAAATTAACTAGGCAATTGATGAACTTAACCAATAAACAATTCAATCAAGGCACTTAAACAATTTTGGAAAATCAATCTGATTTCAAATGCAAAAAAAAGGCTAAGCAAATGAATAAAGGCAGTGATGCAATTTTCGGAAACAAGCGAACTTAAAACAATTGCTAGTTGCGAAATTCAGTAATCAACATTTAAACAAACTCAACTCAACTTAGCTACAATTTCCGGAAGCAACAAATGTAGGGAAAATTCAGAAATGGCCGAATCCAATACTAGATGATTTCAAGCACTATAGCACACTAAAATTACCCTATAACTTGATACCAATCAATGCCTAAGCTGTCCTTGATACAAAACAATGCCAAAATAGCTAGACATGCATAGGGAACCTTTGTGCCAAAGCTGATCGATGCAGTTTGGAAAACAAATTTTTCAGTGAAGAAGTTTGCAAAAGTAAATGCAGAATTTCAAACCAAGATCCGATCAATTCAATCAAGCTAAAACCTGAAATGAACTTGCAAGGACTATATGCAGAAATGCAGAAATGCAGGAATAACTTGCAAAATTCAGAAACTGATTTAGATGCTAAAACTAAACAAAACAACTAAATTCGAATGCAATAGAATTCCAACTCAGATCTCACTGAAACAAACTTCAGCCTATTCAAACCAAGGAATGCAGAATGATTTAATTGCAGAAATGAAATTGAATTGCAGGAATGGAATCGGCACAAACAAGATGCAGAAATTGATGCTCAGTTCTTTGTAAATGAAACCAGCTACAATTTGAATTCAGAAGGTAAGTAAAACGAAATTGCTTGATACGAAATTCAAGCACTGAAGATAAGAGTTGATACGCAAGGAGAAAAGAAGAAAAACTGGTACGCAAACTGAAATCCAGTTTCAAAACTGATTTGAGTGCAGAATTAGCTAATCTAAGTGCAATTGTTTACCCTACTTACAATCCAGCTAATAAGAATACAAAATTGAAACACTACTTAAGGCCGAAACTTTGCAGCAAGGTAAACTAAGTAACTGATACAGCTTCGGAAAAATTGATACGCAGGACACAGAATTCCGCTACGAAACTAAGTGTAGAAACGAAATTAATGCTAAGCAAACTAAACTAATTACAATTGCTCATTAACAAACTACTTAGCTACT
Organism: Boesenbergia rotunda; assembly: GCA_024364735.1. Classification (NCBI taxonomy): domain Eukaryota; kingdom Viridiplantae; phylum Streptophyta; class Magnoliopsida; order Zingiberales; family Zingiberaceae; genus Boesenbergia; species Boesenbergia rotunda. The sequence continues at coordinate 549,338 of JAGFNQ010006346.1, forward strand.
AATTGCAAACTGAGAATTGAAACCTAAATTAAGCAGAAACGATTCAGACAATGAAATTAAAGTGGCTGATACAAAATTCAGAAACAGAAATGTACGCAGGAATGAAATTGCAGCTGATACAATGAAAATTAATTAAAGAAACTAAGCCTCAATCCTCCCTTAGCTCAAAACCTCCTTGCTCGTCACACAAGGGCAAGCCAAGAACCCCTTCAGCTCCACAAATCACTGGAAAACAGCTTCAATTGATCGACTCTGCTCAATCTACACTCAGCTGGGGAAATCCAATCCGAACACCTCGATCTCAATGAATGGGATTGCGATGATGATTTGAAGATGCTCTGAGCTCACCTTAGGACCCCTACAGATGGCTCAGATGGACGAAAATGGCACATGGATGAGATCCAAGTGATCGGACCACAGAACTGCCGAAACCCTCAAGCAGCTCTGTCCGGCGCAAATTTGAGCTGAAATCTCCAAAGAAACTATCCCCCAATGATTTAGATCTTGATCCAAGGTTGAGGTTGAGGTGGTCACGCCTTCAAACTAAGGAAATTGCAAGAAAAAACGAAGAACAAACAAAGAAGGAGCATTGTTGCGGCGAAGACGCGACGAGGAAGAAGCTGAGGGAAAATTTGATTAAATACTAACGAATGAACGGTTGAGATTGTTTTGGATTAATCCAACCGCTAAAACTGCTCTGATTGAACCCAAAATTTAACGACGTTGATCAGGGGTCAGGATCTGCCTCGAGGTATCTCGGATCTTCCAGATTTGCAATGGATGGCCCAGATCAACCTGATCTTTGAATGGATAGTCTAGGTCCTCCCGAGCTCGATCCAACGGTCAAATGATCTCTGATTTTGATAAAACCTTCAGATCTTGATCCAAATGCTTGATTAACCTTAATCCCATCTCGGATTCACTAGATCAGTGGCAGATGGTCCGGATCTTCTCTTTTCTCAAATGAATGGTCTAGATCCCCTTGTCTTGATCCAACGGCTGGATCTTCTCCAATTTGCCCCTAAACCTCCAAATCTCATTATGATGATCAGATCTACCTTTCCTCAGCTTGGATCCATCTGATTTGACCTGGATGATCGAGATCTGCTTAACTTCTGAATGGACGGCTCATAGTTCTCCAGAGCTTGATCGCCTTGATCTGAGCCTGATCCTGACCATTCTTGACCTCGGTCCATGATCCTTTCATGCCTATAAAAATAGATCGACAATTAAGTTCAAAAATATTTCAAATGTATAAAGATTTGCACTAAAGCCCAAAATAGAACTAATCTATGGAACCGAGGGTAAATTCAATGTTACACATGTAAAATGTGTGTCAAACATGGATTTTAACATCTGAAATAATCAATAAAATAGCACTCATTAAGGGCCTCGGAAACGGGAAGTCCTTCGATCCAAGTTGTGGGCCAGCTCGGGGCAGAGATGGGCCCAATGAAGAAGTAACACTCCTTCCATCCCTTGTTAGAAGTGGGAAGATTCAGGAGGAAGGAAGCCTTGGCTCGGGCTTGGAAGAAGAAGTCGCCCGCTTCTTGCTGTTTGGGATAGAAAAGGTAATGGAAATTTTCCGGTTCCAGGGGAATCCGGAGTAAGGAAAAAACGATGACCGAGCCACACATTAGACGTATGGCGTTGGGAGCCAGCTGAGGTAAGGGAATTTGGAAGTAGTCGCAGACAGCGGAAAGGAAAGGATGAATGGGGAAACGGAGACCGGCTTGTAAATGGTCCCGAGATAGAGCAATGTAGCCCAAGGGGGCGGAATCCGGTCGGTCATGCGATTCAGGCAGGTGCAGCAGGTGGTCGACAGGGATTAAGAAATCCGACCGTATTTGCTCCACGTCGTGAGCAGCGAGGGTAGTTATCATGGTGGAATACCAAGGCCGAGAAGGGGATGGAGACGAGGAGGAAGAGGCCATCGGATAAAAAGGAGACGGGAAGCTAACCGGTGGAAGGAGTCGCCGGAGGAAAGTTGAGGAGGAGCAGCTGTCGGGGCTCTAGCAGCAAGCGAAGCGGCGGACAACGAGGTGGGGGTTTTTGAATGCACAAAGAAGCAGGGGCAGAGAAAGGGCATACTTATGGGAATAGGCGAGGGATGTTGGTCGTTTGATGAAGAACCGGGAGAAACGTGTGAGCCCGCCCTAGTCGTCGGATTAGGCTCGGGTGGTGTGCATGATGGCAAAACACGAATGTGGGTAGAGCACTCGCGGAGAGAGAGGGCGTATTCGTCGGTACGCGAGCATAAACGGATCAGGGGCGCGAGTCTCATGCCATTAGGGCGGCAATCAATGAGAGCCTACGCCCGGTGTCCGAGGGGCGCGCCAGGCTTGAGCCAGAGTTAGGGTCCAGTCAGTCGGACTACGTGCCTCCTTCGACTAGACTTGAGGGGGATGCTTATGATCCCGGGCCAGCTTGCGTGTAGCCTGGCCCGGCAGCCTGACGCCTAGTCAGAAGGAAGATGGTTAGTGGGCTGTAAAGGCCCGCTGGATAGGGGTCGCTTGAACCTAGGCCCCTAAACTGACGCGTCGTGGTTCACGCTCTTTAGTATTAACCTGACCCAGAGTCGGATGTTTATGCTCTAATACTCCTCCAAGTTTGGCTCTCCCCCCGACGCGTGGCGGCCCACGCTCCGAGGGTAAGCCCGAACTGGAAGAGGCGTTACTTAGTGCCCCAGTCGGCACCCTCATAGGCCCTCAGCCGGCCTCGTTACATGGTGCCCCCAGTTGGCACCCTCATAGGCCCTCAGCCGGCCTCGTTACTTAGTGCCCTCAGTCGGCACCCTCATAGGCCCTCAGTCGGCCTCGTCACTCAGTGCCCCAGTCGGCACGACCACTCCTTGACACCAGACTGCCAGAAGCTGTACGGGGTCGGCGCAGGACTGAAGTCATCTTGGTCTCAAGGGACGGATATCTCGTCGAGGTATTGATCTTCCTGCCATATCCTGTCCCCCCCTCCCCCCGTACCAAGACCACATACCCTGATGTTAGGTCGAGCGGCGTCCAACGACGCCAACTCTTAAGTTGACAGTGCCCCTTTCCTTAATACAGCATGTGCTACTTTATCCTGCCACCTCTGGGCATGCATTACCCCGTCCTCGCTGTATGACAACAGGTGGTAGGCGGGGAAGGAGTTGTCAGCTTCCCCGGCTATGTAAGCCTCCTCACTCCGTATTTCTCAAGTACGCGCGATAGTGCAATTTCATACTGTTCTATTGCTTTCCATCGCCACCATTGAGTACTGACTTGACCGTCGGAGTGCCTAACCGGGGATTTTTCCCGGCGGGTTCTAATGGTCTCTGTCTTGTAGGTGATAGGTGATCCAGCTCGTTAGACCACCTCAACGACCTCGCTCTCTCCAGAGGCTCACTCAACTGTAGGGGCATCCAACTCACTTTACGATAGGATCAGGTATAATGTGCGGAAGTTTTAAATTGTTACATGATTCAAATCTAATCAGGTATGAAAGATGAAGGCATCATGTAATATCTTACAATTCCCTAAGGTGCAGAGAATATTATGCAATGGTCTTCCAACATGCTACAGTGACAAAGCATTCATTAAACTCCCAAGTATACTATTTATGATTTGAATCCCAATGTATTGTAGGATATTTCTTTTAATAAAATGAAAAATCTAGGAAGTTGAAACGTTGATCCGCCTCCTGGATTAATTGAACCCGGTCTTTACAGAATTTTAAGATTTTATTTTTAGGATTCAGGTTTTTAAGTTAAAAAATAATTAAAATAAGAAAATTTTAAATGTTCATGAATTATAATAATGTATTTATAATTTATATATGAGACATTGATTTTTAAAAATTTAAAATATATATATATATATAATCGGGGAGCCTGGATTGAATCCAGGCGCCCCGACTATGGTATGTTTGGGCGCCTAAATTCAATCCAAGCGTCCCGATTGACATCGTAGATAATTGTATATGCGACTGCCACACAAAGTATGTTTGGGCGCCGGAGGCGTGAGACGCTACTTCCGGCGGCGCCGGAGGCGTCCCGCGACGCTTCCGGCGCCGCCGGTTTTATTTTCCTTTTTCATTAATTAAAAAAAATAATTTCTCAAAAAATTCAAACAATTCCTTAAAAAATTCTTATAAATTTTATTTAAAATCAGAAATCATATAAAATATTTTAAAAAAATCAGAAATCAAATAAATTAAAATTTAAAATTTAAAAATTATAATAAAAAAATTTTATTTATTAAATCAGATTTAAAATTTAAATATATAAAAAATTATATTTAAACATATAAATTTAAAAAATCATATTTAAATCAGAATATCAGATTTATTTGAATTATAATATTAAATATTTAAATCATATTTATATGAATCATATTTAAATCATATTTTAAAAAATTATAATAAATTTAATTAATTCATATAAATCAGATTTATATTTTAATAATAATTTTTTCCCAATTATATATATATATTTGTTATTCATTGATTATTATTGATTTATTGTTATTGATTTCAATTTTCAGCGGCGTGAATTGAGTTGATTCTAAACCATGTCAAATACAGTAATTTCATCTACTCGAAAAGACATTGCTTGGAGTTATGCAACATGTTCAGATCCTAAAAATCCAAATATTGTCACTTGTATTTTTTGTGGTAAAATAACAAATGGCGGAATTTATCGACACAAGTTGCATTTAGTTGGAGGCAATAGAAATGTGAAAGCTTGTCCGAAATGTCCCAAGCATGTTAAAGAAGAAATTAGAGAGTTCATACAAAAAAAGAGTACTTTGAAAAATCAAATGGATGATATTCCGCATTCTGATGATATTGATGATTTGGAAGATTTGGAAGAACATGAAGATGACCATCAAAGTAAAGTGAAAGGAAAACGACCAATATCTGATTCAAGCATCCATCCTACGGTCCAAGGTAAAAAGTGCAAACAAAAGATGTTGATGAAATTGTCAAACAAAGACGTGCAAAAAACAAAGGACAATTTGATGAAAATAAAAAGAAGTTGAGAGAGATTGCGGTTGAGAAATTTGCAAGATGGATGTATGATGCTAGAATCCCTTTCAATGCGGTTAAATATGATTCTTTTGAGCCTTGTATTGAAGCTATTGGACAATTTGGATCTGGGATGAAACCTCCATCATATCATGAAGTGAGAGTTAAGTATTTAAAAAAAGAGTTGGAAAATACGAACTTGCTCCTCAAATCCCACGAAGAAGATCATGCTAATTAAGTTTGGGTGCACAATCATGGCAGATAGATGGACAGATAAAAAGGGTAGGACTCTTATAAATTTTTTGGTAAATGGTCCCAAAGGAAGTGTTTTTGTTGAATCAGTTGATGCTTCAGGCTATTCTCACACAGCTGACAAGATGTTTGAGTTACTTTCTAAATTTGTATATCGCATTGGAGAAAAAAATGTGGTTCAGATCGTAACAGATAATGCAAGTTGCAATGTTAGTGCAGGTAATATTTTAAATATATATTATTTTCAAGTTTCAATTAATAATTGGATATTTGTATCATATTTTTATTTTTTTTTTTGACTAATTTTATTTTTTTCAGGTCGTCTTTTGGAAAATCGATTTCCACACTTGTACTGGACTCCTTGTGCAGCTCATTGTTTAGATTTGTTGTTCGAGGATATATTCAAAATTCTTCATCTTAGAAAACTGCATGAACGGGCGTTGATGGTGAATGATTATATTTATAACAGACCACAAGTATTGAGCATGATGAGAGAGTTTACTGGGCTGAGAGACATGGTAAGAACCCCAAAGACACATTTTGCAACGGCTTTTTTGACTTTAAAGCGGTTTCATGTACAACAAGCAAATTTGAGAAAGATGTTTACATCTGAAAAGTGGGCAAATAGTCAATTTTCGAAGGAGGCTGCAGGAAAACGTGTAGCAGAAGTGATATTGATGCCTTCGTTTTGGAAAAATATGGTTTTTGCATTAAAAGTTGGTGGCCCTTTGGTGAAAGTATTGCGACTGGTAGATGGTGAAAAAAGATCTCCTATGGGTTATATTTATGAGTCAATGGACAGAGCTAAAGAAGCTATTGCTGCGTCATTTAATAATAATGAAGAGAAATATCGAAGTGTTTTTGAATTCATTGACAAAAGATGGAACATTCAACTCCATCGACCTTTGCACGCAGCTGGATATTTCTTGAATCCAGAGTGTTTTTACTCAAACCCTGACATAGAAAATGATACAGAAGTGATGGAGGGTTTGTACAAGTGCATATCTAGATTGGTGAGAGGTGAGGATTTACAAGATCAGATCACGAATCAATTGGAAAAGTACAAGAAAGCAGAAGGACTTTTTGTTTTGCCAATGGCTATCAGACAAAGAACTTTAAAATCACCAGGTAAATTTGCAAATAATTTGTTGGGACTTGTGATATTTCAATATTGGATGATATCATTACAATAAAGTTAATCTTATAATTTATATGTTTTTTGTGTTTCAAGCTGATTGGTGGTCTTCTTATGGTGCATCAACGCCTGAATTAAAAACATTTGCAATGAAGATTTTAAACCTCATATGCTCTGCTTCTGGTTGTGAACGTAATTGGAGTGTTTTTGAACATGTAAGTTAGAGTTTTTTTTAATACTTATTAAAAATTATATTATGGACTTAACCTTTGATTTCTTAATTTTTTTTGTAGATACATTCCAAGAAGAGAAATAGGTTATCTCAACAACGATTGAATGATTTGGTATATATCAAGTACAATAGAGCTTTGAGGCGTAGATATGACATGCGAGATAAGATTGATCCTATTTCTTTATCAGAGATAGATGATAGTAATGAATGGTTGTTGGGAAAATTAGATGACAGTGATAAAGACAATGAAAATGATTTTGTTTTTGAAGGTGAAGATTTGCGTTGGAGTGATGTAGCACGGGCATCTGGGGTTGGTGAAAGTGCATATGACTTTCGATCTCGGAATGCATCTTCTTCAAAAGGAGCATCATCATCTGCTTCAGCAAAAAGAAAACAAATTTCGGCTCAAACTAGTCTTGTCGATGAAGAAGAGATTAACGTTGATGATGAAATTGAAGAAGAAGATACCGATGGATACAAATCAAGCGATGGAGCTGATGACATAGATTTGGATAATGAAGATGAAGAAGATGATGATTTTGATATTTGATATTTCATTTTCATCTAAGCATTGATTCAGACTTTTGATTTAGTTTTAGTTTTTTGAATAATCTACAGTTTTATCAAGTTGTTATTGTCATTTGGATTTTCAAAGACATTTTCAAAGATTTTTGATAGATATAATAGTTCTTTTGTTTATTACGCTTTTTCCGTAAAGCCCACGCTTCGCTTTGCGCTTTGCGCCTTAAGCCCCAAGACCCTTGAGCGCTTTTGTGCGCTTTGCGCTTGTGACAACTATGTTACTTCTACAATTCCACACTAGGCAAGGTGTTTGTCGTTAGAAATAGTGTTTTTCTCGAAAGAGAGTTTATTTCTTGAAGAAATAGTGGGAGTAAAATCTATCATGAAGAAGTTCAAGATGCAGATGGTACTGAGGCCTTGATGGACATTGAACAAGCACCATAAAGTGTTGTGGATCATGAGATTGTTGCACAAGAAGTTGTGGAGCAACAACCTGTTCAAGTAGATCAACCTCTTCGCAGATATGATAGGATACGTCGTCAGCCTGAGAGATACTCATTTCTCTTATCTGACCATGATGACGTTATGCTTGTTGAGTTGAACGAGCCTACGTCCTATCAAGAAGCTGTGATGAGCCCAAATTCTGAGAAATGGCTAGAGGCTATGAAGTCCGAAATACAATCCATGTACACTAACCAAGTATGGACTTTGGTTGATCCACTTGAGGGAATTAAACCCATTGGGTGTAAGTGGGTTTTTAAAAGAAAGACTGACATGAATGGTCTTATACATACCTATAAAGGGCAATTGATAGCTAAAAGTCTCAAGCAGATTCATGGTATCGACTATGATGAAACTTTTTCACCCGTTACGATGCTTAAGTCTATCCGAATCATGTTTGCTATTGCAACTTACCATGATTACGAGATCTGACAGATGGATGTCAAAACCGCATTCCTAAATGGGAATCTACTCGAGGATGTGTACATGACACAACCTGAGGGTTTTGTAGATCCAGAGCATGCTGGAAAGGTATGTAAGTTGCAAAGGTCCATTTATGGGCTAAATCTTCTCGAAGCTGGAATCTTCGATTCGATGATACAATCAAAGCGTTTGGTTTCATCAAGAATGAAGATGAACCCTGTGTCTACAAGAGGGTTAGTGGGAGCACAGTTATCTTCCTGATCTTGTATGTGGATGACATACTCATTGGAAATGATATCCCTTCACTACAGTCTGTGAAGACGTGGTTAGGAAATTGTTTCTAAATGAAAGACTTAGGTGAAGCAACCTATATCCTAGGCATCAAGATCTATACAGATAGATCTAAGAAATTGTTTGATTTAAGTCAAAGTACATATATTGATAAGGTGCTTAATCGTTTTGCCATGCAGAATTCCAAGAAGAGATTTCTGCTGATGTCACATGGTGTGAGTCTTTCGAAGACTCAATGCCCCTCTTCTAAGGAGGAGAGAGACCGCATGTAGGGGTGAGCAAAAATTTGAAAAAACCGAATTAACCGAACCGAACCGACCGAATTTTGAAATTCGGTTCGGTTAATTCGGTTTTCAGTTTTTTTTTTCAAAATTCAATTCGATTTTCGGTTAATTCGGTTCGGTTTTCGGTTTTGAATTTTGTAATTCGGTTAAACCGAATAAACCGAATAAGAATATTAATTTAATTATTTTTTATTTAAAAATATAATTAAATTAAATTAAATCTATTTTTTTATTAAAATCAAATATAATTTTAAAATTTCGGTTAAATCGGTTAATTCAGTTTTAACCGAATTAACCGATATTTTATCGGTTCGGTTTTCTCGGTTTTTATTAAGAAATTCGGTCGGTTGGTTATTTTGAAAAATATCGGTTTATTCGATTTTCGGTCTATTCGGTTCGGTTTTAACCGAATACTCACCCCTAACCGCATGGATCAGATCCCTTATGCATCCGCTATAGAGTCTATCATGTACGCCATGCTTTGTATTCGTCCAGATGTCTTGTATGTTTTAAGCATAACGAGCAAATACCAGTCAGATCCAAGGTGAAAGTCACTGTACAGTTGTCAAGAATATTCTTAATTACTTATGAAGGACGAAAGAATATTTTTAGATATTTGGAGGCAATGAAGAGCTAGTTGTAAAGGGTTACGGTGACGCAAGCTTCCAAACCGACACGGATGATTTCAGATCGCAGTCAGGGTATATATTTTGCTTAAACGGTGGCGCTGTGAGCTGAAAGAGTTTGAAGCAGGACACAGTCGCAGATTCTACAACAGAGGCTGAGCATATTATTGTGTCTGATGCAGCAAAAGAGGTTGTTTGGATTCGGAAGTTCATTACAGAGCTTGTTGTGGTTCCTAGTATAGCAGACCCGATAGACCTCTATTGTGACAACAATAGGGCTATTGCATAGGTTAAGGAACCTCACTCTCATCAGTGGACTAAACACATATTACGACGTTTCCATCTCATTCGAGAGATCATCGATAGAGGAGATGTGAGGATATCTAGAGTATCCATTGATGCTAACATCCTGAATCCTTTGACCAAGGCTTTGGCACAGAAGAAACATGATGGTCACACTAGGTCACTGGGTATTAGATATTACAGTGTTTGACACTAGTGCTAGTGGGAGATTGTTAGCAGGAGCCTTAGAGCCAATTATGTGATGATTGACTAGGAACTTTTTATATCATATTCTATCATTAATAAAGACATATTTGGTTATTATACTTATTTTATATTTGTGTTAAATAACTAAGTATAATAATGTCCTTGGGTAGTAGGTTTTTATCTATATCATATCGATTGGTTGAATTGATAGTGAGATGATGTAGAAAATACTACATTAAACCATTCCTAGTAAAGCATTAATATTCAAGGACAATATTAATGCATGGAGACTAGCATGTAGGTCAATTGATGACTTGAGCTCACAAGTCATGGATATATGATATCAAGTTGACACATGAGTATATATTAGAGAATATCTACTGAATTAACCCGCCATGAGAAAATTTCATAGATTATTATACGAGTGTCATAAACTTTCTCATGTGACTATTAGTATGAATAGTCCTTAGACCTGAAGTCACTACGGTTCCTTATAAAAGGAGTTATGCACTTTGGTATCGTCAAACATCACCTGTAATAGGGTGGACTATAAAGGCTATCACTGGGTATGTAATGAATTATGCAGAGGGATGTGAGTGATGTAGATGGGATTTATCCCTCCCATATGACGGGAGGGATAGTTGTGGGCCTCTTGATCGAGTAGGACTACTAAAATGCATGGTCATGCTCAAATGAGTCAATATGAGATATTGAGCTCATTTGTTTGAGTGAGTCTACTCGAGGATCAAAAAACACATAGATTGATTGAGAATGACACGGTGTATGCCTCGTTGGTCAATCTAGATATCAAGGATAAAAGGACAAGGTCATATATTGTCATAGTCACAGAGGTAAAATCGGATCTGGACTTTCTCGTCACTTGGGTAGCAATGATGCATTGCTAGATGTCGCTCATTGCTTATGTTTCTAAAGTGGTTTAGACACATTGCTAACGTTACGAGAACCTATTGGGTCACACAATAAGGACACGATGCTTCGGAGATTAATTGATCTTAGTTTGACTAAGATTTGATCCGAATTGGATTAATTGAGTTAGACTCAAGTGATTCGAATTGGATTATGGGATTGAGATCTAATTTGAGTTTGACTCATTTAGATTAGACTCAACTACATTTGAATAAGATATTAATTCATTAAAATGTTTAATAAATTAATAATAGAGGAAGATGAAATGTTCTCTTCATTGGATGAAGAGATGTTGAAGAGCCACATGAGAAAATATGCTCTAATTGGGGTTTTATTGACGTTAATGGAGGGAAGCTAAAGGGACAAAAACTCTTTATATTCATGGGATGAGTATAAACGAGTTTTTCTTTTCATTTGGATGAAGAACTTGTCATTTTTCTTTCCTTTCCTTCTCTTGGCCGAAATCCCTCTTCTCCCTCTCCTTCTTGCTTTGTGAATCTCTTCTTATGGCTAGCACCACAAAGGTGATTCTTCTCCGAAGCTTGAGAGATCGTGTTCGTGTGGATATGCATAGAGGCACGGACACTTGAACGTGCAAGAGATCCGACATACCTCGGACAAGCGGGATAAGCGAAGGGCACGCGTCAAAGGTATATCTATACGATAGGAATTTGTAAATTAACTTTGTATGAGTTTTCTTTTGCATGAATCACTCGTGCGATCTATTATTTCCACTGCGTTTTTGAATATGCCTATAGATCTTTACAGTAATTACTATACTTCCAATCAAAATTAGATTGAAAAAAGTAGAACAAAAATGACCATATGGTGAAACAAATATGAAGAACATTAATAGAGAAGAAGTTATAGTGGAAACAAAGATATGTGGCATAATGAAAGATTAGAAGCACACAATCTCTCTAGAGGAACAATATAAATCTCATACGAATAATATTTACTTATGGTTTTGTTTTACTAATCTGATGCATTCATACAAAGACATATATATTCTATTGTCACAAAGTTGTAGCATCACACACATATCTTATTCTTTTTGTTTTTCATTAACTTAACTATGTCTAGCAACTTGAAAAGGAGAAGACAACTTACACTAGTAGAATAACAATTTGGAGGCGAACAACCTTTTTTACTATGATTATTGCTAATATAGGTCTTAGAAAATTAACTATTCAGAAATTGTTGAAACCAGGAAGTAGATCTCTTGGGGTATCTCTTTAATCCATTTTTGTAATCCACATATATGATACCAAATCGAACTGTGTAACCATTCAACCACTCAAAATTATCTAACAATGACCATGCAAAGTATCCTCTCACATTGGCTCCCTCCCTGCCAAAGTAACACATATATGTAAGTAAAAAATAATCAAAATGATAATTAGTTTTACATAATGTTTTAATATCATACCTAATAGCTTCCCCAACAAAGTGTAAATGTTGTTTGTAGTAATCAATCCTCATATCATCTTGTAGGGCTTTATCCAGTGGCCATGATGCATTATTCACCTCATCAACTCCTAATGACCAGAATCAGTCACACAAAGAAAAAAATTATGATTTCTAGGAACTATCACTATCAGATAGAAACTCTACCATTCTCTGTGATGTAGATGAGTGGATTGTTGTATTTGTTCTTGAGATACAGAATTATCTCTCTTATCCCTCTTGGGTAGATAAAGAGCCAACTAGAGCCAGCCTACATGGATCACATACCTTCTTATTCTACATGTTTTATAAAAAAAATAGTTTGTCTCGTAAAGTTTTTATTTATTCATCTTTTCTCAAGCTGGCAATATATACCTGTGTGCCAATTCTAACTCCTCTGCGTATACCTGTAATATCGAATACAGTTAGATGAAACCGAAAGGATTAAAGCATTAGTAGCTTAATTGTTTGATTTGTGTTTATATAATCACTACCAGTTTGTAGGCTGTGTGAATCTGAATCATAGCTAACATTAACTCTCGACAAGAGTGAAATGGAATCAGCGAAGTATGTGGTATAGTAATTAAGTCCGATGAAATCGAATGATGATTTAACCAGTTGAGATTGTTCTATGCTAAACTTTGGAAGGCGATCACCAACAAGGGCTCTCATTGTGAAAGGATAGTCCCCTTGAGTTAAGGGGTCCATGAACCTACAATAAAATTATTTCATGCATGAATAATTATCATTAGAAAAGAAAAGAGAGATGAATGATAGAGCTCACCATCCAAACATGAAATCTAGAGAACGAGAGACTGCATCTTCATCCTCTTTGGTGTTGGAGTAAGGCACAAACCAGTGGCTTACTAGTGTTATGCCTATCAATCCCTTTTGAGATACCTAAGAATGGATTAAAATAAGTCTTAATCCAGTCACTAATATCTGAAAGAATTTTGATTACGAGCTAGAATCATTGAGTCCAAACCATTTTATTCCATTTGTTAACAAAAGCTTTTATATTGAACAAAGACAGCTACTATATCAAAGGTTATTCTTTCATATTCCTTTTTTTTTCTGTTGAACTTTTCTTGTCAAGGCATTAGCAATCCTCAAGGTTTTAGTTCAGCTTTCGCTGTCGTGCCGCTGTGCTACTGAATAGCTAAATGAAGATGTACAAACATATGCTTTGGAGGAAAAAGGATACCTGATATTTGTCTCTGTATAGCTTGGCAGCAGTTGCATGGGCCAGTAATTGATGATGAGCACAGAGGTAGGGCTCTGTGGATGAGTTACCTCTTCCACACTTAAAAAATTCAAAGGGAGAGCATCTGTTAGGAGGGAACACACCACTCGAGTACCCTGCACTACAGTATGACCATGGCTCATTGAATGTAATCCAGTGCTTCACTCGGTCTCCAAATTCCCTGAAGCACAGCTCGGCGTAATCTCTGAAGTCATCTCTGTCATCACACAATGTAGTGATTGTCTCTTCTTCCTTTTCTTTTTTTTTTCTTAATGAAGGTGAAAATTAAATTATCATCTGAACTCACACAACAAGGGGACTAAGGAAGCCCAAGTACTCTGATTCAAGACTCTGAGGAAGATCCCAGTGAAAGAGGGTCACAAACGGCTGCAAATCTGCACAAGCATAATTCTTGTTTGAGTTTCAGTTTCTTGATTGCAATAATAGCTAGTGATTACCATTGGCAAGAAGATCATTGATGAGGTTGTTATAGAAATTTATGCCGTCCCAGTTGATTCCACCACTTAAGCTTCCATCTGAAAGTATTGTATCTTTAATCATCTCAAAGTTGTAGCTATTAGCAATAGCTTAATTAATTATTTTAATGTAGCTGGGTTTCATACTTGGTAGGATTCTAGACCATGAGATAGAGAACCTGAAAGCATCCATCCCCATATATTTTAAGAACTTTATGTCTTCCTGCAACAATCCATGCACAGATAGAGTTAATTAATCAGTAATATAAATATACATATATAGCTAGATAGACTATCTTGAATATGATTACGGACCTTATAACGATGATAAAAATCAACAGCCACATCACCATTGCTCTTATCCATTATTGCTTCTGTCAAAACATCAACACTCACGCCTTAATTTCTCGAGCAAGTCAGTCAAAATTTGGATTGAATGTCACATTCTGTGGAAATTGTAAATGGCCAGCGTAGCGTATAGTTCTGTATTAAAAACGACCCTTTGTCCCATTTTTTTTCTTGCTTTTGTCTTTTTTTTTTCTTCCGAAATACCAGTTCTGGACGTAACACGCGCTGGATGGAAGTCTTTATGCTAAAATCTAAAAACATGGTAATAATTCAAAGATATTTACAATTTAATATGAAAATTATACATATTAAATTATACGTGTAATAATCCTACGGTGATTAGTAAACAAAGAAGGGCTATATATATATATATATATATATATATATATATATATATATATATACTTAAATTGCCTATGTATTGCTTATAATTTTATAGGAGTATCCTAAATTACTATTAGTAAAAACCGTTAAAAAAATAAATAAAAATTTTCCTCTCCTCCAGCCATAAGAACCATTTGACCGTCCAAATTGTCCCCATGGGTTGGATCGGATGGTAAGGTGCCTGACTATTTACTTGGAGGTCACAGGTTTGAGCGTCGCCAGTTCCGCACGGGGATAAAATCCTGATCTACCGGCTTTAATCCGCTCGACCTCAAGCGCCTCACTACACCAGTGATAACCGTGGTTTGCCTCCCTCTGGAAACTTATGGAGCCAGGGTCAGGGGTTGCTAAGGTGGCGGTTCCACTTTTTACATTTGGCAGTCCAAATTGTCCCCACGGGGATTCGGAGTGGTTAGTGCATGGAGGTGTTGTCTAAGAGGTCCTGGGTTCGAGTCGCGCGAGGCACACTGGATTAAAACTCTGGGCGTTTGGTGTATTAATTCTCGGCCCAATTGTGCACTAATTACTCAGGGGATCGTGATTTACCTCCCTCGTGATGACCTTGGGACGGGTGCGGCGGGGGCGCTGGGGGCGAACGATTTCGCCTTTTGTCATTTGACAGTCCAAATTACTTTTACTCCATCCCTCCATATTTTAAATCATACTAGTATAAATAAACTATTACAGATTTAAAAGAAATTATTTTTTTTACTTTCTTACTTTTCTTTAAACTATTAAAAAAATTATTAATTAATTAATTAACAAATAAAAATATCAACGCGTATAACTTAGTTGGTTAGGATACTAAACTATCCCGAGACCAAGGCTTAATTTTTGACAATACTATTCATTTTAACAAACTTTCATCTATCGGCTAACGAAATTGATGGTTAACCATCGAATCAGCCGTTTTTATGGTTAAACAGTGATTTTATCGTTAGCGTGATTCATGAAGGCCCATTATTTACTGGAAGCCAGTCTTCCATAAGTGTCAGGGCAAAATGTGCATGAAGATCGATAATTTTCTAAGAAAAATTGAGAGAAAGGAAAGAGACCTGGGTGTGTGTGGGTGAAGTTATCCCAAATACTCGGCCCTCTCCCCCCTTCTGAAGCTGCTCCTTCATACTGTAAACGTTAAGCACATATACAATTAAAGCTTTAAACTTCATCGGTGTTTGGAATTAAAGAAGTTGAGGGCGATCGCGGTTAGGGACCTGGTAAGAAGAGGAGGCTGCGCCGAAGAGGAAACCAGTCGGAAAACTGCTTCTTTTAGCGAGTGCCGCAGGGAGAAGATGAAGCAGCAGTAGCAGTGCGGAGAAGAAGGTGTGAGCCATTTGAATCCAGGCGATCGATATTGGAGAAATTAAAGTTGACGAGTAACGTTAAATATAGGAAGGATATGAGATCGAGTCCAGGTGTAAAACCATGTCCACCTTTCAGCTAATATTTTGTTTCTTCTCTTCTTTCGTTTTGTCAAACTCGTGGGAGGCCAATGGGTGTCAGTTGAATTATTTATCTGATTTTGGATAATTTTGGTTGAAAATTTTAGAAAGTGACATTTAATAATTGAAAATGAAGTTAATAATCTATCACTAAATATATTTAGATACAAATTAATAATTTTTAATTTTCTTCATTGCTAACTTCTAACGATCGCGTATACTAAATCTATCACTAAATTTGAAGACCAAAGTAAATTAGTGTATATTTTTAGTATGTCGATCTACCAAAATTTATATTCGATCTTTAAATTAAAGATCGCTTTTAAAATATCAATCATAAAGGTTATTATATTTATTGAATTTATACATCCAATCCAACTTTAATTTTTATTGAACTTGTACCTATTTGTAATATTTACCAAATTAGAATAACATTTATCATCAACCCCACAATCATAACATGCCGATGCAATATTTATCCAAAATTATTCATAAAGTTTTGTTCTAAAGTCAAAATCAAAAGTTCAATCCCACCTCACGTTGTTTCACAATATTTGGAAAACTCATGCAATTCTAATCCCACCCCACGCTGTTTCAAAATATTTGAAAAACTCAAACAATTATAATGAAAGGATAGGTCCGCTATTTTAACTCTCTCTAAAACCTACCCAATAGATATATAAAGATTAATTCAAATATATAGGTACAATGGAAGGACGACTAGTTGTTATCCCTAGTATCCACAGTTCGATCTTCAACTATGACGTATTTTATAAAAAAATTTCCTTCAAATGAGACCAAATCCTGGGACACTAAGCTTCTGGATCACTCGCAATGAGCGCTTCTCGATTTACCCTGACGGCTAGTAAAAAATATTCGTAAGACCGAGCCAGTCGCTCAAGGCTTGATATTACCCAACCCCATTAATTATGTTTTTTTTCTAGAATTTATCCCATAGATATAGAGGGAGAATTAATTTACGTAGGCGTTAAATGCAAAGTGGAATGAAATTAGATCATCGTTTTCTAAGAATTGATTTTTAATTGTTACATTAGATATCTATGAATCCACCACCTGTTACGCTCTAGAGGCAAAATTAAATAGATTTAACTAATAAAGTTTTGATACAACATCGAGTAAGACAAACGTGAGTTAATAAAATGCTTTCTATTTTTGTGTCTTGCGTAGCTTTTCTCTGCAAAAAGATTCAAGTACAGAACGCAGATGGAATTCTCGATCGGGGTTATCGTGCAGCTGTTAGTTACTCCACCAAGCAACCAAACATTTAAGATTTAAATTTCAATCATCATATATTATAGAGTACTTTTCTTCTAATAAGATGATAAATTTAAAGACGTTTTCCGTTTTGGATGGACAATTATGAGTATGATAGGTGGATTGTAAAACTAGACCGTCTATTTTAATCGATTGTAAAATTTAGATACCTTAAATGATGCAGTAACCTATCTCTCTTTCAATTCCTCTGGATTAATTTCCCCTCTCTTATCTTATAGATCTTCTCGACGCACTGAAACCAGATACGGATATACTAGTGTCAAACAGACCAAAGAAGCATACTATAGAAACCATGCAATTTTTTTTTTATTAATGAATTTGCAAAAGAGCTGCATACCTCCTCACAACATCGATCAATTATGATTATTTGGGTTATCCATCACTGCTCGGGCTGATAATCATCCGTGAGTTATCTCTTTCATATAATCTAGAGACAGACAGTAAGGGATGTCTAAAATGAGCATTATCAACTGATGAGGTTGAGTATCCCGTAACTTACATGTGGGCTGAAGAAGTTGTGTGACAAGGTATAACGAGTCTGAACGAATCTCTTTCCAGAGATCCCGAGACCCTCTCGGGAACGGGATCCCCCGGGACCCCCTCCCTTTTCGCGGGTAGACACACCCCAGAGTTCAACTCAGAGGGCGCGTTCCCGAGATCATCTCGGGAAGCCAGGTCCTCGAGACCACCTCGGGGAAGCGGAATGCCCGGGACCCCCTGGCCAGAAGACCCCGAGCTCACCTCGGGCAAGTGGAGCCCAAGAACACCCGATCTCAAGTAACGGTCTCTCTTTTTTAGGATCTACGGATAACTATCACCCCTCATCGCGGAGTCATCATAACTCATAATTGTCACAACGGTCTGAACTTAATGACGGCGTGGACCTTTGCAAAGGTTATCCTGTAACCGACAATCGAGGGACGTGACAATAATCGTGGAGACTTATGAGATAGCCGCCGCAGGTATAAGAGGTACACCAATCCCTCCGGTAAGGAGGTTATGCATTCGCTGCTACTCATACATCTTTCTGCTTAATACTTCTCTTCTCCATCAGGGTACTGACTTGAGCGTCGAAGTGGGTTCCGCCGGATAACCTCTTGCGTGGTCCCCTAACGCTCGTGTTGATCTCGCAGGGCGCAGAGTTCCTCCCCTCCCGTCAGCATCCGCGTGGACTGAACCTCGGTGGCTGCCATCGACGTCAACTCCTTCCGGAACAAGTTTGACGCCGTCAATGGGAAACCAATAAAACACCAGAAGGAGCATCGATGGCCGAGCTGGCGGGACAATCCATCGTCTCGACAAAAGAGGAACTAGATCGATTGGTCGCCAACACCGGTAAGGGTGTGCTCGAACAACATCAGATCAAGCAAGTCGCCTCGCGTCGAGTGGTTACGGGGCAAGTCGAGATCCCCAGAATCTCCATTTCGAACCACCACCACCGAAGATCTGTCTCACCACTGGTGGGGGCATGCGGCGACACCTCCAGTGCACCGGTGAGAGACCCTACGGGACTTGGAGAAAATTAACTCTGCTGCTTCCAGTGTTCTACGACAAGAAGAATGAGGGGAGAAGGGGGAAGGACCAAGGAATTTCCAGCATATCCCCTCTGCACTAGCGTTTCTCTTTGCCTTACGTCAGGCTTGGCAATCCTAGCTCCGTGCTAGCGCTTCTCTTCGCCTTATGAGAGACTTGGCGAACCTAGCTCCGTGCTAGCACTTCATTTATCTCACTGCCTTACGACAGGCTCGGCGATCCTAGCTCCGTGCTAGCGCTTCTCTTCGCCTTACTACAGGCTCGGCGAACCTAGCTCCGCGCTAGCGCTTCATTTATCTCTTCGCCTTACGACAGGTTCGGCGAACCTAGCTCCGCGCTAGTGCATTATTTGTCTCACTGCCTTACAACAGACATGGCGATCCCAGCTCAGCGCTAGCGCTTCTCTTCGCCTTACGACAGACTCGGTGATCCTAGCTCCGTGCTAGCGTTTCTCTTCGCCTTACGAGAGGCTTGACAAACCTAGCTCCGCGCTAGCGCTTCATTTATCTCATTGCCTTACGACAGGCATGACAATCCTAGCTCCACGCTAGCCCTTCTCTTCGCCTTACGACAGGCTCAGCGATCCGAGCTTTGCGCTACCGTTTCTCTTCCGCTTATGACAGGCTCGGCGAACCTAGCTCCGCGCTAGCATTTCATTTATCTCATTGCCTTACGACATGTTTGGCGATCCTAGCTCCGTGCTAGCACTTTTCTTCGCCTTACGACAGGCTCGGCGAACCAAGCTCCACGCTAGTGCTTCATTTATCTCACTGTCTTACGACAGGCTTGGCGATCCTAGCTCCACGCTAGCGTTTCTCTTCACCTTACGACAAGCTCAGCGATCCTAGCTCCGCGCTAGCGCTTCATTTATCTCATTGCCTTATGACAGGCTTAGCGATCCTAGCTCCGCGCTAGCACTTCTCTTTGCCTTACAACAAGCTCGACGAACCTAGCTCCGCGCTAGCGCTTCATTTATCTCACTGCCTTACGACAGGCTTGGCGATCCTAGCTCCGCGCTAGGGTTTCTCTTCGCCTTACGACAGGCTCGACGATCCTAGCTCTGTACTAGCACTTCTCTTCCCTTACGACAGACTCGGCGATCCTAGCTCTGTGCTAGCGCTTCTCATCACCTTACGAGAGGCTCGGTGAATCTAGCTCCACGCTAGCGCTTCATCTATCTCACTGCCTTATGACAGGCTTGGCGATCCTAGCTCCGCGCTAGCGCTTCATTTATCTCATTGCCTTACGACAGGCTTGGCTATCTTAGCTCCACGCTAGCGCTTCTTTTCGCCTTACGACAGGCTCGGTGAACCTAGCTCTGCGCTAACGCTTCTCTTCGCCTTACGACAGACTCAGCAATCCTAGCTCCGTGTTAGCGCTTCATTTATCTCACTGGCTTACGATAGACTTGGCGATCCTGGATCTGCGCTAGCGCTTCTCTTCACCTTATGACAGGCTCGGCAATCCTAGCCCCGTGCTAGCGCTTCTCTTCGCCTTACGAGAGGCTCGACAAACCTAGATCCGCGCTAGCGCTTCATTTATCTCACTGCCTTGCCTTATGACAGGCTTGGAGATCCTAGCTCCGCGCTAGCGCTTCTCTTCGCCTTACGACAGGCTCGACGATCCTAGCTTCGCGCTAACGTTTCTCTTCGCCTTATGACAGACTCGGCGAACCTAGCTCCGTGCTAGCGCTTCATTTATCTCATTGCCTTACTAAAGGCTTGGCGATCCTAGCTCCGCACTAGCGCTTTTCATCGCCATACGACAAACTCGGCGAACCTAGCTTCGCGCTAGCACTTCATTTATCTCACTGCCTTATGACAGGCTTGGCGATCCTAGCTCTGTGCTAGCGTTTCACTTCGCCTTACGACAAGCTTGGCGATCCAAGCTCCGCGCTAGTGTTTCATTTATCTCATTGCCTTACAACAGGCTTAGCGATCCTAGCTCCACGCTAGCACTTCTCTTCGCCTTACGACAGGCTCGACGAACCTAGCTCCGCGCTAGTGTTTCATTTATCTCACTGCCTTACGACAGGCTTGGTGATCCTAGCTCTGCGCTATCGTTTCTCTTCGTCTTACGACAGGCTCGGCGATCCTAGCTCCGTGCTAGCGCTTCTCTTCGCCTTACGACAGGCTCGGCGATCCTAGCTTCGTGCTAGTGCTTCTCTTCACCTTACGAGAGGTTCGGTGAACCTAGCTCCGCGCTAGCGCTTCATCTACCTCACTGTCTTACAACAGGCTTGGCGATCCTAGCTCCGCGGTAGCGCTTCATTTATCTCACAGCCTTACGACAAGCTTAGCGATCTTAGCTCCGCGCTAGCGCTTCTCTTCACCTTATGGCAGGCTCGGCGATCCTAGCTCCGCGTTAGCGCTTCTCTTCGCCTTACGACAGGCTCGGTGAACCTAGCTCTGCGCTAGCGCTTCTCTTCGCCTTACGACAGTCTCGGTGATCCTAGCTCCATGCTAGCGCTTCATTTATCTCACTGCCTTACGATAGGCTTGGCGATCTTGGCTCCGCGCTACCGCTTCTCTTCACCTTACGACAGACTCGGCGATCCTAGCTCCGTGCTAGCGCTTCTCTTCGCCTTACGAGAGGCTCGGGGAACCTAGCTCCGCGCTAGCGCTTCATTTATCTCACTGCCTTATGACAGGCTTGGAGATCCTAGCTCCGTGCTAGCGCTTCTCTTCGTCTTTCGACAGCCTCGGCAATCCTAGTTCCGCTCTAGCGTTTCTCTTCGCCTTATTACAGGCTCGACGAACCTAGCTCCGGGCTACCGCTTCATTTATCTCATTGCCTTATGACAGGCTTGGCGATCTTAGCTCCGCACTAGCGCTTTTCTTCGCCTTACGACAGGCTTGGCCAACGTAGCTTCGCTCTAGCGCTTCATTTATCTCACTGCCTTATGACAGGCTTGGCGATCCTAGCTCCGCGCTAGCGTTTCTCTTCGCCTTACGACAAGCTCAGCGATCCTAGCTCCGCACTAGTGCTTCATTTATCTCATTGCCTTACGACAGACTTAGCGATCCTAGCTCCGCGCTAGCACTTGTCTTCGTCTTATGACAGGCTCGACGAACCCAGCTCCGTGCTAGGGCTTCATTTATCTCACTACCTTACGACAGGCTCGGCGATCCTAGCTTCATGCTAGCGCTTCTCTTCCCCTTACGAGAGGCTCGGCGAACATAGTTCCGCGCTAGCGCTTCATCTATCTCACTGCCTTACGACAGGCTTGGCGATCCTAGCTCCGCGCTAGCGCTTCATTTATCTCACTGCCTTATGACAAGCTTGGCGATCTTAGCTCTGCGCTAGCGCTTCTCTTTACCTTACGACAGACTCGGCGATCCTAGCTCCGCGCTAGTGCTTCTCTTCGTTTTACGACAGGCTCGGTGAACCTAGCTCTGCGCTTGCGCTTCTCTTTGCCTTACGACAGACTCGGCGATCCTAGCTCCGTGCTAGCGGTTCATTTATCTCATTGCCTTACGATAGGCTTGGCAATCCTGACTCCGCGCTAGCATTTCTCTTCACCTTACGACAGTCTTGGCGATCCTAGCTCCGTGCTAGCGCTTATCTTCGCCTTACGAGAGGCTCGGCGAACATAGCTCGCTTCATTTATCTCATTGTCTTACGACAGGCTTGGAGATCCTAGCTCTACGCTAGCGCTTCTCTTCGCCTTACCACGGGCTCGGCGATCCTAGCTTCGCGCTAGCGTTTCTTTTCGCCTTATGACAGACTCGGTGAACCTAGCTTCGCGTTAGCGCTTCTCTTTGCCTTATGACAGGCTCGGCGATCCTAGCTCCATGCTAGCGCTTCTCTTCGCCTTACGATAGAACCCAGGGTTGGTCAGTTTGACCAAGGGATAAGCCAAACAGGACTTGATGTTTAGCAGAGAGAAGTCTAGTCAGGATTAAGATGACTAGCAAAGAAGTCCTTATCAAAAAACGAAATCCTGGTGAGTGAAGCTAGGTCCTAGTGAGTGAAACTAGGTGGACGAAATCCTGGTGTGTGAAGCTGGGTCCTAGTGAGTGAAACTAGGTGGACGAAGTCTTGGTGAGTAAAGCTGGGCATGATGTCCTGGTTCGGAAAATTGGGCACGAAGACCTGACCGAGAGATGGACACCGATAACCTGATCAAGGGTTGGGCATGAAGTCCTGGTTCGGGGAATTGGGCACGAAGACCTGGCCGAGGGCTGGACACCGAAGACCTGACCGAGGGTTAGGCACGAAGTCCTGGTTCAGGGAATTGGGCATGAAGTCTTGGTCGCGGATTGGGCACGAAGACCCCTACTCGAGGGTTGAGCACTGAAGTCCTGGTTCGAGGAATTGAGCATGAAGTCATGGTTGAGGATCGGGCAAAAGACTTAGCCGAGCGAGAACTATGGACAGAAGTAGAGACGGGTTGAGGATCGGACATCTCGAGATCCGAAAGTCTCGGAGGCTGAGCAAAAGTCCAACCAGAGGTCCTAGTTGGCAAAGGGTAACTTCTCTAAGGTGGAGTAGGTGAGGACGCGTTCCCCAGGAAAGGGAACAGTAGGCATCGGTTCGACTTAGGATTTCATTTGAAATCCAAAGTTAGAACTGTTAGTAGGAGCCCTAGAGCCAATTATGTGATGATTGACTAGGGGCATTTTGTATCCTATCTATCATTAATAAAGACATGTTTGGTTATTATACTTACTTTGTATTCTGTGCCGAATGACTAAGTATAATAATGTCCTTGTGTAGTAGGTTCGTATCTACATTATATCAATTGGTTGAATCGATAGTGAGATAATGTAGAGAACACTACACTAAATTATTCCTAGTTAAGCATTAATATTCAGGGACAATATTAATGCATGGAGACTAGCATGTAGGTCAACTGATGACTTGAGCTCACAAGTCATGGATATGTGATATCAAGTTGACACATGAGTATACATTGGAGAATGTGTACTGAATGACCCGCCATGAGAAAGTTTCATAGATTGTCATATGAGTGTCATAGACTTTCTCATGTGACTATTGGTATGAATAGTCCTTAGACCTGAAGTTACTACGGTTCCCTACATAAAGAGTTATGTACTTTGGTATCGTCAAACGTCACCCGTAACAGGGTGGACTATAAAGGCGATCACTGGGTATGTAATGAATTATGCGGAGGGATGTGAGTGATGTAGATGGGATCTATCCCTCCCATATGACGGGAGTGATATCTGTGGGCCCCTTGATCAAGTAGGACTACTGAAGCGCATGACCATGCTCAAATGAATCAATATGAGATATTGAGCTCATTTGTTTGAGTGAGTCTACTCGGGGATCAAGAAACACAAGATTGATTGAGGATGACACGGTCTATACCTCATTGGTCAATCTAGATATCAAGGATAGAAGGACAAAGACATACACTATCATAGTCACGGAGGTTTAGTCGGATCTCGACTTTTCTTGTTACTTGGGTAGCAATGATGCATTGCTAGATGTCGCTCATTGCTTATGTGTCTAAAGTATTTAGGTGCATTGCCAACGTCACGAGAACCTATTGGGTCACACACAAAGGGCACAATGCTTCGGGAAATCCGAGTTAGGAACTCGGGAGTCCAAGCCCGAGTTGGGAACTCGGGAGGCCTAAGCCCGAGTCGGGGACTCGGGAGATCTGAGCCCGAGTTGGGAACTCGGGAGGTCAGTTCCGGGGGACTCGAGTTGGGAACTCGAGAGAGGCCAAGTCGGAGCTCAGCGGGCCGAGTCGGAGCTCGGCGGGCCGAGTCGGAGCTCGGCGGACCGAGTCGGAGCTCGGCGGACCGAGTCGGAGCTCGGCGGATCGGGTCGGCACTCGGCAGACTTGGTCGGGAGATCGAGTCGGGAGCCCGAGAGACCCGGTCGGAGTTGCATGGAGGAAAGAGAAAAGTCTCTTTTCATTGGATGAAAAGATTCTTTTCTTGCATGGGAAAAGATGAAGAGCCACATGAAAAGATGTGCTCTTTATTGGGAAGCCAAAGTGACACAAACCTCTTCATATTCATGGGATGATTATAAAAGAGGGCCTTGTGACTTTGGATGAGATCTTGGTCTTCTTCTTGCCTTAACTCTTCCCTTCCCTTCCTCTCTTCTTCCTCCCCCCTTTTGGCCGAAACCTTATTGTAAGGTTCTTGGTGTTCTGCGAGCTACCTCAAGTTGCTAGCACAACTAAGGTAGCTCTCCCGAAGTTGAAAGATTGTGTCCGTGTGGATACGAATAGAGGTACGGACGCTTCAACGTGCAAGAGATCCGGCGCATCTTAGACGAGCGGGATAGCCGAAGGGCACGCTTCAAAGGTATAAGCAGTAGATAAATCTATTAGATAGATAGCTTTGTACGAGTTTTCTTTCGCATGGATCGCTCGTGGGTTCTTGTTTCCGCTGCGTTTTTATTGTTTTGTGCCGGGAGAACCCAACAAGAACCAGTCAGCTTTGGCTGTCAATCATTAAGGCTTAGGATTATTGGTTTTGTCTTGTGTTTATTTGTCTTGCAGGAACTTGGAGTTGGAGGCAAGAAAGAAGAGCAAACACAAGAAAACTATAGTCTGAGAAAGGGCTTCCTAGGCGTCTGAATAGCTTCCAGGCGCCTGAATAGCTCGCCTTATCTCAGCACCGAGTTCGCTGGTTCGAATCAGGTTTGACTGCTTGTCAGGCGTCCCATAAGCTATCAAGCACCCTATATAATTATATATTGCCTCAACCCAATTATATTTTCCTAGATTGTCGATATCATCAACAATATTTATAAATCCTATTGGTAACTTATAAATAGAAGAAGCAAATAAAACAAAAGACAAAATATACAAAATATAAAATTTGCAAAACAACCTAGCATCGATATTTGTTTTCACACGGAGATAATATTTCTTCATTAGATCTTCCAATCTAGATTGATCAAGCTCTTTCTTTGCCAAAAATATGGTACAATATAACTTTCCATAGGCAACCGTCGAATTCATCTTTACATTAATGTCTTTATCAGGGATTTCAAGCAATAGTAGTATATCTTTGGGTGTGAAGGCGATACCCACATTGTGAAATTTAAATATTTTTTCTTTTGAATCCCAGGTTTCAAAGATGTTAACTAGTATTCCCCTTACTGGAATTTCTAGTATGCTAAGGAAACAAGCAAAGGAGCTATTGCTTATAATGCTAATGTGTTTTTCATGGAGTATCACCTCTTTTTTCTTACCCTTACCTTTTGAGAATATTTGCCCAAAGAAATCTATAAAATGCCCATTTTACTCATCCAATGGAGCTTTTTGGCCGCTATTGAGGTACACCTTTCCATTTCCTGCATTAAAAAAAAAACACAATACAACAAAAGCATATCATTGAACACACAAATAACATTCAAACTAACTAACACCTTTTTGCCCATTCCGTTTTGATATTTTTAACGTTATTACATACAAACTACATATAGTCTACCAGTACTCCTAGTAATTCAATGTACACATCAAAGGATTTGTAAACATCATTCCTAGTTCATCATGTTACTGAGATACTTAAAAGTTTTTTTACTTCATTCACATTACTTTTCTCAATCTAACTTAAATTAAACATACATATTTTTCTTACATATTTTACATAAATATCAAAGTATCTCACCTCCGAAGATGACAAATTCTTCATCATTTTAAATATTTTTAATACTGTAACCTTCGTTCCCCGCTTACTCACAACAGATTCTTCTAGGAACAGACACCAGTTGAAAGGATGGAATCCTTTTGCCAATAGGGACCAACGGAAGCACTTAGAACTCACATTCCTGGTGGAGCTGCCTAGTTGAAGTCAAAGTTTTCTTTACTGTGGTTGTCTCTGTTTTACAGTCGTCGTCTTCATTTTCACCTTAGGATACTAGGGTTGCTGTTTTTGATGATGAAGCAGGAGCGAAAAAGCACCGAGGATTTCAAGTGCTTCAGTAAACATGCCTCCGACATTTACTTTTGTGCTTCAAAAGCAAGTCACAAGGGTAATATGGGCTTTTTCAAAGGGCAAGCTATGCGATTTGGATATTTCCAAAAAGTCTACGTGATTTAAGGAAAAAGCAAAACTTGCTATGTTTTTTGGTAAAATGTCGAATACGTAACATATTTGACTAGTAAACAAAAATATGAATACATGAAAAATTAAAATTCTATATTTTTCTAACACTTAAATCAATAATCAAAAGAAATTAAGTAAAAAAATTTCACCTCGATCAAAAAGTGTTTACGGGTAGCGAAGTGATGATGACGGTGCTGACAACAAATGACGATGATTTTGATAGTAATAGGTTGCAATGATAATGATGTGGGCGGCAAGGACATGTAGTGGAGATTTTGTGATTAAAATTAAGATTAGAGAAAAAATAAATAAGGGATTAAAAGAGGAAGAATTAAAAAAAAACAGGAGGAGAGGAAAAACGAGAGAGAGGGGGAAAAGAAAAATGGGAGAGAGGAAAAAAATAAAACAGGAGAGGGGAACAGAAAACAGAGAAGAGAGAGGGGAAAAAAGAGTAAAAAATATATGAGAGAAACAAAAGAGGAGATTTTTAATTAGATTTTGTGAAAAAATATAAAAAATTTTAAATTTTACAATTACATTTTTTAAATTTTCTGTCCGTGTATACATTTTTTTCCTTCAGATTAGATTTTAAGGGGCGATCGCACCCCCTTAGCCTAATGTAGCTATGCCCTGTTAAAACATTGACCGTTTCAATGTGTTCTATGATTGTTTTTAAATTTATCTTATGATTAGAGAAATTTTTTTATAAGATCGAATTAATCATTTCTAAATTAAGAAGTAAATGCCTGGATTAATATAAAATAGTATTGAAAATAAAAATATTCTTGAAATAACGTTCATTTGATAATTTAAAAAAAAAAAGACTCATTTGATTATTCATTAAACGTGAAACCTAAACCCTTCGATTTTTGTCCATTTAATATCGTCGAGTCCTTCTGTCGATGTCGACTCAACCTTTTGAGTCCCAAAAAATAAAATTAATTTCAATGCTAAGATAATAAATTTGAAGGGAGGATATTCTCAGCTCCATGTCACGTGCGAAGCACGTGCGAGGAAAAAAAAAGACGAGAATTTGTGATATTTATTTATTTTCCTTTCGGTTTAGGATATTATTATTATTATTATTATTATTATTCTCCTTTGGCCCTTAATCAACCACCTCTTCTTTTTCTCGCGACGAGAAACAGCGTCGTCCCAGCGCTGGTTCCGTCCGATGGGAAGGTAAACATACCGCTGGTCTCCGGAAAATGGCGACGCCCGCCTCCACTGGCTTCTTCCTCGCTCCTTTCCAATTCAGGCAAGCTAAATCAGTCTCCTCCTCCGATAAACCTTCCATTTCCCTTTATGCCCCTCTCGGGATCTCGCCGCTGTCTCTCTTCGCCATCACGAAGAAGCCAGCCCGCCGATGTGTCTCTTCCCGGTGCTCCATGGACCCCAATACTTTATTAGAGGAGGAGGAGGAGGCAGATGAGAAGCGCCGGGAACTTAATGCGACGAACTTGCCGTGGGACACGCGCGCCCCCCGCGTCGAGGAGATCTTCGACCAGTGCGGGACAGAGAAGGATGTCGAGGTACCGTTTCCAGGCCATTGGTTACTTGATATGTTACTCATCTTGATTGATTGAGTTGTTAGACCATTGGTCAGAAGATGAAAGTCGCTTTGGGTTGATCGACGACGGTTCGATTCATGGTGTTAAAAGGCCCAACACTGAGCGCATAAGCGCTGCTTAGGGGAATTTTGAGAGCAAACCGCATATGATCTTATGAACACTCTACTTTGTGCAATTTAAAAACCTCGTTTAGTTCATAACTAATTTGAACTAAATCAAATTGACTAAAACTCTAAGCTATTATGGTTAGTGAATTGTAACTTGTAAATGCTCACTTAAACAATTAACAGGTATTTTGTGAGTAATAAATACTTTATATATCACTATCATATGCCTTCACATTTGTTTCCATGTACCATATATGTTGGCAAAAGGCGATTCGCTTGCCCCCAGCGCCCCTGCCAATCCGTCCCAGGGCCAACACGGAGGAGGTAAATTACGAGGGCTACTAGCCCGGATGCTGTGGCTAGTGCGTGGGGAGGGCGGGCACATTGACTTTGCCAAGTTTTGACCCCCAGATCTCATGCTGGCAATACCCACGCACTAACCATCAGTCCATCCTATGAGGACCATGTACCATATATGTGGACTATGTGAACCCTGGTTCAAATTAACTAAACAAAATGAGATTGTGAGAAAATATAAGCATTGTTTCTATTGAATACTTTGATCCTATAATTACATCTACTGGACTTGTGTCTTTGGTTTCATTTGAGTCTAAAGTATTTTTGTTTCATTAATGGAATCCATGCTAGATTGCTAGCACCAAAGCTTAATAAATTTTCAATGTAGAATTCTCTACATTATGATCTCCATTTAAAAATGCAATCTTGATGCGTATGCACTTTAATATTTTAAATTGATGCTATTGCAAATGTATTTCTAATAGAGGTGAATTTTTCTATTAGGAGAAAATGTCTTAAAACAGTCTACAACATTTTTTACTAAAATTTGGGGTTACTAATTTTCTTTTATATTCATCATTATTTTTATTGGGTTTGAGTTTCCTCTTGAATATCCTTTTACAGCCGAAAATTTTAGTATAATGAGGATGATCCATAAGATGCCATGTATTATTTCCCTGAATTGAATTTGTTTTGTCATCTATGGCTTTTCCCCCACAATTTGGCATTCAAGATATATATATATATATATATATATATATAGTTCCTCATTTTTTGTCAGTGATAACCTATTCACTTTTTATTTAATGTGCTAAGATGAATTGGTACTGAGAATAATATATACTATAGGATACAAAATATAGCTTTATTAACTAATGTTACCATTTCTGTTGTATTTTAAATAATAACCACTTGTAGTTGTTTTAATTTATTGTTTGAAGCCAGTGAATCATTACCATAGCTTCTTGGTTTTATTTGGCTCAGACCATTGTTTAATCTGTTCTCACTGTGATTATTTTCGACTTCTTAAAGGAGACGACATTAGCAAGTACCTCTGTCACTGCCAAGGAGGAAATTTCTAATTCACTGAAGTTTCGCGAGTGCCAAAATGGGAAACTAGCAGAAGATGTTGCTGCAGTTCAGGGTGTAAAAATCAGGAGGCGGCCACCAACTGGGCCTTCTAAGCATTATGTTGGGCCTTTTGAATTTCGCTTGGAAAATGAAGGAAATACCCCAAGGAACATCCTAGAAAAAATAATATGGGACAAGGATTTGGAAGTGACACAGGCAATTTCTGATTTAACCTGTGACTAATTTTTTTTTTTTACTATTCTTTCTTAATTGGCGAATGCTTAAAATTCTTATTTCTTCCCTTTAGTTAAAAGAGAGAAGACCTTTAATCACAATAAAGAAAGCCCTAGAGAATGCTCCACCTGTTAGAGATTTTATTGGAACATTGAATGCATCATACGAACATACAGGTATGCCTGCATTGATAGCAGAGGTCAAAAAGGCTTCTCCAAGTAGAGGTGTCTTACGGGAGAATTTTGATCCAGTGAGTGTTTTGTATCCTAGTTTATTTTTTATTTATTCTCCCAGTTTTGTTCATATTTTGTTAAATGATGGGGTTGACACATATATAATATTTGTTCATTTGCTTTTTGATTCCATCTAATCTCAGGCTATTAATAATCTTGCATATTTGATCATTGTTAAACTTTTATATATATATATATATATATAAACGTGCCTGTGCAGATGACACAAGGGGCCTTGAATGAACTCAAGGCGCCTTGCATGAATCTAAGGCGCCTTGGATTGATCCAAGCACAGAATCTTATTATTTTTTTTTTTGAGGTATATTTAGGGTTTAAGATTTAGGGGTTGGGTTATAGAGGGTTAAGGCGTCTTAGATTGATCCTAACACAAAATCTTTATTTTTTTTAATTTTTAATTTTTTTGGGGTATACTTAGAGTTTAAGATTTTAAGATTTTAAGATTTAAAGGTTGGGTTACTACGAGTTTAAGCCAATAAGATTTTCCCTCAAGCGTTCAGTCTTCCCTCTTGGGTTATAGTGTTCACAAAAAAAAAAAATTTAGATGCTTACGGGGTATATTATAAGTATTAAAGAATTCCTTTTTATCAAATATTACAAGATATAAACCATATTTATATACAAAGTTAGAATCTATTCTAAGAAATGATTAGAATTCTATTCTAGGAAATAAATTAGAATTATATTTTAAGGATTAATTTGTATTTTAGGTAAAATAAAAATTAGGGTGCATCAAATTATCCCCAGCTATATTTACAATATTCTAACACTCCCCTTCAAGCTAGAGAATATAAATCATATGCACCCAACTTGTTACATATGTTGTCAATTCGGGACCCTCTAAGTGACTTAGTGAATATATCTGCTAGTTGATCATGTGAATTGACATAATTAGTAGATATTACAACTTTCTCTTTGATAAAGTGACAATCGACTTTAATATACTTTGTCCTCTTATAAAAATTGGATTTGAGGCGATATGCATGGCGGCCTGGTTGTCACATATAAGTGACATTTATGTAATCTCTTCAAATTTTAGTTCCTGAAGCAACTGTTTGAGCCATATAAGCTCTTAATTGACTATGGTCATAGCTCGATACTCTGCCTCTATACTGGATCTTGCTACAACATTCTGCTTTTTACTTTTCAAAGAAACAATATTATCTCCAACAAATATACAAAACTCAGAAGTAGATCTCCTATCAGTGGGAGAACCTGCCAATCTGTATCAGAATACCCTACAACTCGAGTATGCTCTTTGTCTCCATACTTGAGACCCTTTCCTAAAGCGCCTCTGATACATCGAATAATGCGGATCACAACATCCCAATGTTCCTTGCATGGAGAGTTGAGAAACTGACTTATTACACTTACTGTAAATGAGATGTCTGGACGAATAACAGTAAGATAACTTAGTTTCCCTACTAATCACCTGTATCGTTCAGGATCTGGAAGAGGCTCCTCCTGATTTGGCAGGAGCTTGACATTATTATCCATGGGGTTGTCAACTATCTTTGAGTTTAACATTCCTGTTTCATCCAAAATATCGATTGCATACTTCTTTTGAGATATGATTATCCCATCTTTGGACTGTGCTACTTCTATCCCCAAGAAATATTTGAGTTTGCCGAGATCCTTTGTTTGGAAATGTTTGAAAAGATGTTGTTTCACCTATAAAATCCCGATATGATCATTACCTGTGATGACAATATCATCAACCTAAACCACTAAGTAGATGCAACCAATAGATGAGTGGCGATAAAAGACAAAATGGTTGGTCTCGCTCTGAGTCATGCCAAACTGTTGAATAAATCTACCGAACCATGTTCTGGGTGACTGCTTGAAGCCATATAAAAATTTCCCCAGGCGACATACAAGACCAGAAGACTCCCCCTGAGCAACAAAACACGGAGGTTGCTCCATGTAGACTTCCTCGAGCAGGTCACCATGTAAGAAATCATTTTTGATGTTCAACTGATAAAGATGCCAATGTCGAATCACAACAATGGACAGGAATAGGCGCACAGAGGATATCTTGGCAACAAGAGAAAAAGTATCCTTATAATCCAATCCGAAGATCTGAGTATAGTCCTTAGCGACGAGGCGGGTTTTAGCCGGTCAACTTTCTCGTTTGGACCAACTTTCATTGTATATACCTATCGACAACCAAAAACTGATTTCCCTGGTGGTATAGGAACAAGGTCCTAAGTTCCACTGCTTTGTAAGATATATTTCGTTGAGCATAACCTGTTTCTATTCTGGATGGGCAAAGGCATCACCTACAGTCTTTAGAAGAGAAACAGACGATAAAGAGGAAATACAAGAATAATAGGAAGGAGAAAAACGATGATAACTCAAAGAAACATAATAAGGAGAAGGATTATGAGTGGAATACATACATTTTCGAAGTGCAATAGGAATATTAGACTCAGGAGATGGGACCGGAGGAAGAGGCGAATGACTTGGCTCCAATGATGTGCCCACAGCAGTGTCAGCGCTGGGCGGCGGCAAAGTAGGACAAGGATGACGTTGATAAACCTGTAATGGAGGAGGAGATGGGGCTGGAGGTGATAGAGAGTCTTCCGGAGGGTAAAAGATAGTCACTGGCGTAGGCGTAGAAGGAGACAACTCGGACGGAGATGCTTTAGGCCTAAAAAATGAAACTGAATCAAAGAACGTGACATTAGCAGATATGAAGTACCGATGGAGAGTAGGGGAATAACACTTGTACCCTTTCTGAGATCGTGAATATCCAAGGAAGACACATTTATGAGACTGGGGAGAGAGTTTGTCAATACCAGGATCAATATCACGAGCAAAACATATAGAACTAGAGACCCTAGGTGGTAAAGGATGAAGAGACTGATGGGGATAAAGTATATGATGAGATATTTTACCTTGTAGAGTGGAGGAAGACATGCGATTGATGAGATAACACACAGTAAGTACGACGTCACCCCAAAATCGATGAGGAACATAAGAGTGGAAAAGAATAGTCCGGGTGGTCTTGAGAAGATGATGATTCTTGCGTTCTGCAACTCCATACTGTTGGGGGGTATGAGGATAAGACGTTCTATACAACACACCATAAGACGCCAAGAAGGCCCGAAACGGAGTAGATAGATACTCACGCGTATTATCACTTTGCAAGGTTCTTAGAGAAAAACCAAATTGAGTTTTGATTTCATGGAAAAAAGATTGAAAAATAGAAAATATTTCTGAACGATTCTTCATCAGATATAACCAAGTACAACGAGAAAAATCGTTTATAAAAGTAACAAAATATCGAGATCCCAATGTAGAAGAAATATGAATCAGACCCCAGACATCAGAATGAACCAAAGTGAAAGGGGGCGTAGCCCGACTCACAGTGTGAGGAGAAAAAGAACTGCGAACATGTTTTCCTAATTGACATGACTCATAAGCCAAAGACTCTAAGTGAGAAAGGCTAGGATGTAATTGTTTCAACTTATCAAGACTTGGATATCCTAACTAAGCATGAAGAAGAAGAGGAGATGCTGTCGCCAAACCAACAAGAGAGGGCCGGTGAAGTCGATATAGGCCATGAGACTCAGATCCGAAGCTAATCATCCTCCCCGTGTCCTATAAGGAAACAGAAATTTTAGTAAAAGAGATGATACAATCAAGAGACCGAGTAAGTTAACTTATTGA
Source organism: Boesenbergia rotunda (assembly GCA_024364735.1). Taxonomy (NCBI): domain Eukaryota; kingdom Viridiplantae; phylum Streptophyta; class Magnoliopsida; order Zingiberales; family Zingiberaceae; genus Boesenbergia; species Boesenbergia rotunda. The sequence continues at coordinate 583,431 of JAGFNQ010006346.1, forward strand.
TAACAAATTAAATAAAGCTCCGGGAACATAAAGAACTTTATGAATAGGGAGAGACGGAGAAGGATGAACAATACCAACACCCTGGGACTGAGTTTGAGAACCATTTGCTATGGTGACAAAAGGTAAATAACCGGAAGTAGTAAGAGAAGAAAAAAGAGACTTATTACTAGTGATATGATCGGCGGCCCCAGAATCAATAACCTAGGGATCCGAAGATCGAGATATGCCAACAAAGGAATTACCAGCGTGTGCAACGACAGTAGTGAAATCAGAAGCCTGATAATCCTCATACCATTTCAGAAAGTCATCATAGGAAGGCGGTGGGGTCGGATCCGATGACAATTGTGAAGTGGAAGCTGAAGAAGCGACAGAACTCTGGACGATCTTAGCAGTACGAGGGGGTCGACCATGTAGATTCAAACATTTATCAATCGCGTGTCCTGGTCGGTGGCAGTGATCATACCAAAGACATCCTTTGCCACCCTTACCGGGTGGAGATCTAGTGTTGCTTCGAGAGACCAAAGTTGACGAGTTAACAGGAATAGAAGGAGGTAACGTCAAGACTTTGGCAGGGACATGAAGGAGGGTCGCCCAACTACTGTCCATGGTAGCTTCTGTGGGGCTGCCCAGAATTTGATCACGAACATGAAAATAATCTGTGGGCAGACCATATAAAGCTAGAGACATAAAAAATTTCTTTCGATTTTCAAGCTCTACAACAGGAGTGGCCGCATGTGGAAGCAGTTCATTGAAGTCACAAAGAACGCTAGAGACCGAACCCAGATAAGTTGACATAGAATCCTTAATCTGATGGACACTGAGGATGTTCATGAGATCTTCAGAAACTTGATAGAGTCGCAGAGAGGTATTTGTAAAGAGTTGTTAAGCCTGTGTCCAAATAGCTTTGCAGGTTTTGTGCGTGCAGAAGACATCCCTAAGAGATGGATGGATTGTGGCTAGGATAATACAACACAACTGAGCATCAACGTTTTTCCACAGGGGATGATCGGCGACTTGAGCATCCTCTTTGGTTTGGGTGAGATGCGGCTCATAACCTTGTCCAACAAGCCAAAGCTCAATGTGAGAGACCTAAGAGGAATAGTTCTTACCATCCAACTGCTCGGAAGAGAGCGGTGCAGTTTTGTGGTTGGTAAAGATTGAGATATCCGGCTTTGGAGTGTCAAAGGTAGGCATTGATCAGTTTTGGGTTGTTGAGAGGTTGTTGGCGTCAGGAATAGGTGTTGGAATACACACGCGATGGAGGAGCCTTCGACATTCGACGGAGGAAAGCATACTGCGGAGAACAACACACAGTATGCGACGGCGTACAGGAAGAAGCCTTCAACGCACCTGAAGATGGAGGTCACGAGAGGGAAAAAAAAGAAACGGATCGGCCAAGATTTAGGGCAAAAGAGAATTTTAGGGTAAAGGAAAAACTTAAACCTTGTGCTCTGATACCATGTTAAAGAATTCCTTTTTATCAAATATTACAAGATATAAGCCCTATTTATATACAATCTTAGGACTTATTCTATGAAATAATTAGAACTCTATTATAGGAAATAAATCAGGATTCTATTCAAAGAACTAATTTGTATTTTAGGTAAAATACCAATTAGGGTACATCAAATTATCCCTAGCTATATTTACAATATTTTAACAATAAGTATTTAGCGTTTAAGATTTTAGGATTTAACTTTTAAGGGTTGGGTTATAGTGGGTTTAAGCAATAAAATTTTTCCTCTAGGGTTCAATTTTCTCTCTTGGGATATAGTGTTCAATATAAAATTTTTTTGATGCTAACGGGGTATATTATATGTATTTAGGATTTATGAAAGAAATATTAATTTTTTAATAAAATAAAAAAAAGAAACTGAGGAGCCTCCCATGCATGGGAGGCGCCTCAGTTTGGGGTTTTTTTTAAAAAAAATAATTGATTCGAGGCACCTTGAGTTGCGCCGCGCATGGGTCCGCACCAGAGAAGAATTATATATATATATATATAAGCATGCCTATCATATTCCATCTCAGTGCTTCTTATGATTAATTTGAGCCTATGTACTGTTCTTTTTTTGGGTCCACTCAAGTCAGGCAATGAATGCAACATAAACATTATGTTCTTGTTGGTCTGTTCCTCAATTTGGCAGTGTAAAGAAAATTCTTGGGAACTATTTGTGGATACTTTTTCTATCATTGAATCAGACATCCATACATTTGTGTTTGACTAGAAATTTTTTATGTTGTGTTGTTCTTAATTCAATAGAATAAGCTAAAGTGTTTTATATAAAGCTTTCTGAGCTCTAGTTCAAAAGGACAAACATACTAAAAATTACAAAATGAATATCTTACCTCACACTTCAAGTCTATATAGTGCATGCCTTTCAAGATGCTATTCGGGATGCTTATTAAAAGGTATATGTTGGTTACAGCTATTTGCAACTGCGATTTTAAAGGCTATAATGCCATATCTTAGTAGAGGATATGCCTTTTCTCATATTTATTTGAAAATCTGTTATTTCACAAGTTAATTTCTTAAAAGATACTGCCATAGATAAAACTGTTGATATTTTTTGTGGGGTTGTTTCTACATTTGGCCACTTACAATCACATTTAAAATAGGTTGAAGTTGCCAATTCATACGAGAAAAATGGAGCAGCATGTATAAGTGTCTTGACTGATGAAAAATATTTTCAGGTAACAATCTCCAGCTTTATACTTCTTTTTTAACAATATCAATAATAGTTGAAGCGATCCTATGGATAGGATGTGATTGATTGAGGCTGTCTGTTTTGCTTCTAGGGAAGCTTTGAGAATCTTGAGGCTATTCGCAGAGCTGGAGTTAAGGTCTATAGTCCATTCTTCCAAGTTTTCTTTTATTCTGGATGATTCTTTACAAACTATAGTTCTTTCTTGTTGAGCATATCTCAGTTTAGTATGATAATCTAATCTAGTAAAAAGTGCAGTGTCCGCTTTTGTGCAAAGAGTTTATAGTTGATGCTTGGCAAATCTATTATGCTCGTTCAAAGGGGGCAGATGCAATCCTCCTGATTGCTGCTGTTTTACCTGATCTTGATATAAAATATTTGACTAAAATCTGTAGGTTGCTTGGCCTAGCAGCATTGATTGAGGTTAGTTAACTTCTGTTATTTCATTGAAAAGACTTGACTGTAGATATTCATCATTTGGATCTTGCTTAGGTGCATAATGAAAGGGAACTGGACCGAGTATTGGGCATAGAGGGTGTACAGCTAATTGGCATCAATAACCGTAATCTTGGTATGAATATGTATGTTCCTTTACTGCAAAACCTTTATAGTTACAATTCCTGTTGCTCCTTTTCACCTGTAAAGATGATCGTCGTGGCGTTGCGATTTTGGTTTAATGTTGGTGAAACAAATTGTTGACATAAATTAAAGAACTTTTTTAATAAATCAGTTACAGCTCAAGTTAAAGCTATCTGATCCATTCTAACATTGAATTCCTTATACTTTTCCAGAATATAAAACGTGGTTTAGGGCATATTTTATATGATTTCTTTCTATAATTTGCTTTCACCTTCTTACTTTATAAGCATATCCACTGTGAACTTGATAAGCCTAATATTTGTTTCCATGTTTTAGAATACAGATAACCAACACCTTAACTGATCAATTATGAAAGCTCAGGATCTTCAACCTAACTGACCAGTCAGAATATAATATTGCATCTATTGCATGTCTGGACAATTATTCCTCTCTGCCCAAATCCCTAAAAGTAACTTGGAGTAGTGCGGGTATGTATATTAGTAGTTGGACAAATGAACAAAGATAATTGTGAATTTTATGTTATGCATTCTGTATTTCCATTGCCATCCAAAAATTGTAAACAAAATTTTTTGAACTGGACTTGTTCTGTAATCGTGAGCCCAACTACTTCCTATCTCGCGTGTTAGTGATATGCTTGGAATATGTGTTATTTTTCAGGAATAAAGAAGGCTAATGAGCCAACTCTTTTACCCAAAAATCTAGCTTATGTTCGACATTCATTAGGATTACTTGATGTGTCCAAAATCAATATTGGTTATATTTTGAGGCAGATCTCAGCCAAATTCTTGGGGAGTATTGTGCTTTAATGGTTCTTAGTGTATTTGGTTGATCTTGTAGAAATATCTGAGCCAGAGATTTCAAACTGAATGGTTAGCTGCCAACCTAAGAGATGTTTGTTAGAGTCAATTGTCAAAATTGGTATCAGAGTTGGGATAAGAATTAGGATAAGGTAGTTAAAGAATCCAAGTGTTACTTGCATGGATTAGTAGGATCTGTAAAACTAGAATCGGCAGGAAAGTAAAAATAATGAAAAATACAATTTTTTTTTTCATATTACAGCAAATCTTGGAAAAAAGAATGTCTATTTATTTTGCTACGTATCTTAATAATGCCATATTTATAACCAATAATATAAAAAAGAAAGTCTATTTATTAATATAAAATTAATAAATAATAAATATAAACTATAACCAATAATAGAATCATATATTTTTAGTATAATCACTCAATAACACTGTATTGTTAATATTTTTTAATTGGTAACTTTACATAATATTCAATGTTATATCATTTCAAGTTCCTAACTACATGCGAATCAATTTTTAGTTAAAGGAAGCAGAGTTTTAGGATGCTTGTTGATTGAGAGAGACTATTGCATTCTCTCTCGATCCACATAAACTCTCTCCATCCACAATAACTTTATTTGACTGTAGTGAGTGAGTGAAAGATGGAAAGATGTTGAGTATAATGAGTGACAAAGGTTGAGCAAGTGATCCTCATCAATTTTGAGTTGTGATAGTAGAAGCAATTTAAGAGGGTGCTAAAGACTCTCCTTCTCGTGTGAGTTCTCTAAAAACCAAGCTAGGATTAAAGAATGTGTTAGGTTGGTCAAGTTTTTCAAAGTCATCTCAATTTAACCAAACTTCAATTCATTTTCATCCATTTTGGCTCTCAATTTGACTAAATTTAATGGATTGCATTAATTTTGTAATCTAACTAATTTATATCTAATTTCTTTGAATCTCTAGTTTTTTCTAGATTAATTTTTCTGAGATGCTGATTTCTTGGCAATTTTTTTTTTTTGAATCAACCATCGCCTATAATGATCCAACCCTGGGCGATCTATTTCTAAATTCGTTGATTTTGCCAACTGGGAATATAGTAAAACAAGTACTATTTGTTTTGCATAAAGATATTTAACCATAACCCACTGAATTTATATTCTTATATTTATCTTCTTGCAGAAACATTTGAAGTTGACATTTCAAACACAAAAAGGCTGTTGGAGGGAGAGCGTGGGGAGCTGATATGCCAAAGGGATATCATTGTGAGAAAACATATTGCTCCTTATTTTTAGTTCTAGTCAAGCAATTTAAATTGATTATGGAAATAAGATACTTTCTGTTATGTATCCTGTAAAATGTAAAAGTTTAACGACATTTGTTATTTATTAACCAAGAATGTGTTTTATATAGTCAGATGTTAAGCGCCTTCCTATGCCAATATACTATGTTAGTCGGATATGAGTGTTTAACATGAGTGTGGATCTGACAGTCATTATAAGATCACATGTTCACATGTGATCAACAATGGTATCGAACACCCACTCAAAGTGACGATGTCTTAGTGTAAGGCATGGGGATAAATGAAGAACCAACTATCAAACCTATATGTGCATATATCTAATATCAACTGTACCACATGCTGTTGTTAGAGAGGAAAAAAAAATGAAACCTTAGTAGACAGTAAGGGAGTATGTAGTAGTAGTATTGTTGCATGCACTTGAGTCACTTGCATGCCAGCGTGGTAGGTCCCAAGTTCCGACTAAGTTATGTAAATCACTCTGTGCCATCATATTCCTGTTCTTGCCTATTCTAGTGCTAGAATAAGGCCCCCAGGGCATAGTACAGATGGTGGGTGCGTGACATTTCTGGCGTTATGACACAGGTGGTGCTGCAGGAACTTCTGATACCTTAGCTTGTATTGCTTAAGTCTCACTTCAGTATATTTTATTTTAATTTAACTTCAGAGGTTAAATTTCGGTGTACATTTTTGTACAATATATATAGGAACTACATTATGTCCTACACTAAATTTCTTGAATGCACCCTGCTTCTTCAGGTGGTATCAGAATCTGGTTTATTTACTCCTGAAGATATTTCTTATGTCCAAGATGCTGGTATCAAAGCAGTAAGTTTTTTGTTTACATGTGTTATGGTGTGCATTGGTGTTTTCCTTTTCAATTTCTCTGTCTCATATTCTTAAAATTTTCCTGAGAAAAAAGAGGCATTGTGAAACTAATCATGTAAATGCATCGCAACCGAGTTTCTTTGTTTAAGGGGTTTCCTAGGTGATACTGGACTTGTGATATGGGTGCACTGAATTGCCAGTACATTATTATTATTTTTATTGCTTTTGAGTTTGTATCACAATATGAATTGTAAGCTGCCTATTTTCAGTTACAATTTGAAATGCATAATGTCTGGATAAAAGCAATAATGAAAAACTCAAGGTAAAATGAACTAATTGGTAAGCCTCAATCAGCTTACAGTAATGATTACTGCATTTGGTAAAGCCTCAACAAACACGATGAACTGCCCTTCCATAAGTGGTTTGCCCAATGCTTTTGGCTAATTATAGTTGATCACCTAATGATCCTATATTATCAAACAGCTGGAGGTTCGATAGCAGCAAGCAAATAAAATTATTTCTTGCCATTGAATTCTTTTATATCCATTTAGTCGTCTCATGAATTCCATCTTTCTTTTTAATCCCTTCCTTGGATTCATACTTCTAGGTCTTGGTTGGAGAATCTCTCATCAAGCAAGATGATCCAGGCCGAGCAATCTCTGGACTGTTTGGTAAAAGCATATCTGTGAGGTAATTTAACAGGAGTTACTATAACTCCAAGATCGAAGAACAGATTAGTTCCCTCATTTACAATTTGATTTGTCTTTGTATTTTCTACTCCGTTTGGTGTTCCTATGTGAGTCTTTCCTCGACCATCCAAGTGTAATGTGCATGTTTCAGCTTTTGATTATGGATGTTTCTAATATAACTGTCTTCGAAGAGAATATTTTTAGTGCTCATAGGTTGAGTTATTCCTACGCTTTTTTATCCAGTTCAAGTCATGTGCATTCACAATCCTCTCATCGTAAGATCTATGTTAACAAAAATATTCAATTAATTTGTGAAAAAGTGGCCATCCATGAGGCTCTCCATGTCTCCTTGATATCTCGTTTGTCTTCACTAGCAATAGCCCCTAAAATTGTTCTGTGGATGATGTTCCTATGCAATCCTTCTCTTCTTGCTATCCCACTAGAAGTTGAGCCACCTCCTTAGAAGACTTTCATTGGTTGCAAATGAATGATTAAGTTCGAAATAAAAGTTAATAAATCCATTGACTATCATGAAGCCAAGAATATAGAGATTTCAATGCAATTGATTCTGTGTAGCTAGATGTGGAAAATGTATTCCTCAATAGTATATTTTGGAAGAAGTATATATACATGTTATCACCACCTAGAGTATCTCATCTCTATCACCAATTTTATCATCTCAAACATTTTTATGACCTCAAACAAACTCCTATGTGTTTTGCAAGATGGATTTCAACCTATCCTTATGGCATCAATCTATTTTTCCATAAATTTGTTTAAAGAAATTATTCTCCTGCTCTTATATGTTGATGATATAATTATTAGGGGAGATGGTTTTGTTGGGAAACAGAGCTCACAAGTAGTCTAGTTTGACTAAATTGTTTTGATATGTTTATCAAAGGGTTTAATTTATGTGTCACTTGTATTTTTGATGTGCACAGAGACTTGCATATTGGACATGAAGCTTGTAGAGTTAGTCGGCTCGATGAGGTTGAGTTGGTTTGTGCTTGTGGCTCAGAGAGGCATAAGATGAATATTAAAACTTACGAGAAGTTTGGAATATACTATGGTAAGGAGTGTTGGGTGGTTGCAAATGTGATCATGAGATTATGGGTTCAATGACTCAAAGGCAAGTAAGTTTAGGGTGTCACGCCTCGAGGAGCTGCCCGTCCGATACTGACCGGACTGTCACTCCCCCGACCGACGGACAATTCAGAAACCTAACCTCTACGACCACCTCAGATGATTGTACCACAGCATATAGGGCTGGAACGACTATCTGAAATCAACAAAAGCGAGACGGCGATGAAAGCTGCGTACCGGTACGACTTACGACAAACGCAAAACACAAGACCTCCATGGCTCACAAAAGTACAACTATACCGCCGTATAAAAAGACACGACCAGACATGAATACAGCAGCGGAAAAGTAAAGAAACGGAAACAGAAAATGGGTACCAACATGTACCACTATAAAGTAAAAGAAACATCCCGGAGTCATCTCGAAGAAATACGCGAACTGGGACAGGCTGCCGGGCACTCCAGACAATCATCCTGAAATAAAAACAGGGAGCTGACGGGGTGAGTAACAATACTCAGCGAATATCTCATCAGATATACAGGATAGTCTAAGCTAGCAATAGAGTAACAGGCAATCTAAATAATACAGGTACATGCAGTGGTAAGCATAACTGGAACAGGAATAGAAATACCATACCAATTTAGCTGAGTCGTCGAAACCAGACATAAGGGTCTCCTGTATGTGCATGTCAATCAAATGCAACATCCAAGTATAACAAGCACGGGCAAGTGCAAAAGAATGCGTATGCACATGGTGCAATGACATGGTCACCTCTGTCGCCGGTCAGACATCGTCACCTATGTACGGGAGGAAGCTGAGCGGAGGCCACCCTCCGGCGTAGAGCTGTGACTGCCGTCCGTACTCTGACGTCGCTACTCCTGAGCAACCGAGTAGACGGTATGCTGCCGGTGTAACACCCCTACTCCATGACCTATCCTGGCGATATCAATAACAGCCCCAGGCCAAAACCTATCCTGGCGATATCTACACCCGCCCCAGGCCATCACCTATCCTGGCTATATCAATAACAGCCCCAGGCCAAAACCTATCCTGGCGGTATCTATATCAGCCCCAGGCCATCACCTATCCTGGCTATATCACTATCAGCCCCAGGTCATCTCTGGAGGATATCTCTATCTGAGTGTTAACACCTACCCCATGTATATAAATGGGGGAGAGACCACTCTCTCTCAACTCCTGATATATGGACTACTCAAGGAGGGACCTCTGCCTGCTACCACGCTCCGATTCACTACCCATGAGTGCATGAGCGGAGCAGCACAGAGCTCACTACCCATACCCCGTCAACCACTAACCCATGAGTGGCCGTATGAATAGGTCAGTATGACTGTCGACCTAACTCACCCATAAGGGGCCACTGATCAACAGTGATGCACAGTGCACGATGATGCATGACTCTGGTCAAACGGCATCCACTATCTAATCCACCTATATCAACATGATATGCAAGGATCATAAGTAATGCATCATAGCCTAGATCCTAATGGTGTAGGTATCACATGCTAGGTATATCCTAAACAGTATCAGCAAAGGTAGAGCAGGTATACAAGGCAATACATTACTCTACCTCTAACATAGCATATCAAGTATATCAGCTATGACAAATCTAAAAGATAAGTCAGAGATACCCGCCTCGAAACGATAAAGTCCGTACGCACAGATATCCGCAACAAGTGAAATCCAATCAACGTCCTGCATCAAAAATACCCCTTAGCCAATTATATAATTAATAAATGACTACCCAGACTCCTAAACCATATTAGGGATAGTCCTAATTATTCAAATCACCTAATTAGCTCCAACTAAGTGACTTAGCTTAACTGGACTTAATCCCTACCTTACAATGGTTAGGAACAGAACAACCACGGCATCCCTACAAACAGGTCAAGAACCAACTATAGTTCACCATGAACAAACTGATCAAAACTCCCTCACAACCTTGAATTAGATCACAACACAAAACAGATACATAACTCTACACCAATCACATCAACAGGAAAACAATAGCCCGATCCATCCTTGATCAACTCTGCTCACGACAGAATCAAAACCAGTGCAAGAACAAAGGCAAATTCCACACTGATCTAATCAAAATACCACAAACCTCAGTCCCTTACATAGCTAATCCAATCTACAACCAACAAGAGGGAAACATTAAACCTAAATCTAAACAAAAGCCTAGAGAAACTCAATGATCACACCCAACTTGATAGATCAATTCAAGATCAAAGGAACTAAAGACCAAGTGCTCAACTCACCAGATCATGTCCATCAAGAAGAGCAAATCCGATTGGATCAAGATTGGAAAACTGCTCCCCCAGATGGATACCGATGTCTCTGTTCCAGATCCGACGACCCCAGCAGCCACGCGAGGAGAAGTCAAAACTAGCACACACTGGTTCCAACCCGTAGCTGCACAAGAAGAAGAAATGCAAGATCCTCAATTGGTCATTTCAGAATTCTAATCACAAGCAAGAGCACAAGATCAAAACCCAATCTGAGATTGATCAAGATCACTCCAACACCAGCTCAGAGAGATCAAGAGCAATACACAACGCAACCCACTGACCTCATCCAATCCCAAGCAGCAGATACCAAAACCAATACAACAACGAAACCCTAGTTCGTGCTGAAAAACAACTCATGGCAGTTCCAAATCGAAATCGAGAAAATCCACAAGATAGTAACCTCAAGAATCACAACCATGTAACAAATCCCTTACCTCGATTTCGCCGGATCTTCCTTGCTCAAATCCTACGAAGAGTCAGTGCCCGGTGAGGAGATCGGGAAGACGGCAAGGACGCCCAACTCTAGGAAAATGATGGCCGATCCACCCTTGAGGAAGAGGGAGGTCGTGCGAGAGCAGCTAGGGCACGCGAAAGGATGAAGAGAGGAGAGTTTGGCCGCGGCGTCGGTGAGGAGGCGACGCTCTGGCTTCGGCAAGACTCGCGAAGGGGAGACGAGGAAGAAGAGTCGGCAACTCCCTGCCCTCGGGCTCGCGAAGAAGAAGGAACGGCTCGGGCTTTGGCTGCGATCTCGGGCACGCGAGGGAGAGAAAGGAAGTCGGCAGAAGAGGAAAAGAGAAAAGTCGGGCTCGGGGTTGTGTGCTAGGGCAAATGATGAGATGAACCAATAGAATATATCATTGAACTTTTTCATTTAACCCCTACATATTCTGATTTTCTCACAGCAGCCCTCTAGTTTCGGGCATTTTACGTTTTAGCCCCCAAAATTTACTGTATTCTAACATTCTTCCCCACTAATAAAAATTTGGTCCCCAAATTTGTTCTCTACATGAGCCAGGTACGATCATACAGTATAAATACTGAACGAAAATATACAGTATAAGTACTAAATGTACTAATGCACACGTACCTCATGTAATAAGTAGGGGTAGCGAGCTTGGATGGAATCCTCGAGCACCCAGGTCGCTTCGGCATCTAAGTGATGCTATCCTCCAACCCTGACTAGCCGGATCGTCTTGTTCCGTAGCTGACGCTTCCGGAAACCCAAAATCCGCACAGGTACTTCCTCATAAGTAGCGTCAGTCTGAGACAGAATAGACACCTCAGATAATATGTGAGTGTGAAATCTGACACATGACCACTCGGCATGGATACATGCTACACGTCGTGAACGCCGGTCAAGGACGGTGAGTGTGCTAGGCGATAAGCTACAACTCCAGAACCTAACACGAACCGGTATCCCGTGGAGCTAGCTCACCTCTGAGACAAAAATGTTTCACCCCTTTTCGTGGGTGAAACTCGAAGAAAAATATGATCACCCGCGGCAAACTCTATGGGTCTGCGCCTCCGATCAGCATAGCTTTTCCGGCGATCTCACGCTACTAATAATCTCCGTCTGACAGTCCGTACAAACTCTGCCTCGTGATGCACTCTCTGGGGTCCCAACAGCTGAGTCTGACCGACCTCATCCCCGAGGGTGGGTGTCCGGCACTCCCTACCGTACAACGCCTCAAACGATGTCATCTGTATCGTCGAATGAAGGCCGTTGTTGTAGGCGAACTCCACCAAGTGCAACTGGTCCTCTCAACTGCCCCCAAAGTCCATCACACATGAGCGCAGCAAGCCCTTTCGAACCTAAACGGTACGCTGGGACTGCCATCTGTCAACAGAAGAACAAGTAAACCGAATCGCAGCTATGCGCTTGTAGCTCATAGGAAACTCCTACCAGATTCCAGAGTAATCCCTAAAATCTAGTAATCTTCCTATCGTACCTCTCTACTAAATGATCCGTCGAGTCCCTCCTACGGATCGAAGGAAAGTGCATAGATTTGGTTAATCGTTCAATGATCATCCAAATCGACTCGTGTTGCCTCCATAAACCAACGTACTAGGCTTTCTCTCGTAGGAAATTCTTCGAGAGGAAGACTGCTAGTCTCTGACGCTCCCTGTGGGTTATGAGCCCACCACGCTTCCGCTGCGTCAATCGACGTATCAATAATCTGGATACGAAGTTTCTCAATGTCCTTTTTCCCTATCGTTCCGCCAACAGGAACATTTCGAATCCCTGTACACTCGGGTACATCCTGAGGATATCGTAAAACTAGGTCAATGCGCCACCGAAGTAAATTCTCCGGCACGAGAGGTGATCTCAAGACTGCACCACCTATTCGGAATAAACTATTTCGTATACACCACGAGGACCCCTACGTCCAATGCCCTAAGGCTACTCTGCCTCGAACACACCGAGGGTAAAAATCTCTAACCTGAGCACTCCTAATCTGATCGACAAAAGTGTCTAATCATCCAAAGGTAACAACACGTGCTCATATACCCAGTCAAGAATACATCCGGATGCCGTCTACGAATAGTAACGGCTCATCCCAACATCTTAAGGGCACCAGACTCAACCCATCTACGGGGTGGCCAGATCATCGGTATGCTCGTACAACATACCAAGGGCATAACTGATCGAGAGATCATCATCTAACCATCGGCTACAACCGAACAACTAATCAACATCACCCATATCAAGGGTGCTCAACCCTAGGATCACTTGTGCCACATCTATAATCTGATCGTCCAGATCCACAAGAAACCGCGTAGATTAGGTTAATCGATTAACGATCACCTAATTCACATCAAGCCCTCTCCGAGTCCTAAGTAAGTCCACAACAAGGTCCTTAATACTGGTTCCCATTTCCAACCTTAAATTGGAATCGTCATATAACCCAACGAGTCTCTAAAATTCAACCTTCATCTACTGACATACCAGATATCTAACCACTCCATCCGTGATGTCTTTCTCAAATCCGTCCTCGATAACCTCTACCGATTACGGTCGAATCTCTTAGGTGTTACGCAACTAACACCAAATTCACCGCACCATATCCATTCCTAATTCTCGATGTATCATCGAGAATATTAAACACGTACGACCTGTCTATGAGTCATGATACCTCATAGGCTAGAACAACGTCAAACCAGTCGACTAACCATCGTCTCGTAACCCGATATACTCCAACTCCGCCCCCGAAAGCAGATAGAGACACTGAGTATCCCAAAATAGTCGGGAAGTAATTATTTATTTCCCGAATATCATCCTTAGTATTTTTCACCCCAAAGGAGACTCGGTCTCGTAAGTGATTCGCCTCAGTGCAAATCAAAAATCCAAAGGTATCTTCTTGGTTATCCAACCAAGTACGAGCAGTAATCTCGTAAGGGCCAAGCAACTAGCCCGACACTCCTTTGGATCGGTACAAATCACAGCTGACTATATCTTTCTTGGTTAACTAACCAAGCATAATGAATCTGAGCTCAAAAGTCTTACGGGAATAGGATATCTCTATCCTCTATCAACTGACATGATAAACAACAAATACCATTTCTGCTGCATCACAACAGATCATATACTCCAGACATGTCATCTAGGATATCAATCCATAAGTGAGACTACTTGAGTGAAAGTAAGTTGACCTTGTACCGATCGAGCCAACCATGATATACAACCACCAATGGGTTGTTGTCTGATTCGACCCTAAGTCCCCGACTCATCAGTCGACACTATCGGAGAATCAACATTCTCTGCTATATGTATGACACCACCATATGCCCGCCTATCTCTTCCATGGTCAAATATATGCTATAATCAGATACCATAAATACGGACAGATGCAATAACGCAACGGCAACAACTATGCTAAGATGCGTCAAGTACACCTGATAACAGTGACATGTGTCACTCTCTCGACATGCTCTGACTATCGCTATATCAGGTAGCCAGGAGACAGAACAACCTTGCACAAATGGTTGTTAAAAAAAAACCCCTATGCACTATGCAGGAGAAGCCAACGCACCAGGGCTATGCAAGATGCATGAATAGCCAACGCACCTGGGCTATGCGGAATGCATGAACAGCAAACCACCATACACAAGCTCCAATCGATTGTCGTCCGATTAAACCCTAGCTTCCCAACTCATCAGTCGGTACCATTGAAGAATCAATATTCTCCACTAAACAATCGAATTCACAACGTGTCATCCGATTATCTCCTTAGTCAACCTTGACCATAATGGTGATTTGGAAAAACTTGACTAGGTGTCAATCGAGCTACTTCCAAGTCAATGGATACCCACCCTAACATTATAGGAATCGATATCCAATCCCTCTCGAGAAATATCCATTCAACCTATCCAAGGTAGAGTATACAAAAGTATAAGCGATACTCAAGAGATATATATCTACTATGATATATACCACAAAGATATATATCTATGAAAGTCATACTCATATTCCAGCTATATCAATCTTTTACTATCAGTTATAGTATATAGCTGGTACTACACTTCCTGCATCAATGCAAGTCATGCACTCACTCGTAACCTCTAGGTCACCTAAGTCAACACGAGCGAACCAGAAGTCTAAAACTCCCCGATATAGGATAAATCATCACTGTATTGATATACAATCTCAATGTCTCACACAGTCAATAACAACTGATACTAGTATACAACTGGTATGGGATAGGAATTCTATAACTTGAATTCCTTAACCTCTGATAGGTTATTGACAGGTTCGACTCTCGTCTTCCGACCATATATCGGTGCTACTCGAGAATCAACATTCTCTACATCCTAGACGAGTCGGCAACATGTCAACCAATCACCTATAATCGACTCCCAACATGGTCGCAAATAAAACGGATCGACTACATGTCTTCCAGTCAAAATATATCTACAAGTACCTATCAATCAAGTATATAAACCGATATACAATCATCTCATAATAAAGAAATGTCTAACCCTACTCTAAATAGTAGATAAGAAATGTAGATGGGTCAAGACAATTACCTCGTACCGCCTGGAGAAATCCCGTCGCCGCCATGTCCCAATTACGTCCACATCGAGAAACAACTCCGACATCAAACACGAAAACACCCACAAGACCAAAAGGTATCTCGCAACCTCGCTCTGATACCAAAAATTGTCACGCCCCGAGGAGCTGCCCGTCCGATACCGACCGAACTGCCACTCCCTCGACCGACGGACAATTCAGAAACCTAACCTCTACGACCACCTCAGATGATTGTACCACAGCCTATAGGGCTGGAACAACTATCTGAAATCAACAAAAGCGAGACGGCGATGAAAGCTGCGTACCGGTACGACTTACGACAAACACAAAGCACAAGGCCTCCATGGCTCACAAAAGTACAACTATACCGCCGTATAAGATGACAAAACCAAACACGAGTATAGCAGCGGAAAAGTAAAATAGAAGGAACAGAAAACGGGTACCAACATGTACCACCAACAAAGTAAAAGAGACATCCCGAAATCATCTCGAGAAAGACGCGAACTGGGACAGGCTGCCGGGCACTCCAGACAATCATCCTGAAATAAAAACAGGGAGCTAACGGGGTGAGTCATAATACTCAGCGAATATCTCATCAGATATACAGGATAGTCTAAGATAGCAATAGAGTAATAGGCAATCGAAATAACATAGGTACATGCAGTGGTAAGCATAACTGGAACAGGAATAGAAATACCATACCAAACAAGCTGAGTCGTCAAAACCAGACATAAGGGTCTCCTGTATGTGCATGTCAATCAAATGCAACATCCCAGTAACAAGCACGGCAAGTGTTCGCTCACCCTCCTGCGTAGAGCTGTGACTGCCGTCCGTACTCTGCCGCTGCTACTCCTGAGCAACCGAATAGACGGTATGCTGTCGGTGTAACACCCCTACTCCATGACCTATCCTGGCGATATCCATAACAGCCCCAGGCCAAAACCTATCCTGGCGATATCTACATCCGCCCCAGGCCATCACCTATCCTGGCTGTATCAATAACAGCCCCAGGCCAAAACCTATCCTGGCGGTATCTATATCAGCCCCAGGCCATCACCTATCCTGGCTATATCACTATCAGCCCCAGGTCATCTCTTGGAGGGTATCTCTATCTGAGTGTTAACACCTACCCCATGTATATAAATGGGGGAGAGACCTATCTCTCTCAACTCCTGGTATATGGGCTACTCAAGGAGGGACCTCTACCTGCTACCACGCTCCGATTCACTAACCCATGAGTGCATGAACGGAGCAGCACAGAGTACACTACCCATACCCCGTCAACCACTAACCCAAGAGTGGTCGAATAGATAGGTCAGTATAACTGTCGACCTGACTCACCCATAAGGGGCCACTGATTGACAGTGATGCACAGTGCACGATGATGCATGACTCTGGTCAAACAGCATCCACTATCTAATCCACCTATATCAACATGATATGCAAGGGTCATAAGTAATGCACCATAGCCTAGATCCTAATGGTGTAGGTATCACATGCTAGGTATATCCTAAACAGTATCAGCAAAGATAGATAGGTATAAAATACTACATTACCCTACAGCTAAACATAGTATATCAAGCATATCAACGACTAATCTAAAAGATAAGTCAGAGATACCCGCCTCGAAACGATGAAGTTCGTACGCACAGATATCCGCAACAAGTGAAATCCAATCAACGTCCTGCATCAAAAATACCCCTTAGCCAATTATATAATTAATAAATGACTACCCAGACTCCTAAACCATATTAGGGATAGTCCTAATTATTCAAATCACCTAATTAGCTCCAACTAAGTGACTTAGCTTAACTGGACTTAATCCCTACCTTACAATGGTTAGGAACAGAACAACCACGGCATCCCTACAAACAGGTCAAGAACCAACTATAGTTCACCATCAAAAAACTGATCAAAACTCCCTCACAACCTTGAATTAGATCACAACACAAAACAGATACATAACTCTACACCAATCACATCAACAGGAAAACAATAGCCCGATCCATCCTTGATCAACTCTGCTCACGACAAAATCAAAACCAGTGCAAGAACAAAGGCAAATTCCACACTGATCTAATCAAAATACCACAAACCTCAGTCCCTTACATAGCTAATCCAATCTACAACCAACAAGAGGGAAACATTAAACCTAAATCTAAACAAAAGCCTAGAGAAACTCAATGATCACACCCAACTTGATAGATCAATTCAAGATCAAAGGAACTAAAGACCAAGTGCTCAACTCACCAGATCATGTCCATCAAGAAGAGCAAATCCGATTGGATCAAGATTGGAAAACTGCTCCCCCAGATGGATACCGATGCCTCTGTTCCAGATCCGACGACCCCAGCAGCCACGCGAGGAGAAGTCAAAACTAGCACACACTGGTTCCAACCCGTAGCTGCACAAGAAGAAGAAATGCAAGATCCTCAACTGGTCATTTCAGAATTCTAATCACAAGCAAGAGCACAAGATCAAAACCCAATCTAAGATTGATCAAGATCACTCCAACACCAGCTCAGAGAGATCAAGAACAATACACAACGCAACCCACTGACCTCATCCAATCCCAAGCAGCAGATACCAAAACCAATACAACAACGAAACCCTAGTTCGTGCTGAAAAACAACTCATGGCAGTTCCAAATCGAAATCGAGTAAATCCACAAGATAGTAACCATCAAGAATCACAACCATGTAACAAATCCCTTACCTCGATTTCGCCGGATCTTCCTTGCTCAAATCCTACGAAGAGTCAGTGCCCGGTGAGGAGATCGGGAAGACGGCAAGGACGCCCAACTCTAGGAAAAAGATGGCCGATCCACCCTTGAGGAAGAGGGAGGTCGTGCGAGAGCAGCTAGGGCACGCGGAAGGATGAAGAGAGGAGAGTTTGGCCGCGGCGTCGGTGAGGAGGCGACGCTCTGGCTTCGGCAAGACTCGCGAAGGGGAGACGAGGAAGAAGAGTCGGCAACTCCCTGCCCTCGGGCTCGCGAAGAAGAAGGAACGGCTCGGGCTTTGGCTGCGATCTCGGGCACGCGAGGGAGAGAAAGGAAGTCGGCAGAAGAGGAAAAGAGAAAAGTCGGGCTCGGGGTTGTGTGCTAGGGCAAATGATGAGATGAACCAATAGAATATATCATTGAACTTTTTCATTTAACCCCTACATATTCTGATTTTCTCACAGCAGCCCTCTAGTTTCGGGCATTTTACGTTTTAGCCCCCAAAATTTACTGTATTCTAACAGAAATAAAGGATCGCAACCCAACCAACGAGGAACGCCGCCGTACCTACCATCGAAAATGGGGAGTGAAGGTTGTCTGCTCCGGCAATGCACAGCGAGGGCACACAAGGAGACCTAGACCCCTTATTTGTGGTCGGAGATGGATCAACGACGATCGATGAGGGAGAGGAAGTCGGCGTCCGGTGAACACGAGAGAGGGGTGGAAGGGTTTGCGACGAAGAGAGGATCGCTCACGAGGGGGAAAAGAAAAAGAAACTGAAATTGTGCCACGGGAGAGAAGAAGATAGGGTTATAAGTTTGAGACATATTTGCAAAAAGGCTCTACAAACTTAGCTAATCCAAATAAAACCCCTAATTTTGGCTTTTAAGCTTTTTAGCCCTCTAAAATCTTGAAATCTCAACCCTAATTTCTTGTATTATAACATCACCTAAGGCGCCTCGGTCACTATTCATTCGAGGCTAAATTTCATAGTTTAGACCTAGCAAAATGTGTTAGTGCAAAATAAGATATTCCTTGCAAGACAAGGTTAGCATAAGTACAAATATGGACTAAATAGGTTTAGCATTAAATAGATCCTATCTTTCCAAGATCAGGATCTAGTTAAGGACTAAAGTCCTTACTCGGGACTAGTCCTTACTGGAATTCACTTCTTTAGTGACATATCTCACTTATCTTGTATAGATTTACTTAGTTTTTTAACCCATCAGGTCTTCAACCAATTGTCAGGTCGTGCGGACCCAACTAGACTTTATGTCAAGTCTCCATCAACTTCGACTTCAGCCAATTGTTATCTCTCACGGATCCAACTGGACTTCCTGTCAGGACTCAACCACCCTGAACTTCAGCCAGGTATCATGTCCTAAGCCTTTCAATCCTACACACTTAGTAACAAGGTTAAAAAATAACAAACTTAATTTTAACCTATTTATCAGTCATCAAAACACAAATTTGATCGTTAGTGTACACTGCACCAACCGAATTTGTTATGCATAAATAAATTATTAAACTTTAGATATTATAATTATGTACTAACCATATGACTTTGTTTAGGCAATCAGAGGACTTGGGCTTACTTCATATTCTTGGTCTGCATAGATAAAAGAACCGATCAATGAGCTTGTTAGACTCAACTATTGCTCCAAAATGCTTTAGCTAAGTTAAACACATCAAATTTGCATTTGTCAATAAGGAAATTGCCAGCGCTATAGGTACTGAAAGATAAGTTGGCTATTGGAGAATTCTAATTCTCAACATAAGAAAGCTGATATTAGAGCATCTCGAATTGAGCTAGTAAAGCTACTCACTATGCATTGTTTTTTTAATATATATGTTTAAAATATGCTTTCTTGTCAAAAGGTTTAGTTTGGTTATTAAATAAAGCTTATTCAATGTCGACACAGAAGAAGATAGGATATAGTAGCATAAATGGATATAAAACTTCGTTGATTCTTCAATTAATCTATGATTATGTTTCTTATTTTGCTAATGGTGAATAGGTTGAAATAATATTAGACATATTTCTAAATAAATATATAATATAATAAGCTTAAAATAAACTTATTATATGATATATTTATTTATATTATATTATATTTATTATATTATATTATCTTTATTTTAGGTTTATTATTATATTATATTATTATTATATTATATTATATTTATTATCTTTTTCCTATTTTTTATTATATTCATTATATCATTTTATATTTATAATATAGTGAAATGAATATACGGGCTGTAGGTGCTGATGCAGAGTAAGTTCAATGTTGTACCATCTTTTGTTGATGCATGAGACTTTTTTTTGTCAATAGATAGATAGCTATTTTTCACCAGTTATGCTGGGCATATAGTTTAGTTTAAAATTTGATTTACTTAAAACTTAAAAGTATGATTCCTTTGCTTTGCTTAATTTTTTTAAAACATTTCTGGAAGCTGATATTTTAGGGTTGATTCGTAAATTATCATTTATTTAGTGATGAAAGATCTTTATTTTTGTGTTTACTCCCCCCCCCCCAGTACTCACTCTACCATTCAATTATTGACCAAATCATTGAGTTTGTCCATTTATACTAGGCAAGTTATATTCAATTATGGAAATTTATCGTATCTTGAAAACAAGGAACATCTTGATGGAGTGTAAGAATTTTTTCTACTTTACAATCATATTTACCTTTGCTTGTTGCAATGCGTATAATTTGCTTAATTCATGGATTATGGTTATGTAGATTGTAGATGTATAGTTTTGAAATCTAGATTGAAAATTGTCATAGAGTAAAACATGTTTTAAAACCCAGCATGCCATTGATAAAGGAGTTATATACCAAAAATTAGTACTTCATTTTCTTGCAATTTCTGATTCTATCATCGAGGCAAGAAGATTCTAAGATTGTGTACCTATAGTTGTTGTCTCCAAGTTTAATGCGCAATGAACAGCCATCTATAAATAATATTATCAGATATGTCTGTAATAGAGGATACATTGTCATATATTCCTATCCCTTTGGAATTTTATAGGCTCACTTTGAAGTTGTAATTATGATACCTTATTGTAGGACCGTTGGCAGGCCGGTAAGAGGAGGGGGTGAATTACCCTGTAAGTCAGAACCTTAATCTTTTACAAATTCTTACAAAGATAGCATATTAGTTCATGCAGTTGATATAAATGAAAATTACGGGCCTATGTGCGACTTACATATTTTTTATATTTTTTCCATTATTTAATATTTTCTCACATATTTCTAAATATGTATTCGTCCGACCCTTTTTCCCTTGTCTCCCCTCGCGACGACCTCCAACTAGGGCTACGGCGAAAATCTTTCGCCGCCGTCTTTCGCTGCCACGCTTCCCCCAACCGCCTGCGATCCCTCCCTCTTTCACCCTCCTCTCTCGTTGGAGGCCAAATTGACGCCAAGCCCCCCTCTCTCCGAAGCCAAGCTAGGGCTTCGTCGAGCCCTCTCTCTCTCTCTCTCTCTCTCTCTCTCTCTCTCGTCGGCGGGAGAACAACATCGCAGTGAACCCCTGATCGACCCAAAATAGACTGTCACGAATGTGGGTCTCAAATTTAGATATTTATAAATGTGCTGGAAACCCTTTTTGCAATCAAAATATGAAAATGTAGTAAAGAGGCCACAGGTCGTATTTTTCCAAGGGACTAGTTGATGTTGTGTGATTCGAGCTTGTGTTTGTGTGTCGTTCGTGTTTTTGGGTTTCAAATAAGTAATTGGATTTTGGGTTGTTGCAACTCGGAAATGAAAGCGCAAAGAAAATTAAAGAAACTCAACTCATGAACCTTAAACCAAGTAATGGCAATTGATGAGCTTAACCACTAAACAACTTAATCAAACCAATGAGACTTGACCGAATTTGGAAAACAAATATGAATTCAAATTGTAAGAGTACACCACGACTTGTATTAATCTTCAGGAATTTCCTCTCCAAACCAAAGCAATCACTTGATACAAAAACACAACAATGAGACAACTTGATACTCAAATGGAACAAACTCATGTGCCAAAACTGATGTTAATTGCTTAACCTATAAAATGCCAACCCAGAATTTAAAGCTAATCAATTCAGTTAGGAAACCAGGCTATTAGGGAAGAAATATGCAAGTCTAAGTGAAGAAATCAACAGCCAAACACTGATCCATTCAGAACACACAAAAATCAGAAATGATGTGCAGGAAATCAGATTGCATTGGCGATCCATTCAGAACACACAAAAATCAGAAATGATGTGCAGAAAATCAGATTGCATTGGCTGTAATTCAGCAGCAACCATGATATGCAGGAAGGAAAAGCATGCGCAGAAACATTCGAATGCAGAATTCAGACACGAATCATTTCAGAAATGAAGTTCAGATGCAGAAACTGAAGTGGCACATGCAAGGAAAGGCTGATACGCACATTACAACCCAATTTCAGAGATTTAAATCCATTGCTTTTGAATGCAACAAACTGCACTTGAGTTCAGAATTTAGAACTCAGCTTACTTGTACCATTTCAGAAATAAGAAGCTGAAGATTTCCGAAATTAAAGCTGGATGGCAGAATTGAAAACTTGAATGGCAAGATTGAAATTCAGAATTGCAGAAACGATTACTGCAGAAATACAACTTCAAACCAAAAACAAAACGAGCCAAGCAACTGAAATTAAATGCACTATCTAGTGTCAAGCAAGTTCACTTGATCCAAACTACAACAACTGAAACTGAATTTTACAGAACTTAAACTGGGATTGATATGCATAAGAAAAATAGGACAACAAAACTGATACGCAGCTAAGAAAATGGCACGCAACAATTAAAGCTGCAATTAAACTGAAATTTAACTCAATCTATCACTAAACAAGTTCCTAACTTACTGGACTCGAAGATTAAAAACCTAATGAAGACAAACAATTCAGAATTATAAATTAAGACAGCTGATAACTGAAATTCTAGAACAAAGTTGCGCAGAAATGAAATCTACAGCTAAACAAGATTAAAATTAAGTATCTAAGCTACTCCTCAACCCTTCTCCAACTCAAGAACTCCTTGGTCGTCAATCAAGAGTGAACTTCGGACCCGCAAGCTCAACAAATCAGTGAAGAACTGTCTCTGCAAACGATTCAAAGCAAATCCTGCTCAAGCTAAAATTTGCTTCCGAATTCTTCAAACTCGCTGTGGTGGCTTGCGATTTGGATTAGGGAATGACCGAAACCTTCCAGGGAACCCCTCTGGATAGCTCGGATGCAGTGGCGATGGTGCACAGCTAAGCTCACTGAAATCGGATAGCAAAACTGCCGAAACCTCGCGCAACCTTGCTATTGAGCAAAAATCCAATCTGAAACCTCACTGAGAACTCTCTTCACTGACCTAGCCCTTGCTCTGATGATAGATTGAGGGATCACGCCTTCGATTGGATGAAAAATTGAAGAACATGATGAAGAACTGAAGAAATCTACTGTTGCGGCGAAGACGCGATGAAGGGGAAGCTGCTGCGGATTTTTGATTAAATACTTAAGCACGGACGGTCCAGATTAATCGGAGGAGATCCAACGGCTGATCTTGCTCTGATTTGAGCCAAACTTTGATGATGATGATCTGGGGTCAGGATCTACCTCGTGGTAGCTCGGATCCTCCAGATGCGCAACGGATGGTCCAGATCACCCTAATCTTTGAATGGACGATCTAGAGCCCTCCGAGCTTGATCTAACGGTTGATTGAGCTCTGATTGGGATGAAACCTTCAGATCATGATCAGAGTGCTTGATCAACCCTAACCCTAGCTCGGATTGCTTCAGATGGTCCCGGATGGCTCAGATCTAGCCGCTTTTGAATCAGACGGCCCGAATTAATCGTATGCTTGATAATTCGATCCGGTTCCACTTCCGACTCAAGTTTGACCCAGTATGCTCTAGGTCCAGGATCCTTTCATGCCTACAAAAATATATCAGAAAATTAGTGGCTAAATAA
The DNA here is from genome assembly GCA_024364735.1 of Boesenbergia rotunda. Classification (NCBI taxonomy): domain Eukaryota; kingdom Viridiplantae; phylum Streptophyta; class Magnoliopsida; order Zingiberales; family Zingiberaceae; genus Boesenbergia; species Boesenbergia rotunda. The sequence continues at coordinate 607,451 of JAGFNQ010006346.1, forward strand.
TCCAAAAAATGTGCAAATTTGTAATTAAGTCCAAAATAAGAGGAAATCCTAAAACCTAGGGTAAAATCATAATTAAGCAATAAAAACATAGGTCAAACATGGATTTTAGCAATTAAAATGATCAATAAAATGGAATCTATCAACTCCCCCACACTTTACCTTGAGCGTCTCGCGAAATCACTAAGTATGTATCCCTTAGATTTTCTTAAGCATAATTAGAAGCAAATGAAAAGAAATTACCTAAGGTTGTCAATTCTCATAAATCTAAGCCCTATGGATTAGTATCTTGTCCTTAAATCAACAACTTAGCCTTTTCATCCATCATGATTCATTGAGATGAATTTAAATCACTAGCCTTTCAAGGAAAATTTTGGTGGCTCTCTCCTTAAGTTCTAAGTAGATGATGGAAGTGGAGCTCACTCATACACACATGCTTCTTGCACTATCATAGGCTTGCTTGTTATCTACTCTCCACCATTATTCATGATTGGGATCGATATCTATAAAAACAAGTGAAAACATGGAAAATGATAAGACATGGAATAAAAGCAAAGAAAATGGAAAAATTGATAAAGTGGAAAACTTGAGTGCTCAAAGATGTTTCCAATGTACTTTGCTTCTCTATACAGTCCCCTAATGATCTCAAAAGTGTTGTGGAGTCAAACTTGAATAATTGCCTTTGATTTGGATGAAAAAACCTTCCTTGACCTCTTGTGCCAATTTTTATCTATTCGTGCCAACTTTGCTTTTCTTTTCTCATTCTTCTTTCTCTTCTTTCTTTTCAGCTCAGATTTGTATCAAAGAACATATGATATCAAGTGAAATAGATACTCAACATAAAATTTTCACTCAACAACCCTTGTAACTTACTCTTGATACATTTCCTTTACAAGTTGGCACACTTCCTTCATTTGTTCCTTTTTTTTCTCGTGGTCAGCTACTGAATTCATTTCTGCTTCCTTTTCCTCTAGTGGAGTCAAAAAGATAGTGGAACAAAGATGTAATTCGGATGAGAAGCATTTCACTAAATTTATGAAGCCGAAACTCCCTTGGGTACCCCTTTATCTCTTTTGTTTCCTTCTTTTCTGATTTTTCCTCTTTTTTCTTCAGCTGTTAACTTCTGTTTTGGGTCTCATTTTATTCAATCATGTCGTGCTCAGCTCCCAAGTCCTTCTCAGAATCATCTCCAATCCATCTAGCAATCAAATGGTAGTGGAGAGTTCAAACAACTCAATCAAAGGAATTGCTTCACAAAATTTTTTTTCTTCTTCAAACTATTTTCTTCTCTTTTTTTTTCCTGTCTTGATACAAATCCTTCATGAGTTGGCACACCTCTTTATCATCACAAAATTTTTTTTTCTGTTTCAGATTTCAGTTCACGGCATCACCTTCAGAATCAAGAACCTGTTTTCTCCTCAGCAGCTACACAATTGATCCTAGTTGCAAATAGTAGTGGAGAATGCACTTGCTTCACTTGAGACCATGGCATTACAAAAATTTTTCTGTTTTGATCTATCAATCCTAGCAGCCACTTCTTTCCAATTCTGATCAGTAAAGGATGCACTCATCACTCTGTGATACATTCATATCTTTTATGCCTTGATTCCCAGCCTCAAAAACTCAATTTGGTTGCAAGTTGGTACAAATTTGCCTTGATAGCTGAAACTTGTGAGCTGTAATTCTACAACTATTCTTGCTTTTAACATTTCTGAATTAAATCAGTTTCTCACTGTTTATTTCGAGTTTCAGCTCCATGGCATCCATTTCCATTCTCTGATTTCTTCAAGCACTTAGCATCAAGTAGTACTTGCTTCAAATGATAGTGGAAACTTCAAGTGTTCCACTCAAAATTTATTTCTGCTCATAAGTCAAATTTCAGCCAAGCCACTGCCTTCCCTTTCCATTCTTTTCAGCAGCTTCTAGCATCCATTGGTTCTTCTTATATCCGAAATTGAATGTGCACCTTCAACTTCAGATACAATGTACACTTAAATTCTTGATTTTCCAGATGTAGTACTCGGCAGCTATAAATGGAATGCAGCCAGATTTTTTGGCAGTTCCGGAATTCAGCAGCTTCTAGCATCCGAATTCTTCCAGATTTGGTCAGCATTTGGTGTTCTCAACACTCTTTAATGCAATTCCGAACTTGTTCCGTAATTCACAGCCCACGAAAATCAATTTTCAGCTTCAAGTTGACCAATTTCTGCACACTTGAGTCTGGCACAGATTTCTGCCCCTGTGTTTCAGCTTTTATTTCAGTTCAGTTTCAGCTTCTACTTCTCAGCTTTTCTCAGCTTCAGTTCAGAATTCAATTCAGCTTCAAACTCAACTGAATTCTCAGCTCTTTCTCCTTTACATAACTGCATTTGCGTGCCATTTTCATACTTTGGCACAGAATTTCCTTCATTTAAATGGTTGCGTGCCACTTAGTCCTTGGCACACAATTTCTTCTTCATCAACCAATTTGAGCTTGGCCTTGTAAGCTTGGATCTTCAAATTAATCAAGAATCTAGATGCCTCCATTTGCTTCCATCCTCTTGCTCATTTCCGAAATTCAAATTCAACTCACTTGGCACCTTTTGGCTTCAACTTGGCAAAAAAAATTTTCTTTTTGACATGAATACATCCAAAACTTTAGTCACTCCCCCACACTTAATTCTTTGTCCGTCTCGGGCAAAATAGCATTAAGAAACATCTCAAGCAACAAACAAGCCCATAGAAAAGTGGGGTTAAGAGTAGGAAATAAGTAAAGAAAAATGGATTGAACATGATTTTTGCCAAAATTGATATGGAAAGGTAAACAAAGTGATTAGTCTCTATAGATATGATCCAATCATTGAAATATGATTTTGATAGAACCTAAGCAAGTTCTAGAGCACAATAACATATGTGTGTCACAAAGATAAGGCTAAATCTCACTAGGCAAAAATAATTCATCTCAAGTCTTCAATTAAGAATCTAAAGCTAAATAGTACTCAAGCATCCAAGAATTCATCCATTAGCTCAAACCCTAAGTTTTAACAACCAAATTTAACTTATTTTCCAAGAGATTCTAAAATGACATGAAGATAACCTAAAGGGATACATTTATTTCCACTCATGTAAGAAACAAACTTCTAAGAGAACTAACATGCATTTATTGACAAGGACTAAATTTAAAAGAAAATCCTACTTCTAGAAAGCATAAAAAATGAAACATGCAATAAAAGAAAATACGAGAAAGAACAATCTCCCCTTTATTTCTAGTGGACGGAGTCTATCCAGAAGTAGCTTCCATCGTGGTAGTGGAGGGGTATGGGTGGTTGAGAGAACTTGGACTTCCCCACACTTGAACTTTGCAACAAAATGTTCAGGTGGCCGCAGGCGATTTAGGTTCAAGATCCATTGAAGGGATGAAGTGCTTCGAATTAAAGTAAAATCATCTCCTCCTTTATGCTTTTCATAAGTCCTTTCAGGAGGTTGAAGTCTGTTCAGTTGGAGCACCCACTCCTGAAGTCTTCTGGACCCTGCAAAATAATGTAATACCTCTCTCAAGCGTGCAGGGTTAGAAAGAAATAAAATAATATCAGTCTCTGCATGAAATGTATCCAAAACTACATCATGTCCAATAAAATCAATTCTTGGTGCCTCAATAAATTTTTCACAATTATTTTCTACAAAATTTGCATCCAGGAGCTCATCACAAATAATAAAATCAATTTTTGGCACTTCAATAAAAATATCACAATTATTTTTCAATAAAGATGTATCAAGCAATGTATCACAACCCATGTAATCAATTTTGGGTGCCTCAATGAATTTTTCACAATTATTTTCAGCATATGATATATCAAAAGACTCATCACAACAATTAACAACACTAGGCACTTCTAAAAATTTTTCACATTCAGCATTTTCATCTAATGTATCACAGCATGATTCATATTCAACAAGTTCAGCACTAGGTACCTCTAGGGATTTTTCACAATCAAATTCTACAAGAGATGTATCCCTAAGTATATCACAAACAATAAAATCAGTTTGAGGTACCTCTATGCAATTTTTAGAAAAATTTGGGGGAGTATTTACCTGATCGTGCTGAAAAATACCTGGAGGTTCTACAGAAGTAGATGTAACTGTGGCCTCCTCCTGGTCAAGTACATGCTCCACTTCAGCCTCAAGCTCTGGTGGACACTCAACTGGAATAGGTGATCCTTGGGTTCTTGCTTCCACCATGCAAGTCCCTACACTTTCTGGTAATTGTGGTGGTCCCTGGGGCTTAGTGCAATCCCCTACACCTATGGAATCATCTCCCATGCATGTTCCCTCAACCATTCCTGTATCAACCAAATTAGAAAAATTAGGATCATTAACAACTAAATCATCACAAGATAAAAGTATAGAATGATCCTGTAAAGTTTCAGAATTGAATTCAAAACTATCACAAGCCCTGCTATCAATCTCCTCCAATGCCTCTAAATCAGTAGGAATGGGTGATTCTTGGGGCTCAGTGCAATCCCCAACACTCTCAATCCTATCCTCTGAATTTTCTGATGCATCAATCAATATAGGTGGTTCCTGTGGCTCTGTGCAATCCCCTGCACCTATAGATTCATCTGATTGTCCTGATCTTTCGGCTTGTATCTGATTCCATTGATCAACCAATTTTGCAAGGCGTCCTCCGATGTCTTGTTGTTGTTGTAACATTTGTTGACACATCTCCATCATCCTTTGGTGTAGAGCCTCATCCCAATCTGGATCATCAAAGCCTCCTTGATTAAACTGCTGAAATGGGAGGGGTTGAAAATTCTATCCTTGAAACTGGAAATCTTGCTGAAAATGTTGAAATTGTGGTTGAAAGGATGGTTGAACATGCTGAGAATGGTAGCCCTGGAAATCTTGGATCTGAGGTTGAAGTTGTGCTGGTGAAAACTCAAATTGAGTGGGCTGAAAATTCTGGTTTTGTTGCTGGAAATTCTGATTAATGGGCTGTGAGGGCTGGAAAAATGGTTGGTTTTGAGGTAGAAATGTTTGAAACACTTGACAACCTTGCTGCCCTTGTTGATATGGCTGGAATTGAGGTTGAAATTGATCATTTCCATGCTGAAAACTTGCAAAAGGCTGCTGGAAATTTTGGTTAAGATGCTGAAATTCTTGCTGAAATTGCTGGAATTGCGGTTGGAATTGTTGTGGTGGCTGGAATTGTTGTAGTTGCTGAAATTGAGGCTGAGGTGGCTGATCGAAACTCTGGAATTGTCGTTGCCCATTCTGAAAATTCTGGAAATTTGGTAGACTTGGCTGAAAATTTTGTTGAAATTGTTGAAATTGCTGTGGTTGCTCGCATTGTTGTAATGGTGGCTGAAAAAACTGATTTGGTTGCTGGAAATTAGAATAGGGCTGTTGGAATTCTTGCTAGGTCTGCTGAAAGTGTGGACACGGCTGCTGATAAGTGGATGAAAACATTTTGAACCTGCACCCCTGTCACAAAACAAACAAGAAAAATGGCAGTACCCGTATACAAAAGATAAAGCAAAATAAAATAGAACCCAATGATATGTCCAAAGGCATACAAGCAAAAATCAAACAAATCAACTAGTTGCTTCCCCGGCAACGGTGCCAAAAATTTGATCGACCCAAAATAGACTGTCACGAATGTGGGTCTCAAATTTAGATATTTATAAATGTGCTGGAAACCCTTTTTGCAATCAAAATATGAAAACGTAGTAAAGGGACCACAGGTCGTATTTTTCCAAGGGACTAGTTGATGTTGTGTGATTCGAGCTTGTGTTTGTGTGTCGTTCGTGTTTTTGGGTTTCAAATAAGTAATTGGATTTTGGGTTGTTGCAACTCGGAAATGAAAGCGCAAAGAAAATTAAAGAAACTCAACTCATGAACCTTAAACCAAGTAATGGCAATTAATGAGCTTAACCACTAAACAACTTAATCAAACCAATGAGACTTGACCGAATTTGGAAAACAAATATGAATTCAAATTGTAAGAGTACACCACGACTTGTATTAATCTTCAGGAATTTCCTCTCCAAACCAAAGCATTCACTTGATACAAAAACACAACAATGAGACAACTTGATACTCAAATGGAACAAACTCATGTGCCAAAACTGATGTTAATTGCTTAACCTATAAACTGCCAACCCAGAATTTGAAGCTAATCAATTCAGTTAGGAAACCAGGCTATTAGGGAAGAAATATGGAAGTCTAAGTGAAGAAATCAATAGCCAAACACTGATCCATTCAGAACACACAATAATCAGAAATGATGTGCAGGAAATCAGATTGCATTGGCTGTAATTCAGCAGCAACAATGATATGCAGGACGGAAAAGCATGCGCAGAAACATTCGAATGCAGAATTCAGACACGAATCATTTCAGAAATGAAGTTCAGATGCAGAAACTGAAGTGGCACATGCAAGGAAAGGCTGATACGCACATTACAACCCAATTTCAGAGATTTAAATCCATTGCTTTTGAATGCAACAAACTGCACTTGAGTTCAGAATTTAGAACTCAGCTTACTTGTACCATTTCAGAAATAAGAAGTTGAAGATTTCCGAAATTAAAGCTGGATGGCAGAATTGAAAACTTGAATGGCAGGATTGAAATTCAGAATTGCAGAAACGATTACTGCAGAAATACAACTTCAAACCAAAAACAAAACGAGCCAAGCAACTGAAATTAAATCCACTATCTAGTGTCAAGACAGATGTAAAACATCTACATTCACTTGATCCAAACTACATCAACTGAAACTGAATTTTACAGAACTTAAACTGGGATTGATATGCATAAGAAAAACAGGACAACAAAACTGATACGCAGCTAAGAAAATGGCACGCAACAATTAAAGCTACAATTAAACTGAAATTTAACTCAATTTATCACTAAACAAGTTCCTAACTTACTGAACTCGAAGATTAAAAACCTAATGAAGACAAACAATTCAGAATTACAAATTAAGACAGCTGATAACTGAAATTCTAGAACAAAGTTGCGCAGAAATGAAATCTACAGCTAAACAAGATTAAAATTAAGTATCTAAGCTACTCGTCAACCCTTCTCCAACTCAAGAACTCCTTGGTTGTCAATCAAGAGTGAACTTCGGACCCGCAAGCTCAACAAATCAGTGAAGAACTGTCTCTGCAAATGATTCAAAGCAAATCCTGCTCAAGCTGAAATTTGCTTCCGAATTCTTCAAACTCGCTGTGGTGGCTTGCGATTTGGATTAGGGAATGACCGAAACCTTCCAGGGAACCCCTCTGGATAGCTCGGATGCAGTGGCGATGGTGCACAGCTGAGCTCGCTGAAATCGGATAGCAAAACAGCCGAAACCTCGCGCAGCCTTGCTATTGAGCAAAAATCCAATTTGAAACCTCACTGAGAACTCTCTTCACTGACCTAGCCCTTGCTCTGATGATGGATTGAGGGATCACGCCTTTGATTGGATGAAAAATTGAAGAACACGATGAAGAACTGAAGAAATCTACTGTTGTGGCGAAGACGCGATGAAGGGGAAGCTGCTGCGGATTTTTGATTAAATACTTAAGCACAGACGGTCCAGATTAATCGGAGGAGATCCAACGGCTGATCTTGCTCTGATTTGAGCCAAACTTTGATGATGATGATCTGGGGTCAGGATCTACCTCGTGGTAGCTCGGATCCTCCAGATGTGCAACGGATGGTCCAGATCACCCTAATCTTTGAATGGACGATCTAGAGCCCTCCGAGCTTGATCTAACGGTTGATTGAGCTCTGATTGGGATGAAACCTTCAGATCTTGATCAGAGTGCTTGATCAACCCTAACCCTAGCTCGGATTGCTTTAGATGGTCCCGGATGGCTCAGATCTAGCCGCTTTTGAATCAGACGGCCCGGATTAATCGTATGCTTGATAATTCGATCCGGTTCCACTTCTGACTCAAGTTTGACCCAGTATGCTCTAGGTCCAGGATCCTTTCATGCCTACAAAAATATATTAGAAAATTAGTGGCCAAATAATCCAAAAAATGTACAAATTTGCAATTAAGTCCAAAATAAGAGGAAATCCTAAAACCTAGGGTAAAATCATAATTAAGCAATAAAAACATAGGTCAAACATGGATTTTAGCAATTAAAATGATCAATAAAATGGAATTTATCAACCCCCCACCTCTCTCTCTCTCTCTCTCTCATCCGAGACCTGGAGTCTGAAGCCAAGCATGGGTTCCAATCAACCCTCTCTCTCATGCGTCGGGGGATTGCAGCGTAGCTAGGCCGATCGACGGGGAGAACAACTGTGATTTTTTTTAGAAATGGATATTTTATTTATAGGAAACTCTGCATATATTTTTTTTAGATTTGCATATAGAAATGAATATTTGATTTATAGGAAGCTCTGCATAATTCCTAGCAAGTGATTTATAGGAAACTCTACATAATATTCAGAATATTTTTTTTAGATGATAAATTTTATTCTTTTTGGTTCTATAGTTTGCAGCAAACTTCCAAACTTCAACTCTTTATATACGATCTATGGTAAATTATTTCATTTTTAGTTCTAATAATTTGTTTACATAAGATTCTAATTGTTGTTTTGAATGTAGAGGAAAAACATATGTTGTATTTGTTAGCCATGAACCAGGAATTTATGAAACATGGGTAGAAGCTTCTCTTCATGTTATTGGTTTTAAGGGCACCATACACAAACCTTTCAAAAGTAAAGAAGAGGCACAAGGAGCTTTTGAGGCATACTTACATAAAAAATCAGCACCAATTACCTTTGCATCTAGTCAAAATGAAATATCATGTGCAACATCAAGTTTAAGGTCAAGTTCAAATTTAGAGAGTAAACTTTCGAAGTCTGAAAAAATTACTAAATTGAAAGATACATTGAAAGAGATAGAGCATCTGTTGGATTCTCTTATGATTAGTGATAGTGTTGTTGATGATTAGGCATTATGTTTTAAGTTGTCCTATGAGTTGAATTTTAAATATTGATGTAATTTGAATAGTTGCAAGTGTTGTATTGAACTTAATACAGTGATTGTATTTAAGTTGTGTTATATAAATTGTTTTAGCTAGCATTTTCGTATTGAGTTAGGATTATTCATTGGAGCTAGAACATATTTAAGTTATGTTATGTAAATTTAAGTTGTGTTATTCATTGGAGCTAGAATGTATTGAAGCTAGGATTATTCATTGTTTTAGCATACCTTTATTATTTGGCATGCTTCAAATGTCAAATTCAAACTATCATTGTAGTGAATATCTTTTTCACAAAGACTAAGGTAAGATATAAGGTATTAGTAGTTCAGTACTACTATTTTGTATTTTAAGTTTTATTTACAAAGTATGTAATTTTCTACAACCTTGCATTTGTTTGTTCATGATACAATATGGCGGATGTTCATATACGGCTTCCCAGGAACACCAGTTCCAATTTATAACAAGTTCTTCTTTTCATGCTTTTCCCTGTTTTTGGAAGAACACCAGTTTCATACATTTGAGCATTATCTTTAAACTAATTGCTGTGTCTCAATATAGCACCCATGATATAGACTTCAGTCCCTTGCTAGTTCAGGCAGTGCATAACAAAACAGTAGTGATGCTGTAGGGAAAATGACAGAAAGAATGAGTTATCATGCTTCGCATGACTAAGTCTTTGCTTCGCACTAATTTCACCTTTAGGATTGAAAGAAATCTTATTGACTTGGATGGGAATGACTCTTTGCTTCGCATGACTGAGTTATAACGCTTTTACATCCAAGTCCCCTCAAGAATGAATATCACGCTTTCAGAGAAAAGAACGAAGCAAAAGTGAGTTACATTTTCAATTCAGATACAGTTTCTTCAGCAGTTAATCAGGAGTATCAGAGACAATATTCAATCACAGGACATCAATAGTAAGAAAATACTGAGGGCTAGATCTATATTAAATATTAAGAAAATCCACAGTAAGAAAATACTAAGAAAATCCATACTCACATTTATACATCAACAGTATATTCGATCAAGATTAAATACTAAAAAAATTATATACATCAACAGTGCCTCACTCAACAGGAATTACAAATGCATTATCAATAGCAACGTTGTCTGCTTCAAGTTCTTCCAACTGTCAGACAAATAATTCTCCTAAACCAACTGAGTACTTGGCTGCAAGCCTCCAATGTGGTCTCTAAATGATTGATAAGTGGCAACTCAAATCAGTCCAAAGAGACTCTTCTTTCACTGTCAGGCATACAGATGACAGGCAAATTATTCAAATAAACAACGTTGACATTGGAACACAGACACCACTACAAGATTCACAAGAACTGAAGCTGTCTATTACGTGTAATCACTATCAGAATGTTTCTGGAGTTGAAAGTGCTAATGTGAGCAAGGGTATGTAATTGGTGCTTGCTGATGGATTAACAGAAAATGATAAGCATAATAGTCATTGTGATAGGGTTGAATAGCCCGTGGCTGGCACGGGGAATGAAGAAGTTGCGTGGCAAGACGCGACGAGTCTGAGCAACTCTCCTTTTAGAGTTCTCGGGACACCCCAGGGGCCCCTGCGGTGAACACAAATAGGGAAAGCAGATCATAAAAACCCCTCCTGGGGTCATCCCGGGAAGTTAGCTCCCGAGACTACCTCGGGGAAGTAGAGCACCCGCGCTCACTCAGGGCAGAAGACCCCGAGATCACCTCGGGAGAGCATATTATCGCCGCCACAACAGCTCATGATGACGAATGGATAACTGATTATCCCCAGTTGTCAAAACTACAGGAGCAAATCTATGCCCAGGAAGAAGCTACATCACATTATCGGCCTCCGGCAGATACAACAATGAACCCTGTAGGGTACCCCCCTACAAGGCCCAAAGAGGAACCAGTTAGCTATGCCCCACCAACTACCGAACCAAGAGGCGTATNGATTTAAGCTCAATTTACCTAACCCAATTACCTTGAGTGTGGCATTATTGCCAAATGCCACTGAGCCTAGGTTTTTGAGTTTGAGCTTGGTGAACTTCAATTTATCTCCAGTCATGTGTCTAGAGCAACCGCTATCCAACATCCATTGGTCCAAATCTTTATGTTCCTACGCATAAAAAATTTTCTTGATTTGGATCCAATTAGAATCAGGAATAGCTTAAACTGAGTTTCACTGCCTAGTCTGTCTCACCCAAATCTAGGGTTTTCAATCACGTTAACCTTATAGGTTTCGTGAGACAGGTTTTAGATTAGAAAACTTATTTTGAAAAATATTGATTAAGTTTGAAAACTTAATTAATTTTGAAAAAAAATTTAAAAGAAGTTTAAATCTACAAATAACTGAATTTTTGTGCTAGATTCGAATTTGACAAAAATAATTTGAATTTGAATTTTAGAAATTGGCTTCCAGGTCTTGGCGAGGCACTAGGCCTTCTTTGGCCGTAGCCTTATGGGATCATCCACCCTTTCCTTGACAAAGCCTTTTAATGAAATTTCATTTTCAAAATTATTATTTGAAAAATTTCTGGTCTAACTAGTTTGAGTTTTGGATCGGTAGCTTCGGCTAGTTTCACCAGTCTAAAGAGACCAAGTGAACTTGATCTTATTAGAATTGATTTCCCTAACGTACTATCATCTCACCTCTACCCAATACTATGTTGTCAAATTTCAGCTAAGTTTGTTTAGTCCTTAAACTAACCTAAGTCTAAGCATGGTAAATTGCAGAAATTAAATAGATAATCAAACAAGCAATTTCAATCAAGAACTACAAATTTATCTAATAATGAAAATAGTTTTCAGTTTGGCTCCCCCTGGACTAAAGCCACGATGATGGTTAGGCAAGATGTGAATCTTGTCCTTGGGGATCCAATACTGATTTGATCCAGTTGGTTTGTTCAGGCATAGTTTAGGTACCCATGCCTGAATTTTGCCTCTGGACTGATTCAGTACAGCCAAATACGATCTTTGTCGGGATTTGGTTCGGTAGCCAAGTCCAGATCGATTTAGAACGGACTTCTGTTTCCCAAGAATCATGTCAAGATTTTTGGAACCAGAAGTGAAACGTTCTAGGACTGATCTAAGATCCTTAACCTGAGTTTTCAGGGAGGAGTTTTCCTTTTCAAATTTTTCAACTTGAGTGGGAGTTCCTTCCTGAACCTTCTCGAGTCAGCTCCCTCTTTCAGGAGTTTTACTTCCTGTCGGAGGGATTCGACCCGGAGTTTGGCTTTTGCCAAATCACGAGAAAGAAAAGAAATCAATTCAGTTAACTGTAATCTGTTAAAACCAGTTACCTTTATTTCTCCGTCTTCTGTGAATGTCAGCTCGCCGTCCTCTTGTTCTGATTCTGACTCGATCTCGACTGAGGCGGTCAGAGCTAGGAGATTGGACTGGGGTGCCTCTGTCTCTTCTTCTGAGGAAGACTCGTCCCAGGTTGCTTGGAGCGCCTTCTTTCTTTTCGTCTTCTTGGACTCTTTCAGATTTGGACACTCTGTCTTGTAGTGGCCCTTCTTCTTGCATTCGTAGCAGGTTACATTAGGCTTGTTCGTGGGTTCGGTTGGTTCGTCTTTTCTTCGGCCGGTTTTTCGTTTGTTGGTTCGGTTCTTCAGCTCCTTGTAGTAGCTTCGAGCGAGCCGGACCAGCTTAGTTTGATCTCCTTCTTCATCTTCTGAGTCTGAGTCAGACTCGGGTTCAGGTTCAGTTTTCTTCTTCGTTGTCTTTAGACTTTTACCTGCAATGAAAGCGATACCTTTTTCGACCGAATTGGTGTTAGTCTGTTCATGCAGTTCTAGTTCAGAAAATAATTCATCTAGTTTTATTTTAGAAAGATCTCTAGAGACCTTGTATGCATCTACCATAGATGCCCACAAGGTGTTTCTAGGAAAAGCGTTTAGAGTATACCTTATTAGGTCACGGTTTTCAACCTTGTGACCTATTGAGTGAAGACCGTTCATTACCTCCTGGATTCGTGCGTGGAGCTGGGCTGCTGTTTCGCTGTCGGCCATCTTGATAGTGTAGAGTTTATTCAGTAGCAGATCCCTTTTGCTGATCCTGGTGTCCGAAGTCCCTTCGTGCAGCTCGTTCAGTTTTGTCCATAGCTCTTTTGCACTGTTGAAGGGGCCCACTCGGTTCAGCTCTTCCTTTGTCAGCCCGCATTGTAGGGTTTGCGTTGCTTTTGCGTCGGCTTCTATCTTGCGCTTTAGAGTGTTGTCCCACTCCGAGTAGCTTTGTGGAAGTCCTTCCGCATTTCGGGGGATCTCCAGTCCGGACTGGATAATGATCCACATGTCCACCTGAGTTTTCAGGTGGACCTCCATGCGACTTTTCCAGTAGGAAAAGTCTTCTCCACTGAAAAGTGGAGGTCTGGCGGTGCTGAATCCCTCTTGCATAGACATTTGTTCTGAAACAAAAAGATAACAAAAAGGATGTCCCAAGACTTGGTCTTGGATTAGTAGTGCGGGATTAAGATAATGAAGAAAATAAAATAAAATAAAAAAATCGAAAAGAAAAAAAATCCGAATTTTTTTTTCAAACTGGTGGTTGCACCAAGTTTGAATTCCCCGCTCTGATACCACTTGTTGGATCGAGAAGCCCGATAGAGGGGGGGGTGAATATCGGAAAACTTTCGAATTTGAGTAAGAGTAGGTACGCAGCGGAAATTAAAGAAAAAACACAGAGACGCAATCGATTTACTTGGTTCGGAGCCTGTGTCGACTCCTACTCCAAGGCCCACGGTCGTTGACCGTTTACTTTGGGCAATTCTATATTTGGCGCAAATAAGTTACAAAATTTGATTTTCAAGATTAAATGCAATAAAATATTAAATAAAAAATTACGCTCTTCTTTTTACCGACGTCCGGAGTAGGTCGACTCTTTTGGGGCAGCAGGACGTCGTCAGCTCGAGGTGAAGCGTTTCCGGAGCAAGGCGCGAGCGTAGAAGAACTTTGAGACGTTGGAAGAAGTGATACTGGAAGCCTGGGGTCGAGGGCCCTTTATATAGGGCCTGGGGGCGCCCGGGATGTCGGGGGCGCCCCCCACGTGGCTTCCGATCCGCAGAGCTCTCGGTCGCATCTGATCCTCTGGATCCTCTTTGACCGGGGCGCCCGGAGCGGTCGGGGCGCCCGCGTTGACCGGGTCAATTCTTATCTTCTGGCTTCGAAGGCTTCTGGTTCGATGTACGAGCCTGGGGGCGCCCGCAGTGCAGGGGGCGCCCGGGAGCAGAGGGGGCGCCCGGAAGCACGGGGGCGCCCGCAGCTTGTACTGTCGAAGCGCACTTTTTAATTGTGTGTTTGGTGTTCACCTTGGGGGCGCCCGGGACACTCCGGGCGCCCTGGTCAGCAGTTGCCTTACTCCTTTGAGGCACTCTGAGCTGCAGACTCACGTTCCTTCGGTCCTGCATCCAGGGTTAGTCCAAAACACAATAACATAATAAATTATTAGATTTATACAGCCTTAGCTGTCTTGGTTCTGACTTTGGTCTCCGAAATGGAGCCCTAGGTCGAACCGACGCCTACTGTTCCCTCGACGGGGAACGCGTCCTCACCTACTCCTCTCGGGAGAATTTACCTGATGCCAACCGCTCCTTTGGTTGGACTTTTGCCTAACGGTCCTTTGTCAGGTCTTGGATGCTGGCAGTCCTTCGCCAGTTGCCTAGCAGTCCTTCGCTAGGGCTTTAATACTGGCAGTCCTTCGCCAGTTGCCTAGCAATCCTTTGCTAGGGCTTGGATACTGCACACTAGAATAACTTGTTAAAAAACAAGTAAGACTTAACTTTTGACCTATGTTGCCATTATCAAAACACAGGTTAGACTTTGGTGCCTTCTAGCACCAACATCCGCTTGTTGTCGGCGATGTGGATCGCTCAAGGGAGGCAACGCTTGAGAGGAAACTGAAAGGAGTGGTCGGCGAGATTAGGTTCACAACATAGAGGGGATCGGGGAGGCGCTCGGTGGTTCCTTCGCATGCGGCGAAGAGGGGAGGGAGGGGGAGAGTCAGCGCGAGGCATTTAGGGCACGGGAGAGGAAGAAAAATAAGGAGGAGTTTATATATATATATATTTAATATATATATATATATATATATATATATATATAAATTAATTTTGAAATTTAAACTTTTTCTCAAATAATTCAGAAAAAGTCCATCTCGTGCCCATTTATCCCCATAACCTTTCTAAAAATTTTGAAAAAATCTTTCAAAATTTTCTATAAGATTATTTCTATTTGAACCCTTATTCATGGTATTTATTTTCCGTATTTTACATCATTTCCTCTAGCAACTATAAATATGGATCAGGTTCTCTAATCAGTCATGTAAGTCATAATGCTTACTTCTTCTTGAATACTCACTCGCACTCTATAGCTCGTTTTTCTTAAGAAGTTTCACTAGATCCCACGTTTTGTTCTTATGCAACGACTTCATCTCCTCCGCCATAGCACTCATCCACTTGTCCTTCTTAAAGCTGTATACTGCCTCTTGAAAAGATGTAGGGTCTTCTCTACTAGTGATGAATGCATAAGACACCAAGTCCTCAAATCCATATCTGGTGGGTGGTTTTATGACTCGTCCCATTTTGCCACCAACTATAGTGTGATGCTCCGTATGCTCTTAGCTAGAATCATCAGAGTCATGCTCTCTCTAGCTCCACCTGTACAACCTCTTTCTCCTTATTGCTCTGTGGTGTTTCCTTTCCTTTGCATGAGTACGTTGTAGCATGGCTTTCTCGTCAAATAACACATCTCTGCTGATCACCATCTTGTTTGCCTTAAGATCCCAAAGCTTGAAGTCTTTAACTCCTTTCTGTTGCCCAAAAAAAATATATTGTTTTGACTTCGCATCTAGCTTTAATCTTTTCTTACTAGCTAGATATGTGCATATAGGCTGGACATCCAAAAATTCGAAGATAAGAGTAATCTACTAGATTCCCTTCCCATACTTCCTCTGATACTTTACCTTCTAGTGTTGTCCTTGGTGATCTATTAATGAGATAACACGTCATGTTTATCGCATCCGTCCAAAAATTCTTTGCTAGCCCTGCATTCAGCCTGAGACATCTTGCCTTTTCAATGATTGTCTTGTTCAACCTTTCCGCCATAATGTTCTACTGAGGTGTCATACGAACTGAGAAATACCTCATTATTTCATGCTGCTCATAATATTCCTGGAACTTTGAATCCATGTACTCAGTCTTATTGTCTGACCTAATGCATTTGATCTTCCTTCCTATTTGATTCTCCACTTCAATATTTTATAGTTTAAACATCACAAAATTTCTGACATGTGACGCTGAAGTATACCCAGACCTTTCGCAAGAAATCATCAATAAAACTCATAAAATATAACTGCCCTCCACATGATGCTACACTAGCTGGTCCCTAGAGATCTGTATGTACATAGATCAGAATCTCCTTAGTCTTGTGTATTGACGTCTTGAATTGTGTTTTGCTCTATTTCCTAAGGACACAAAATTTGCAGAATTGAAGCTTGCACTTCTTAACGCCCTTCAACAAATCTTTCTTGTGAAACTCCAATATCCCACGTTCATTCATATGTCCTAACCGCATATGCCAATTAGGTAGGTAACATTTTACCAATTACATCGTATGCAACTCTTTGAAAAGGGTTATGATTCACATTACACATCATCTTGAGTTAGCTTTGGCTAATCGCCCAAGACTTAGTATAATTTTCCTCTTACCCAATTTTCCCAACTTTTGGGACATGCCTCTAAGTTTCTCAATCCGATTGAGGTGACTTAGTTAAGTCTCACCCAAGGTTCGATAGCGGGACATCAGAATTGTCCTCTCGCACTCTACCAAGACAAAATGCGTTGCTTTGCTTTGGCAAACCCAACAACAAATGATCGAGGTAGTTTATGAGTACCAAACATTGGTAGGCATATTGAGTTGACTTAATTAAGATTAACGTCTAAGCATGCATCACATACACACACATAGCATATATCAATATATATAACCAAGAAAATGTGGCATGGTTATGACCAATTTACTATGATCTTCTCAAGCCAATGAGAAGATCAATAGTCAACCTAAGGATAACTTCTTCTCCAAGAGCATCCTCCGGTCATCATGTGTGGTTGGCATCCTCCTTGTAACTTCATTCTTCAATGGACACTCCATTCCTCTTTTGTACATTACAATGTAGGAAAACTCGAGTTACATTCGAGTCTAAATCTAATTTTACAATTAAGAAAAATAGATACAAGGCACGACACGCAGGCCGTATTATGAATTACAACATGCACACATACATTCATCCAATCACATTGGGGTTGAGGTCATAACCATTCACCATGTCATCAATCATACACAATAGATCTAGGACATCAATTTCATTATGAGTGCAATATAAAATTCACTCAAGAGTAGAAACTCCATTGGTGCATTCTTGCGACAAAAAATGCACAATCTGTTCACAACAGATTGACGCAACTTCATCAACATTAACACCAAAGGTTATAATATTTTATCAAGAGCGATCAGACTATAGCATGCTATCATATGAATGATGATGTTATAGCCTTTTAGTTTGATCAACACAAACTTTTGCGTAATGACAAAATATTCACACTATTATATGCAACCCATAAAGAAAAAAAAATTGTCCTACTTCTATATCACATATAAAAGTGCATAAAACTTCATACGATCTTTCGCAAGTGGCTCTGATACCACTGTTGGGATCTTCAGGCGACATAAACACAAAAACGCAGCGGAAACAAGATCCCTCGAGTGATCCATGCGAAAGAAAAACTCGTACGAAATCATCTATCTAATAGATCTATCTAAAGCGTATACCTTTGGAGCGTGCCCTTACGTTTATCCCGCTCGTCCAAGCGCCGCCGGATCTCTTGCACGTTCAAGTGTCCGTGCCTCTATTCGTATCCACACGAACGCGATATCTCTACTTCGGAGAAGAACTACCTTAGTTGTGCTAGCAACTTGAGGTAGTTCACAAAACACCAAGAACCCAAGATGTGGGTTTCGGCCAAGATGGAGAAGAAAAGGAAGAGGGGAAAGAAAATGAGAAGTTGTCATCCAAATGACAAGGGAAAAACTCTTTTATACTCATATCATGAGGAGTTTTTGCCTTTAAACTTCCCTTCATTAAACATTTTAATGTAACTCTCTAACTTTTCATGTAACACTCTAATGGTGAGAAACTCTCCATCTTCCTCTCTTATTAATTCATTAAACATTTTAATGAATTAATATTTCATCCAAATGTGGTTGAGTCTAATCTAAATGAGTTTAACTCAAATTAGATCTCAATCCATAATCCAATTGGATTCACTTGAGTCTAACTCAATTAATCCAATTCCAATTAAATCTTAGCCAAATCAAGATCAATTAATCTCCGAAGCATCGTGTCCTTAGTGTGTGACCCAATAGGCTCTCGTAACGTTGGCAATGTGTCTAAACCAATTTAGACACAAAAGCAATGAGCGGCATCTAACAATGCATCAATACTACCCAAGTAACAAGAAAGTCGAGATCCGACTTAACCTCCGTGACTATGGCAATGTATGATCTTGTCCTTCTATTCTTGATATCTAGATTGACCAATGATGCATAGACCGTGTCATCCTCAATCAATCTTGTGTTTCTTGATCTCCGAGTAGACTCACTCAAACAAATGAGCACAATATCTCATATTGACTCATTTGAGCATGACCATGCGTTTTAGCAGTTCTACTCGATCAAGGGGCCCACAGATATCACTCCCGTCATATGGGAGGGATAGATCTCATCTATATCACTCACATCCCTCCGCATAATTCATTACATACCCAGTGATCGCCTTTATAGTCCACCCTGTTACGGGCGACGTTTGACGATACCAAAGTACATAACTCCTTATGTAGGGAACCGTAGTAAATTCAGGTCTAAGGACTATTCATACCAATAGTCAAATGAGAAAGTTTATGACACTCATATGACAATCTATGAAACTTTCTCATGGCGGGTCATTCAGTACACATTCTCCAATGTATACCCATGTGTCAACTTGATATCACATATCCATGACTTGTGAGCTCAAGTCATCAGTTGGCCTACATGTTAGTCTCCATGTATTAATATTGTCCTTGAATATTAATACTTGACTAGGAATGATTTAGAGTAGTGTTCTCTACATTATCTCACTATCGATTCAACCAATCGATATAATGTAGATAAGAACCTACTACCCAAGGACATTATTATACTTAGTTATTTGGCACAAATACAAAGTAAGTATAATAACTAAACATTCCTTTATTAATGATAGAATATGATACAAAAATGTCCCCAGTCAATCATCACATAATTGGCTCTAGGGCTCCTACTAACAATCTCCCACTAGAACTAGTGCCAATCACTGCAATATCTAATACCCAGTGACCTGGTATGACCATCATGTTTCTTTTGTGCCAAAGCCTTGGTCAAAGGATCTGCGATGTTAGAATCAGTGTGTACTCTGCATATCTTCACATCTCCTCTATCGATGATCTCTCGAATGAGATGGAAGCGCCGTAGTATGTGTTTGGTCCGTTGATGAGAGCGAGGTTCCTTAGCCTGCGCAATAGCCCCATTGTTGTCACAATAGAGGTCTATCGGGTCTGCTATGCTAGGAACCACACCAAGCTCTGTAATGAACTTCCGGATCCAAACAGCCTCTTTTGCCGCCTCTGACGCGGCAATATACTCGGCCTCTGTTGTAGAATCTGCGACTGTGTCCTGCTTCGAACTCTTCCAGCTCACAGCGCCACCATTCAGGCAAAATGCATACCCTGACTGCGATCTATAGTCATCCCTGTCTGTTTGGAAGCTTGCGTCACTGTAACCCTTTACAGCTAGCTCCTCATCGCCTCCAAATATCAAGAAATATTCTTTCATCCTTCTTAAGTACTTAAGAATATTCTTGACAGCAGTCCAGTGACTTTCACCTGAATCTGACTGGTACCTGCTCGTCATACTGAAAGCATACGAGACATCTGGATGAGTACAAAGCATGGCGTACATGATAGACCCTATAGCGGATGCATAAGGGATCTGATGCATACGGTTTCTCTCCTCCGTAGAAGAGGGGCATTGAGTCTTTGAAAGACTCACACCATGTGACATCGACAGAAATCCCTTCTTGGAATTCTGCATGGCAAAACGATTAAGTACCTTGTCAATATATGTACTCTGACTCAAGCCAAGCAATCTCTTAGATCTATCTCTATAGATCTTAATGCCTAGGATATAGGCTGCTTCACCTAAGTCCTTCATTGAGAAGCAATTCCCAAGCCACATCTTCACAGACTGTAGTGAAGGGATATCATTCCCAATGAGGAGTATGTCATCTACATACAAGATCAGGAAGATAACTGTGCTCCCACTAACCCTCTTGTAGACACAAGGTTCATCTTCATTCTTGATGAAACCAAACGCTTTGATTGCATCATCGAATCGAAGATTCCAGCTTCAAGAAGCTTGCTTTAGCCCATAAATGGACCTCTGCAACTTACATACCTTTCCAGCATGCTCTGGATCTACAAAACCCTCAAGTTGTATCATATACACATCCTCGAGTAGATTCCCATTTAGGAATGCGGTTTTGACATCCATCTGCCAGATCTCGTAATCATGGTAAGCTGTAATAGCAAGCATGATCCGAATAGACTTAAACATCGCCACTGGTGAAAAGGTTTCATCATAGTCGATACCATGAATCTACTTGAAACCTTTAGCTACCAATTGCCCTTTATAGGTATGCATAAGACCATCCATGTCAGTCTTTCTTTTAAAGACCCACTTACACCCAATGGGTTTAATCCCCTCAGGTGGATCAACCAAAGTCCATACTTGGTTAGTGTACATGAATTTCATTTCGGACCTCATGGCTTCTAGCCATTTCTCATAATATGGGCTCATCACAGCTTCTTGATAGGATGTAGGCTCGTTTAACTCAAGAAGCGTAACATCATCATGGTTAGACAAGAGAAATGGGTATCTCTTAGGCTGACGACGTATCCTATCAGATCTGCGAAGAGGTTGGTCTACTTGAATAGCTTGTTGTTCCACAACTTTTTATGCAACAATCCCATGATTCACAACACCTTGTGGTGCCTGTTCAATGTCCATCAAGGCCTCAGTACCATTTGCATCTTGAACTTCTTCAAGATGGATTTTACTCCCACTAATTCTTCTAGAAATAAACTCTCTTTCTAGAAAAAACGTCATTTCTAGCGACAAACACTTTGCCTAGTGTGGGATTGTAGAAGTAATATCCCTTCGTTTCCTTGGGATATCCTACAAAATAGCACTTGTCAGATTTGGGTCCTAGTTTATCTGAGACTTGACGTCGAACGTAAGCCTCACAACCCCAAATCTTCATAAAAGACATTGTGGGACTCCTCCCAGTCCATATAGTATATGGTGTCTTTATAACAGCCTTTGATGGAGCTCAGTTAAGTGTGAAAAGAGCTGTCTCTAGAGCGAACCCCCAGAAGGAAGTAGGAAGATCCGTCTGACTCATCATCGATCGTACCATATCTAATAGAGTACGATTTCTCCGCTCGGACACACCATTCCACTGTGGTGTTCCAGGTGGAGTGAGTTGGGATATGATCTCACACTCTGCTAGATGGTCACGAAACTCTTGGCTAAGGTATTCACCACCTCGATCTGATCGAAGTATCTTAATACTTTTGCCAAGTTGATTTTGTACTTCACTCTTGAATTCTTTGAACTTTTCAAAGGATTCTGACTTGTGTCTCATAAGATACACAGAGCCATATCTACTGATATCATCAGTGAAAGTGATGAAGTACTAATAGCCTCCTCTAGCTGCGACATTGAAAGGGCCACATACATCAGTATGTATGAGTCCTAACAACTCTGTCTCTCTTTCGCCGTGTCCACTAAATGGTGTCTTGGTCATCTTGCCTAAAAGACAAGATTCACATGTCTCATATGATTCAAAATCAAATGAGTCCAGTAATCCATCCTTATGGAGCTGGGATATGCGACTCTCATTTATATGTCCTAAGCGACAATGCCAGAGATATGCTTGGTTCAAATCATTTGGTTTGAACCGTTTGGTATTTATGTTATAGATTGGATTCTCTAGATCTAGAAGATAGAGTCCATTTATCAGTGGTGCATTACAATAGAACATATCATTTAACATTATAGAACAACACTTGTCCTTATGATAAATGAAAAACCTTTCTTGTCCAAACAAGATACTAAAATAATGTTCTTGGTTAGTGCAGGTACATAAAAGCACTCTTCTAGTTCTAGGATAAGCCCAGTGAGCAAAGACAAGGAATATGTTCCTACAGCAATAGCAGCAACTCTTACTCCGTTGCCTACTCGTAGGTCCACTTCGCCCTTGGTCAATGATCTAACTCTTTGAAGGCCCTGCACATTAGTACAAATGTGAGAAGCACATCCGGTATCTAATACCCAAGAAGAAGAGATAGATAGATTGACTTCTATAACAAAAATACCTGAGGCAGAAGTCTCACTTCTTTTCTTCTTTGCTTCCTCCAGGTAGAGTTTGCAATTCCTCTTCCAATGTCCGGTCTCACCACAATAGAAGCAGGTCCCTTCCTTAGGCACTTTGCCTTTGCCCTTGGATGTAGTAGAATTGGCCTTGCCTTTGGCTTAGGTCTTACCCTTGCCTTTAGGCTTCCATTTACCTTTGCCCTTGTTAACCATCAGTACATTACTAACCTTGGCTTTCTTGAGATTGGGCTTAGCAGTTCTTAACATGCTGAGAATCTCAGGCAAAGGTTTATCAATTTCATTCATGTTGTAATTCATGACAAATTGATTATAACCCTCCGGCAACGATTGCAGGATAAGGTCTGTTGCCAATTCTTGGCCCAGTGGGAATCCTAGTCTTTCAAGGTTCTCCACATACCCAATCATCTTGAGTACGTGAGTCCCTACAGGAGTTCCTTCTTGCATCTTGCATGTAAATAGGGCTTTGGACACCTCAAACCGCTCGTGCCTAGCTTGCCCTTGAAATAGTTGTTTCAGATGCTCAACCATATCATGTGCATTCATGTTCTCATGTTGCTTCTGAAGCTCAGAGTTCATGGTGGCAAACATAAGGCATGATACATCAAGTGCATCATCTTGATGCTTCTTGTAAGCATCCTTCTCAGCACGGGTGGCGGTAGCAACGGGTGCTTCTGGAAGGGGTTGCTTTAGAACGTACAGTTTACGTTCTTGTTTGAGGACTATCCTCATGTTTCTATACCAGTCTAGGAAATTAGATCCGTTGAGCTTGTCCTTCTCAAGGACAGATCAGCAGTGAGTATGCCTAACAATTTCAGATATATTTTCATGCTTGATAACTTAATTCATAGCTTCTGAAACCTAGATTCATCTTCAAGTTGATACACTGCACTGCCTTTATCCTTGACTGATTTCATCAGTAGCTCCAAATCTGTTTCTAGTAGATTGAGTCCAATCCAAAAACCACTCGGCAGATTCTATCTATATCAGCACTGCCTTACTGAATTCCATCCAAATTCAGTTTTCATTTGATACTAATCTGTGCCACAACTCAGCCACAGTCCTAGCTCTTCCAATCTAATTTCTCTTGCCTTTTTCAGCTTCATTCTCAACTTATCTTTTCAACATTTCTGATCTCCAAAATTCCTGCTAACTGGTGAAGAGTTTTGCTCTTAATCCTTGTCAGTACCCTTTCATTGGTTCCAATTTAGATCAGTTCAGATCTGTACAACTGTTTTAGCACAGAATTTTTTTTTCTTCACTTGTAAAGTTGGCACAGATTTTGCTTAGTTTCTGATTTTCCAGCTTGTATTCTTCATTCATCATCTCTAAAATTCAGCTGCAATTTCAGATTGTGTTCTGCACAAACTGTTTTGGCACAGAATTTTTGTTCTGCTTCAATTCAAACTTTAGCCTTAAATTTTACTTCCATGATTCCAACTTCAAAACTTGCTGACCATTTTATTTACTCTCAAGTTTCAGGTTCATCATTGTAATGCTCTGATTTTTTCCTTTTCTTCTTCTTCAGCCCGGATGCAGGAATTGACAACAGCTCCATCAAGAATTCGACCATATATCAGCCATGTTTAAGCCCTTCTGCTTTTCAGAATTTCTGATGACTGGACTCTCAGCTTGTGTTTAGCCCCTCTCGGAATTTTTCCTTACATTTGGTAACTGCCCGCAGCAGCTTTCCTTTTGCTTCAATTCAGATTTTTCCTTACATTTCCAGCTTTTGTTCAGACCTTGCTCAGACTCCCTGATTTATACAGCTGCACTTCAGCTTCTAGCATAATGTGGCCTGATTTCTATAGCAAAGAACAGCTTCCATCCAAGCAATTTTAACCAAGACATACTTCACAGATTTTTCTCCATTTTGGCAAAGAATTTTGTGTCATTTGCGTGCCATATTCCTTCTTCTCTGCAGATTTTTTCTTCTCAGCCGAATGCAGAGATTTGTCCTTCAAATCAGCTGTTGGCTTCTGATTTGGTTGCAGAACAGCTGACCTTGTAATGCAGTTCCGAATTTCCAGCTTTAGATTTCTCAGCCTTTGCTCAGTTTTTCTCGGTTTTAATTCAGATTATGTTCAGCTGCAAATTCAGCTCGTGTTGATTGTTTCTGATTTCTCAAACAAAGACAAACTGCAAGCCAAGAAAAACTGCAAATCCAAAACATTTCTGCCCTTAAATAGTTTCATTGCCAAAATTTTACTTCACTTTGGCACAAACAATTTTTTCTCACTGTTTTCTTCTTGGATCTTCAATTGATGATAATAACTCTAGATGCTTCAATTGATTTCCATCCTTAACCACATCTTCTTGCTCATTTTTGACACAAACTAAATTCAACTTGTCAAATGTATCTCTTTCCATCTCCTTTTGTTTATAACTGAATTTTTTTTTTCCGAAATGAAGTGCATCCTTGATGAAAATTCATTCCAAATCACCGATCACTCCCCCACACTTAATTCTTTGTCCGTCTCGGGCAAAATAGTATCAAGAAACATCCTAAGCAAACAAATCCATAGAAAAATTGGGGTTAAGATTAGGAATAAGGAAAGACAAATAGAGTAGACATGATTTTTGCCAAAATTGATATGGAAAGGTAAACAAGGTGATTAGTCTCTATATAGATGTGATCCAATCATTGAAATATGATTTTGAAAGATCCTAAGCAAGTTCTAGGGTACAATAACATATGTGTATCACAAAATAAGGCTAATCTCACTAGGTAAAAATAATCCATCTCAAATCCTCAATTAAGAATCTAAAGCAAAATCGTACTCAAGCATCCAAGATTTCATCCATGAACTCAAACCCTAAGTTTTGACAACCAAATTTAATTTATTTTCCAAAAGACTCTAAAATGCTATTGAGATAACCTAAAGGGATACATTTATTCCTAGTCATGCAAGAAAAACTGACAAAAGAAATAACAAGGTATTTACAATGACTCCTATGCATTCTACTCTACTCATGCATTTATTGGCAAGGACTCGAGTTAAAGGAAAATTCCAGAAGTCATAAAAGTGAATGAAAATGCAAAAAGGAACAAACTCCCCTTTATTTCTGGTGGGCGGAGCCTATCCAGAAGTAGCCTCCATCGTGGTAGTGGAGGTGTCTGGGTGGCTGAGAGAATTCGGACTCCCCCACACTTGAACTTTGCAGAAATATGCTCCAGTGGCCGCAATCGATTCAGGTATAAGACCCATGTAAGATGTGGAGTGCTTCGAATTAAAGTATAATCAACTCCTCCTTCTTGATGCCTTTTAGAAGTCCTTCCAGGAGGTTGAAGTCTGTTCAGATGGAGCACCCACTCCTGAAGTCTTCTGGACCCTGCAAAATAATGTAATACCTCTCTCAAGCGTGCGGGCTCAGAAAGAAATAAAATAATATCAGTCTCTGCATGAAATGAATCCAAAACTGCATCATGTCCAATTATATCAATTATTGGTGCCTCAATAAATTTTTCACAATTATTTTCAGCATATGATATATCAAAAGACTCATCACAACAATTAACAACACTAGGCACTTCTAAAAATTTTTCACATTCAGCATTTTCATTATATGTATCACCACATGCTTCAAATTCAGCAACTTTAACACTAGGTACCTCTAGGGATTTTTCACAATTATTTTCAACAAGAGATGCATCCCTAAGTATATCACAAACAATAAAATCAGTGTGAGGTACCTCTATGAAATTTTCAGAAAAATTTAGAGGAGTATTTACCTGATCGTGCTGAAAAATACCTGGAGGTTCTACAGAAGTAGATGTATCCGTGTTCTCCTCCTGGTCAAGTAATTGCTCCACTTCAGGTTCAGGTTCTAGTGGGCACTCAACTAAAACAGGTGATCCTTGGGTTCTTGCTTCCACCATGCAAGTCCCTACACTTTCTGGTAATTGTGGTGGTCCCTGGGGCTTAGTGCAATCCCCTACACTTATGGAATCATCTCCCATGCATGTTCCCTCAACCATTCCTGTATCAACCAAATTAGAAAAATTAGGACCATCAATAGCAATATCCTTACAAAATAAAAGTTTAGAAGGGTCCTGTAAAGTTTCAGAGTCGAAGTCAAGGTTGTTACAAGCTCTACTATCCATCTCCTCCTAGGCCTCTAAATCAGTAGGAATGGGTGATTCTTGGGGCTCAGTGCAATCCCTTACACCTATAGATTCATCTGATTGTCCTGATCTTTCGGCTTGTATCT
The DNA here is from genome assembly GCA_024364735.1 of Boesenbergia rotunda. Classification (NCBI taxonomy): domain Eukaryota; kingdom Viridiplantae; phylum Streptophyta; class Magnoliopsida; order Zingiberales; family Zingiberaceae; genus Boesenbergia; species Boesenbergia rotunda. Next base: position 634,126 of record JAGFNQ010006346.1, read on the forward strand.
GATTCCATTGATCAACCAATTTGCAAGGCGTCCTCCGATGTCTTGTTGTTATTGTTGTAACATTTGTTGACACATCTCCATCATCCTTTGGTGTAGAGCCTCATCCCAATCAGGATCATCAAAGCCTCCTTGATTTAACTGCTGAAATGGGAGGGGCTGAAAATTCTGAGTGTCTTGCTGAAAATTTTGTCCTTGAAACTGGAAATCTTGCTGAAAATGTTGAAATTGTGGTTGAAAGGATGGTTGAACTTGCTGAGAATGGTAGCCCTGGAAATCTTGGATCTGAGGTTGAAATTGTAGTGGTAAAAACTGAGATTGCGCGGGCTGGAAATTCTGGTTACAAGGGTGAACTTGCTGTGGAAATTGACATGGTTGCTGGAAATTTGAATTAACTTGGTACCCTTGTTGAATTGCTTGAAAAGGTGATTGATCTTGTTGATAAGGTCGCTGAAAATTGGGCTGAAATTGCTGAAAGTGGGGCTGAAAATTCTGGAATTGTGGCTGCCCATTCTGAAAATTTGGTAGACTTGGCTGAAAATCTGGCTGAAATTGTTGGAATTGCTGTGGTTGCTCGAATTGTTGTAATGGTGGCTGAAAAAACTGATTTGGTTGCTGAAAATTAGAATAGGGTTGTTGGAATTCTTGCTGTGGCGGTTGAAATTGCTGTAGTGGTTGATTGAAAAGTTGGTTCTGCTGAAATTGTGGACACGACTGCTGATAAGTGGATGAAAACATTTTGAGCTGGCAGTCCTGTCACAAAACAAACAAGAAAAATGACAGTACCCGTATACAAAAGATAAAGCAAAATAAAATAGAACCCAATGATATGTCCAAAGGAATACAAGCAAAAATCAAACAAATTAACTAGTTGCTTCCCCGACAACGGCGCCAAAAATTTGACCGACCCAAAATAGACTGTCACGAATGTGGGTCTCAAATTTAAATATGAATATGAATGTTGGAAACCCTTTTACAATCAAAAGTATGAAAATGTAGCAAAGGGGTCACATGTCGTATTTTTCTCGGGGCTAGTTGTCGTGTTTGATTCAAACTTGTATTTATGTGTCGTTTGTGAATTTTGGGTTTCGAATCAGAATTGGATTTGGTTTCAAATTAAAATAGAGAAGCAATGACAAGCAAGTAGACTTAACTAATGACTAAACAAGGTGAATGCAATTAATAACTCAACCAATTGACCACTTACTCATCTAAAGCACTTTGGCACAATTCATGAAAAATAAATCTGATTTCAAGTGTAAAACAATTGTTAAGCAAATGCATCTAAACAGAGCTGCAATCTTTAGTTGAAACCAATGCAAGATTATAAACCTAATTTTAGGAATAAGACTTGATACAAAGTAAGGCTTTGAAACAAACTTGATACTCAATTATTCAAACTCGTGTGCCAATAGAGAAATCTGATACTAAGTGCAGGAATTGGACTGATCAATTCACAATCCAAAATAGGAAGATACTAATGAAGTGTTATGCAGGACAAGTAAAGAAATTTAGAACTTGACATCTAATGAATTCGGACACAAAAGCTGGATTGATGAATTCATGCGCAGGAATGCAGTAATGGATTTCAGATTTCAGAAATTGAATGCTACACAGAACCTGAGGCTGAATTTCAGAACAATAGATGTGCAGAAATGAAATGAAGAACCCAGTGATGAAGACTGATTAACTCAAAAACAAACTGAATGCAGCAACACACAAAACAAGCTAAATGCAAAGTTCACCAAAACACATGCTCACTTGATACGCATTCAGGAATTACCAACTGATACAAAGTTGGCACGCAGCAGCTAAACAAAGTTGCAGGAGTAAATCTGAGTTCAGAAACGTGCAAAGCAAACTAAGATCTAGTTCACAAACCAAATTTCGAAGAAGATTAAAAAGGACTGCTATTTACTTGATACGATCTCAAGAGATGATAAATCAAACTTGCAGGAATTAAAAACTAAATTTCAGAAACAAAATCTGGTACGCAACCATACAGCTGTGTCCAAACTGCAGACATGGATACCGAGGCTTGGAAATGAAATAAACTAAAAGGTAAACTCAAAAGAACAAACTTAAGCTAATTGGATACAAATAAAAGACTGATACGCAGCAGCTCAAAGACTGAATACGCAGTAGATTAGACAGAAAATGCAGAAGTAAAACAGAACAACATTGATACGCAGCAAGAATAACTGAAATACAACTTCAAAACTGATATGAAAGCAATAAACAAGTTCACTAGCTAACTACTTGCAGGAATTGAACCTAATTAAGGCAGAAAATAATTCGGAAGAGTAAACTACAGCTGATACAAAAGACAGTAACAGAAATAAAATGGCAGAATTGAAAGCTACTGCTAATACACTGAAATTAACTACTGAAAACTAATCCTCAACTCTCCCTAAGCTCAAGATCTTCTTGGTCGTCAAGCAAGAGCTGGCTTCGAACCCCTAGGCTCAGCAAATCATTGGAAAGCAGCTTCAATCGATCAACTCTGCTCAAAACGCACACAACTGGAATTTCAATCCAATCTCCTCGGCCTCAGTTGATGGGGGGTGCGATGATGATTCGAGGCCCATCTGAGATCACCTGAGAACCCCTACAGCTGGCTCAGATGGTCGGAAATGGCTCACGGAAGAGACACGAGTGACTGGATTGCTGAGCTGCCGAAACCCTCAAACAGCCCTTTTCCGGTGCAATTTGAGCTGAATTCTCCAAGAAAGCTATCCCCAATGACTCAGAATTTGATCCAAGGTAGAGATTGAGTGGTCGCGCCTCGAATTGGAGAAAAAATTGAAGCAAAACGAAGAAAATGAAGAAGATGCTACTGTTGCGGCGAAGACGCGACAAAGGGAAGCTGTGCAGAAATTTGATTAAATAGTTAACAATGGACGACCCAGATTTCTCCACATCAATCCAACGGCTGATCTTGCTCCGATTTGATCCAAATTTCGATGATGATGATCTGGGGTCAGGATCTGCCTCGTGGTAGCTCGGATCCTCCAGATTTGCAACGGATGATCCAGATCAAGCTAATCTATGAATGGACGATCTAGAGACCTCCGAGCTTGATCCAACGGTTGATTTAGCTCTAATTTGAGCCAAACTTTCAGATCTTGATCAGTGTGCTTGATCAACCCTAACCCTAGCTCGGATTGCTTCAGATGGTCCCGGATGGCTCAGATCTAGCCGCTTTTGAATCGGACGGCCCAGATTTAATCCTAATCTTGATAACTCGATCCGGGTCACTTCGGACTCAAGTTTGACCCAATATGCCCTAGGTCCATGAACCTTTCATGCCTACAAAAATATATCAGAAAATTAGTGGCCAAATAATCCAAAAATGTGCAAATTTGCAATTAAGTCCAAATTAAGAGGAAATCCTAAAACCTAGGGAAATTTCACAATTAAGCAATAAAAACATAGGTCAAACATGGATTTTAGCAATTAAAATAATCAACAAAATGGTATCTATCACACGACACGCAGGCCGTATTATGAATTACAACATACACACACACATTCATCCAATCACATTGGGGTTGAGGCCATAACTATTCACCATGTCATCAATCATACACAATAGATCTAAGACATCAATTTCATTATGAGTGCAATATAAAATTCGCTCAAGAGTAGAAACTCCGTTGGTGCATTCTTGCGATAAAAAATGCACAATCTGTTCACAACAGATTGACGCAACTTCATCAACATTAGCACCAAAGGTTATAATATTTTATCAAGAGCGATCAGACTATAGCACGCTATCATATGAATGATGATGTTATAGCCTTTTAGTTAGATCAACACAAACTTTTGCGTAATGACAAAATATTCACACTATTATATGCAACCCATAAAGAAAAAAAAATTGTCATACTTCTATATCATATATAAAAGTGCATAAAACTTCATACGATCTTTCGCAAGTGGCTCTGATACCACTGTTGGGATCTTCAGGCGACATAAACACAAAAACGCAGCGGAAACAAGATCCCTCGAGCGATCCATGCGAAAGAAAAACTCGTACGAAATCATCTATCTAATATATCTATCTAAAGCGTATACCTTTGGAGCGTGCCCTTACGTTTATCCCGCTCGTCCAAGCACCGTCGGATCTCTTGCACGTTCAAGTGTCCATGCCTCTATTCATATCCACACGAACACGATATCTCTGCTTCGGAGAAGAATTACCTTAGTTGTGTTAGCAACTTGAGGTAGTTCACAAAACACCAAGAACCCAAGATGTGGGTTTCGGCCAAGATGGAGAAGAGAAGGAAGAGGGGAAAGAAAATTAGAAGTTGTCATCCAAATAACAAGGGAAAAACTCTTTTATACTCATATCATGAGGAGTTTTTGCCTTTTAAACTTCCCTTCATTAAACATTTTAATGTAACTCTCTAACTTTTCATGTAACACTCTAATGGTGAGAAACTCTCCATCTTCCTCTCTTATTAATTCATTAAACATTTTAATGAATTAATATTTCATCCAAATGTGATTGAGTCTAATCTAAATGAGTTTAACTCAAATTAGATCTCAATCCATAATCCAATTGATTCACTTGAGTCTAACTCAATTAATCCAATTCCAATTAAATCTTAGCCAAATCAAGATCAATTAATCTCCGAAGCATCGTGTCCTTAGTGTGTGACCCAATAGGCTCTCGTAACGTTGGCAATGTGTCTAAATCAATTTAGACACAAAAGCAATGAGCGGCATCTAGCAATGCATCAATGCTACCCAAGTAACAAGAAAGTCGAGATCCGACTTAACCTCCGTGACTATGGCAATGTATGACCTTGTCCTTCTATCCTTGATATCTAGATTGACCAATGATGCATAGACTGTGTCATCCTCAATCAATCTTGTGTTTCTTGATCCCCGAGTAGACTCACTCAAACAAATGAGCTCAATATCTCATATTAACTCATTTGAGCATGGTCATGCGTTTTAGCAGTCCAACTCGATCAAGGGGCCCACAGATATCACTCCCGTCATATGGGAGGGATAGATCTCATCTACATCACTCACATCCCTCCACATAATTCATTACATACCCAGTGATCGCCTTTATAGTCCACCCTGTTACGGGTGACGTTTGACGATACCAAAGTACATAACTCCTTATGTAGGGAACCGTAGTGAATTCAGGTCTAAGGACTATTCATACCAATAGTCACATGAGAAAGTTTATGACACTCATATGACAATCTATGAAACTTTCTCATGGCGGGTCATTCAGTACACATTCTCCAATGTATACACATGTGTCAACTTGATATCACATATCCATGACTTGTGAGCTCAAGTCATCAGTTGACCTACATGCTAGTCTCCATGTATTAATATTGTCCTTGAATATTAATACTTGACTAGGAATGATTTAGAGTAGTGTTCTCTACATTATCTCACTATCGATTCAACCAATCGATATAATGTAGATAAGAACCTACTACCGAAGGACATTATTATACTTAGTTATTTGGCACAAATACAAAGTAAGTATAATAACCAAACATTCCTTTATTAATGATAGAATATGATACAAAAATGCCCCCAGTCAATTATCACATAATTGGCTCTAGGGCTCCTACTAACAGGCTTTGCTCTTAGACTCTCCCCAAAAGGTCTCATGCCAATGGAGATACTTTTCATCCTATTAAACCCATGATCTTTTTCATTTCTAACCAATGTGGAACTTTGATTGATCCCCAACAATCCTCCCCTCAAACGAAGGACCAACATTGGTCCGGGTCCTCTTCACAAGCATCCGGTCACTCTTGACCTACATTGGGCCTTCCGCAAGCAATCTGATCACCATTTTTTTACCTGCTTTAGGCCTCCCCGCGAGCATTCGGCCACACTTGACCTACTCTAGGTCTCTGGGCCTCCCCACGAGCATTTGCACTCGGTCACTCTTAACCTGCTCCAAGTCTCCTTACAAGCATCCGGCCACACTTGACCTACTCTGGGCCTCCCCATGAGTAGTCGCACCTAATCTCTTGTCTTGTTCCAAGCTCCCTACAAGCATCCAGTCACATTTGACCTGCTCTGATCCTCCCCACAACTTCATTAGAGGACCTTTTCACATGACACATGGTCTGGATCATGGCTCTGATACCATTGTTGGGGCCCTAAGGATAAGCGTATCCTCACAATGGCATGATATTATCAACTTTGGGCTTAAGTCCTCATAGCTTTGCTCTTGGGCTCTCCCCAAAAGGACACATGTCAATGGAGATACTTTCATCCTATTAAACCAATAATCTTTTCCATTTCTAACCAATATGGGACTTTGATTGATCCCCAACAGACAGCTTCCCCTTCTTTGCTTCAGGTTAGAAGAAAAGAAGCCCTTCACTTCATCCGGGTAGCACTTCCTCCTTTCGGCGATCCCATAACTCAGACTTCATCAAATCCAGCCAAAATCATCCATTCGGTGGTTTCGGGCGGTTGCACCTTTGTGATGCATTATTTGATTTCTTTTGTGTTTGTGTCTTGTTGAATGTAACGAAGTCATCCGCAATTGTTTTGGATTGCATGCGTTAGGGTTGAATTACTTGGTGCTCACTATTTGTTCGATGAATTGCCCCTTACATTCTTGCTACTTTTTATTTATGTCAATGCACTTCAATTCATTTCATTTTAGTAATGGTTTGGTTTAATTAGATGGTAGTGATGTTTATTCTGTATTTGGATGTCATTTGGTTAGATAGGTTTGTTTTGTTAATTGCTCTATGGTTCCATGCATGTTTTAGATGCACACACTTAGTTTAATTTGAATCATGCTTTCAGTTGTTTGACAAAATGTTTCTTCCAATGGTTAGTTTTAGTTGATGCATTTATTTCCTGTTATGTTTTTAATCCCTGCAAGTTTTTAATTCCATTAAATGCTAGTGTAGGTTGTTCTTTATTCGGATGCACTTAGGCTCGATTAGTCTAGGTTTCATTAATGCTTTACTTCATTCTTCTTTATATTCTCTTGCGTGTGTAATTTAGTTTGGTTAGATTTTAGTCTAGCTATCATTTCTCTACCTTTGAGTTATTTATATCTTGTTTAATGGATGTCATGATATTTGCATCTGTTAACTTATTATTTTTGTCTCAATATAATAAATAAAATGTAGAAGAAGTATTTTAAATAAATCATCTTTTATTAAGGTAATATATTGTTATGTCCTTCCTCTATTGGATATTATATTTCTATAGTCTATTTTATTTATTATTAAGATATGTCTGTGTTATATATTTCTTTCTAAATAACTTCTTTGTTACAATCTATTATAATGGTCTTATGTATTGAGATTTTTGTTATTTCAGAAAATGTTAAAGTATACTGTCGTATAAAGCCACCTTTCGAAGATGACCTTTCTATAATTAAGCCTCTAGATCAGTTTGAGTAAACACCAGTGACGATTCTCTTACCAATCCTAAGAAAGATTATGAATTTGATCGAGTATATATATGACCCTCATATTAGAGAAGGTAAAATATTTTTACTATTCTAGACATTTATCATATTCCAACTTCTAATTGTTAACATTTTTAAATCTGCATGAACAATTGGTTGTATGAGCTTTTTTCTTTTCGTATGCTAAATTTAAAGTTTCTGATCCTGCCCTATATTTGGCACCATACGGGCAGCCAACGTGGCAAACGACCTGGCCAGCTTCAAGGTCCACGTCATTGTACGGGCAACCAACTCGACAAACGTCCTGGCCGGGCCCAGGGGCTTCGCCGGCCGGTCGGACTCAAGGCGGCCGGTTAGAATAAATATAGCGGTTCATCTGGCCGGTCAAACCCGGCCGACCACATTAAGGCTTACACGTCTCGCCTATCCGGGTATTTCCGCCCGGCCACATTAAGGCTTACATGCCTCGTCTATCCGGGTATTTCCGCCCGGCCACATTAAGGCTTACATGCCTCGTCTATCCGGGTATTTCCGCCCGGCCACATTAAGGCTTACACGCCTCGTTCATCCGAGTGCATCCGCCCGGCCGTCCTTTATGCCCATGCTTGATATCCGTCCGGGCGTGCCGTCCCGGTGTCCACTCGGGCACTCTCGCGGAATCACCCTGGGATAAAGACAAAATACACCTGCACCAGCTGCAGATAACAGGTCGTCACCACTCGGGCGAACTGACACTCTCTGACAGGCGCCGCCTGTCAGAGACTTACAGAAACCTGTCTTTGTCCTCACATAAGACAAATAGTATACGACAAAGAAGGTTGGTTACAAATCGACATAACCATACCATATCTTCTGACCCTGTCAGAAGATCCTGACACAGGCCATACTCAAATCGACATAACCATACCATATCTTCTGACCCTGTCAGAGAATCCTGACACAGGCCATACTTGGTCCTTTTCCCCGGCTATATAAGCCACTCCCCTCCTCATTATCAGGTACGCGCGCGAAGCCCTTCGTCTACATACTCCATTATTTCTACTGTTCATCGGAGTACTGACTTGACCGTCGGAGTGCCTTGCCGGGACGTCTCCCGGCTAGGTTGCTAACGGTCATCTTCCTCAGCAGGTTCACCTCCAGTCGGTTGGCCCTGCACCAGGCGACATCCACTTCCATTCGGTCGGAGGACACCCCCCACGACGCTGTCATTCTGCGCGAGGACGTCCCGTCGGCATTCACGTCACTCATCGCTACACCGTCATCCGGTTGCGGCTCCACTACGCTCGGCGACAGGATCAAATTTGGCGCTAGAAGGAGGGCTTTCTGCCTGATCGAGAGCGAAGAATGGAAAACCCCAATCCACTGACGGTTACTCTTTCGCCAGAAGAATATGAAATGCTGATGGCTATCCGGACACAGAAGGCACAACAATCGCATCCGCCAACCAGTAGTCAAGGGGCCCGGCCCCCTGGGCCCTCTATACGGGGAAATTCAGAAGGTATGGCTGCTCAGCCCGACCCCCTCGTTCCTAATTTTCCCCGAGCACTTTTCCGGAACGAGGCCTACTCAGCCCCGACCGAAGCTTCAGCGTCCAGCTTGGCGCATCAGGCGCGCCTGGATAAAGGAAAAGGGCTAGCCGACCCCGCCGCGGCCTATCCGACTCACAGCCATTTCTCCTCACAAATTCTTGGGGATCCCGTTCCCAAGCATCTACGATTCTTCACCATGCCTGAGTACTCGGGGGCCAGTGACCCCGAGGAGCACGTCATGAAATTTGAAAGTGCCGCCCAGTTGCACCAATACCCGGAGGGCGTCAAATGCCGCGCTTTCCTGACAACCCTCTCTGGACAGGCTCAACGATGGTTCGGCGGACTCCCGGGAGGATCAGTTGGGAGTTTCGCAGAGGTAAAGCGGCTGTTTCTGCAACATTTTGCAAGCAGTCGGAGGCACCATAAGACCAGCCTCAATTTGTTCGCTCTGAAGCAAGGTCCGAAAGAGTCACTCCGGGCCTACATCCAGAGGTTCAATGGAGTAGCTATAGAGGTGCCCAATACCACCTCCGAAGTACTGGTCACCGCCTTCTCACAAGGGCTCCAAGAGGGTGATTTCTTCCGATCCCTGATCAGGAAACCACCGAAGGATTTCGACAGCCTGCTCGGGAAGGCTGTTAAGTATATCAATGTGGAGGAAGCACAAGCCGCCCGGAGGAAGGAAGCGATAGTTAGCCCACCGCCTGCACCTCAACACAACAGATCGCCAGGAGGACCGATTCGCAGTCCCCGACCGGCCGATCGGCCCGGAATGAGACCCCAGCAAGTGCAGGTGGCACAGGGGAATTGGCCCAACAGATGGGCCCCGTATTGTGCGTTTCACCAATGTAATACGCACAACACTGAGGACTGCCGAGCAGGCAGCAGAGCTCGGACCCCACTCGGCAGGGGTCAAGGACGACAAACCCCGCAGGGACGCGGGCTTGGTCAGGGAGCCACAGCCCAACAAGGACAAAGGCGGGATCCCCCGCCGCCCGGCAATTGTTTCCTCGGCCCGAGCAGGAAGAGGTGGAGGAACTTGACGAAGATCAAGCTAATCACCAGAACGCCGTCCGAGGAGGCGTCAATGTGATTTCCGGCGGTCCGACCGCGGGCGACTCCAACCGAGCCAGAAAGACGCAGGTACGCCGACTGGAAATTCACCAAGTCGGAGTCAGCACCTCTCAAGCTCAAGGGCCCCAAATCAGCTGGGGGCCGCAGGATCTACAAGGATTGGAGGTGCCGCACGATGACCCGCTGGTCATCACGGCTGTCATCGCCAACTACGAAGTCCACCGCACCATTGTGGACACCGGCAGCTCGGTAAACATTTTATATAAACGAGCTTTCGATCAACTGCAAATTGAATTATCGCAGCTAGAGTTGGTGGCTACTCCCCTGTTCGGATTTACGGGGAACGAAGTACAGCCGATCGGACAGATACGGCTGGCCGTCTCACTTGGAGAGGAGCCACTCAAGAGAACCCGATGGACCACATTTCTGATTGTGGATGCCCCAGCTGCCTACAACGCCATCCTCGGTCGACCGGCTCTCAACGAATTTAGAGCGGTAGTCTCCACCTACTACCTCAAGGTAAAGTTTCCGGTCGGCGACAGAGTCGGCGAGGTGAAGGGCAATCAGACCGTGGCCCGGCGCTGCTATGCTGATGATGTCCGCTCGGGAGGTCAAAAGGCAAGGCGGGCAGGTAGCAGCTGCAACATGGTGCAAGCCTCCCCTTGGGCAGAATTGCGGGAGGACAAAGAGGAGGTACAACTTTTGCCCGGTAGGGAAGATACCAAGATACAAATTGCTGCAGGACTTCCGGAGGAGCTGAAGCAATCCCTAATCGACGCCCTCGCTCGAAACCAAGACGTATTCGCCTGGTCGGCGAAAGATTTGAAGGGGGTCCGACCGGAAGTCGCGGAACACCAGCTCCATGTTTACCCGGGCGCGCGGCCAGTAAAGCAACGGAAAAGGGATCGCAGCGCCGCGCAGAATCAAGTCATCCGGGCGGAGGTAGAAAGACTGTTGGAAGCAGGACACATCCGGGAAGTTCAGTTCCCGGCCTGGCTGGCGAATGTGGTGCTGGTGTCCAAACCCAACGACAAGTGGCGGGTATGCATTGATTTCCGAGACCTCAATCGTGCATGCCCAAAAGATTGCTACCCACTTCCACGGATCGATCAAATGGTAGACTCGACGGCCGGCAGCGAGTTCATATCAATGCTGGATGCGTACCAGGGATACCACCAAGTCCCACTGGCTGCTGCCGACCAGGAGAAGGTTAGCTTTGTCACGGCTGACGGCACCTACTGCTACACCGTCATGCCGTTCGGCCTCAAGAATGCGGGCGCCACCTACCAAAGAATGATGAACAAGGTGTTCCGGTCGCAAATGGGGCGTAACGTCGAAGTATACGTCGACGATATTCTTATCAAGACTGCCCGGGCGGAAGAACTAATCCCCGACATTGAAGAAACTTGCCAAACTCTGCGGTGATTTGGCCTGAAGCTTAACCCGGCCAAATGTCTATTCGGGGCTCGAAGCGGGAAGTTCCTCGGATATATAGTCACCGAGCGGGGAATCGAAGCAAATCTGGGCAAAGTAAAGGCCATCATGGAGATGCCGGCTCCAAGGAATCTCAGAGAGGCTCAACGACTGACGTTAGTGGGACGCAACGGCTTCAAGACATTACGCCGAGCCACCAAGTTTCAGTGGGACGCAGAATGTGACAAGGCCTTTGAAGAGCTGAAGGCTTATCTGTCTAAACTACCGACACTCGCCCGGCCAGATCCGAATGAGAGTTTATATGTATACCTAGCAGCTTCCTCCGACTCGGGCAGCATGGTGTTGGCTCGGTAAGAAAAAACTGAGCAAAGGCCGGTGTACTTCTTTGCCCACTTATTTAAAGGAGCCGAGTGTCGGTACACGGCACTCGAAAAATTGGTCTACATACTCTTCTTAGCCGCCCGGCGACTCAGACCATATTTCTTATCTCACCCAATTACTGTATTGACTAACAGTAACTTGGGTCGGGTGCTCACAAACCCAGACGCCTCAGGGCGGCTAGTCAAGTGGACAACTGAGCTGAGTGAGTATGACATACAATATCAACCCCGGCCGGCTATCAAGGCGCAAGCCTTGGCCGATTTTCTCACAGAGTTGCATCCCGATGAGGCCGAGGGCGTATGGAAGGTGTACGTGGATGGGGCATCCTCTCGGCAAGGAAGCGGAATCGGCGTTCTCATGGTTTCACCCGAAGAAGAACGGCTACACCTGTCCGTGCGATTAGAACACAAGGCGACGAATAATGAAGCTGAATATGAAGCACTTATAGCCGGTCTGCAAGCCGCCCGGCATGTCGGCGCCACCCGGGTGTGGCTATATTCAGATTCGCAACTTGCTATACAGCAACTGGCCGGTAATTTCGAAGTCAACAGCGACCGGCTGCAAGAGTACATCGATGCCTATGAACAGCTGAAGGCGGGTTTCAGGGAGGTACTCTTACAGAAGATCCCTCGGGAAAGCAACTTGAAAGCGGATGAGCTAGCCAAATTAGCTAGCGCCGTCGGAGCTTGGGTGATCCCTCGGCCGGCCTGCCATGCTTTATTCGTCATGCAAATCGAGCAGCAAGCCGAGATCGAATTGGAGACCGATTGGAGAACTCCATTAATTGCATTCTTGACCAGGGGAGAAGTACCATCCGACCGGGAGGAGGCTCGGCTGTTCAGAAAGAGAGCCGCGCAATACACTATGGTCGGAGATGTCCTCTATAAACGGGCTCACGCCCGGCCATTGCTCAAATGCCTGGCGGTGAAGACGCAGATTATGTGCTCCGAGAGGTCCATATGGGGGTCTGCAGTAATCATTCAGGGGGTAGAGCCACCGCCCGGAAGGCTCTGTTGGCCGGGTATTATTGGCCAACTTTACAGAAGGATGCCGACCGGTTGGCCGCAACATGCATCTCATGTCAGAAACACCAGTGCCTGCCACACCGGCCAACCGAAGTAATGAAGACATCTGCTGTCTCTTGCCCGTTTGACCAATGGGGCATGGATATCGTAGGTCCGTTTCCGATCGCCCCCGCCCAGAAGAAGTTCTTTTGGTCGCGGTGGATTACTTCTCTAAATGGGTGGAGCAGAGGCGCTGGCTAGGATCACCGAGCAGGCGGTGATTAAGTTCTTGTGGCAAAATATTCTATGCAGATACGGGATCCCCCACAAGTTGGTTTCTGACAACGGTCGGCAGTTTCAAGGGAAGAAAATCAAAGAATGGTGCTCGACATACGGCATCCATCAGGCTTTTACATCTGTGGCGTATCCACAGAGCAACGGCCAGGCAGAAGTCACCAATCGGGAAATCTTGAGAGGGCTCAAAACAAAGCTGGATCATGCAGGAACCAACTGGGTAGAGCAGCTGCCCGGGGTCCTTTGGGCGAACAGAACCACACCCCGAGAAGCAACCGGGCAGACGCCTTTCCACCTCGTCTATGGCAGCGAGGCGGTGGTGCCGGTCGAGGTCGGGTGTGAATCCGACAGGCGGTTAAGCTATGATGAAGGGAATGATGAAAGAAGGCGCTTAGAGCTTGATCTCATAGAGGAAGTCCGGGAAAAAGCGGCCGCCCGGATGTTCACGTACCGTCAGCGTATGAAACAAAGGTACGACCAGAAGGTGTTGCCGCGCTCATTTCACGCCGGGGACCTAGTCTGGAAACGAATAAAGCCGGTCGGTGATGTCAACAAATTACAACCACAGTGGGGCGGACCCTTCAAGATAGTGCAGAAATTGCATTCAGGCGCTTACTACTTGGAGGATGAACATGGAAAGAGGCTTAACCGACCGTGGAGTGCCCTACACTTGAAAATGTACAGAGAGCCCTAGAGATGCAATCTTGTAAAACGCAGCATTCTAGCTATAACGAAAGGCTCACCCGACCGAAAATTCCCGGTCGGCCATGCAAGGCAAGTCATACCTGGACGGGACGCAGGCTGACGCGTCATACCCTCCAGAAGCCTGAGTCAGCGACTGACGTTAAGCGTCAGCCCACTCGGAAGCCTGGATTGGTTCCCGGTCGGAAGCGTGGCGGCCCACGTGGAAGATTGGCCCATCCGGAAGCCTAAAGCGGTTCCCGATCGGAAGCGTGGCGACCCACGCAGAAGGTTGGTGCCCTTTGGAAGCCTGAGTCGGCAGCTGACCTTAAGCGTCAGCCCACTCGGAAGCCTGGATTGGTTCCCGGTCGGAAGCGTGGCGGCCCACGTGGAAGATTGGCCCATCCGGAAGCCTAAAGCGGTTCCCGATCGGAAGCGTGGCGACCCACGCAGAAGGTTGGTGCCCTTTGGAAGCCTGAGTCGGCAGCTGACCTTAAGCGTCAGCCCACTCGGAAGCCTGGATTGGTTCCCGGTCGGAAGCGTGGCGCCCCACGTGGAAGATTGGCCCATCCGGAAGCCTAAAGCGGTTCCCGATCGGAAGCGTGGCGACCCACGCAGAAGGTTGGTGCCCTTTGGAAGCCTGAGTCGGCAGCTGACCTTAAGCGTCAGCCCACTCGGAAGCCTGGATTGGTTCCCGGTCGGAAGCGTGGCGGCCCACGTGGAAGATTGGCCCATCCGGAAGCCTAAAGCGGTTCCCGATCGGAAGCGTGGCGACCCACGCAGAAGGTTGGTGCCCTTTGGAAGCCTGAGTCGGCAGCTGACCTTAAGCGTCAGCCCACTCGGAAGCCTGGACTGGTTCCCGGTCGGAAGCGTGGCGGCCCACGTGGAAGATTGGCCCATCCGGAAGCCTAAAGCGGTTCCCGATCGGAAGCGTGGCGACCCACGCAGAAGTTGGTGCCCTTTGGAAGCCTGAGTCGGCGACTGACTTAAAGCGTCAGCCCACTCGGAAGCCTGGACTGGTTCCCGGTCGGAAGCGTGGCGGCCCACGTGGAAGATTGGCCATCCGGAAGCCTAAAGCGGTTCCCGACGGAGGCGTGGCGACCCACGCAGAAGGTTGGTGCCCTTTGGAAGCCTGAGTCGGCAGCTGACCTTAAGCGTCAGCCCACTCGGAAGCCTGGACTGGTTCCCGGTCGGAAGCGTGGCGGCCCACGTGGAAGATTGGCCCATCCGGAAGCCTAAAGCGGTTCCCGATCGGAAGCGTGGCGACCCACGCAGAAGGTTGGTGCCCTTTGGAAGCCTGAGTCGGCAGCTGACTTAAAGCGTCAGCCCACTCGGAAGCCTGGACTGGTTCCCGGTCGGAAGCGTGGCGGCCCACGTGGAAGATTGGCCCATCCGGAAGCCTAAAGCGGTTCCCGATCGGAGCGTGGCGACCCACGCAGAAGGTTGGTGCCCTTTGGAAGCCTGAGTCGGCAGCTGACCTTAAGCGTCAGCCCACTCGGAAGCCTGGACTGGTTCCCGGTCGGAAGCGTGGCGGCCCACGTGGAAGATTGGCCCATCCGGAAGCCTAAAGCGGTTCCCGATCGGAAGCGTGGCGACCCACGCAGAAGGTTGGTGCCCTTTGGAAGCCTGAGTCGGCAGCTGACCTTAAAGCGTCAGCCCACTCGGAAGCCTGGATGGTTCCCGGTCGGAAGCGTGGCGGCCCACGTGGAAGATTGGCCCCATCCGGAAGCCTAAAGCGGTTCCCCGATCGGGGAAGCGTGGCGACCCACGCAGAAAGGATTGGTGCCCTTTGGGAAGCTGAGTGGGAGCATGACCTAAAGCGGTCAGCCCCCACTCGGAAGCCTGTGAACTTGGTCTCCCGGTCCGGGAAGCGTGGCGGCCCACGTGGAAGATTGGCCCATCCGGAAGCCTAAAGCGGTTCCCCGATCGGAAGCGTGGCGATCCCACGCAGAAGATTGGTGCCCTTTGGAAGCCTGAGTCGGCAGCTGACCTTAAGCGTCAGCCCACTCGGAAGCCTGGATGGTTCCCGGTCGGAAGCGTGGCGGCCCACGTGGAAGATTGGGCCCATCCGGAAGCCTAAAGCGGTTCCGATCGGAAGCGTGGCGTCCCACGCAGAAGGTTGGTGCCCTTTGGAAGCCTGAGTCGGCAGCTGACTTAAGCGTCAGCCCACTCGGAAGCCTGGATTGGTTCCGGTCGGAAGCGTGGGCGGCCCACGTGGAAGATGGGCCCATCCGGAAGCCTAAAGCGGTTTCCCGACTGGAGGCGTGGCGACCCACGTAGAAGGTTGGTGCCCTTTGGGAAGCCTGAGTCTGGCGAGCTGATTAAAACATCAGCCTGCCCGAGCGCGTATCAAAGTTTGGTCGGGCATGTGGCGGTCCCACATCCCGTAGGCCGAACCCACCGACCAATGGCTTCTACTTGGCCGGATTCCTTAGTTTGGTTCCCCGACCGGGCGTGTGGCGACCCACACCCATCAGTCGGACCAACCAGCCGGCTAACTTACACTTAGCATTTTCCTAACTTGGTTTGGTTCCCCGACCGGGTGTGGCGACCCACACCCATCAGTCGGACCAACCAGCCGGCTACTTACACACCATTTTCCTAACTTGGTTTGGTTCCCCGACCGGGCGTGTGGCGACCCACCCCCTCAGTCGGACCAACCAGCCGGCTATCTTACACAGCATTTCTCTAAAGTAGCTTAGTTCCCTGACCGGACGCAGGGTGACTCACACCTTAGTCAGATCAACCGGTCGGCTACCTGACACCCATTATCCCTCGCTTAGTTCGGCTCTCTGGTCGGGCAACATCTACTTAATATCTAAAATAACTCGTTAAGGGGAAATACTCCTCATAGCTGATTGATTCGGAAACATTACAAAAAGAGGAGCCCCACCGGCGGCTTAGGATTACACGGTTAACATTTACGTAAAAGGCTGGAAGAAGTCTTTGGGTAGCAGCTCCTTCACCCGGCTCACTTGGACGGCATTGATAGGAAGGTCGGCAGGCAGATGGCCGCTCTCTTGGAGCTGCATAACAGCGCTTTCTAAGCCCATCTTGAACATGCCAGATGTCCGCTTGCCCAACTGCTTGCCGAACTCCTTAGAATTATGTAAGCCAAGCGATGTGCGTCCATCCGGGCGGGCTCGCCTGCCTGATGCAGCTTCAGGCTGTCAATTTCCGCCCGGAGGTTAGCAAGCTCCTTGTCCTTCTCCTCCAAGGCAACGGCTTGAGAAGCCAGCAGTCCTTCAGATAAGCGGAGCTCGTCTTCTCGGGCGTCTAAAGCCTTCTCCTTGGCATTAAAGCCCGACTCCGAGTCGCCAGCTCCTGCTCTTTTTCGTTCAGGTTGCCCGGAGATCCTCAGAAGACTTCATCATCTTGTCCAGTTCCGCCTTCAAGGCTTGGGCCTCGACAGCCTTCTTGTCGAGGTCCAATCGGGCTCGGCGCTGCACAGCCAGAGCCTTCTTCCTCTCCTGCTCAAGGGTTGCGTGCAGAGAGGAAGATCGAGCATACGCCCGCTCGGCTGCCTCTGCTCGGCGTGGTTTCCTCCGTCAGTCGCGCCTCGGCGGAACGGAGTTTCTCCTTAAGGTCCAGTATCTCGAGCGGAGGATAGCTGTACCCTCTTCGCCAGCCGGTAAGTTTGCGTGCGCCTGGCGGAGCTCCAATTCCGCGAGCCGCCGCTCGGCGCTCGGCGTCCCCTGGCGTTTATAACCAAGGAATAGGCGACGCTCGAGCAGGAGGCCCAAAACTGCAATAAAAATGTTAGAAAGAAGCAAGGGGATTAAGCATCAAAGCATCCGACTTACATGCGTAGCGTCTTGAAGGAATTGGTCTGCCAGTCGGATCGGGGGTCTGGAAGTCCCCTCCCTCATGCCCTGCTCCCAGCAGTCTGCTAAATCCCCGTAAAGGGTAAGCCGCTGCTGGACTTCGAAGGGGGTCGCTGGGTCGACCGAGGGGAGATATACGCCATAGCCACACGGCTGCGAACGCCGTTCCCCCGAACGAGACGAACCCGGTGCATCAGCTGACCGGCTCGCTCTAGCCGGGCTGGCAGTGGCATCTGCAGGTTGAGAGGGAGAGCCCGTCGCTGAAGTCCTTGGGCGCCTCTGCAGAGGTTCCGGGTCGGGAGAGTCAGAAGAGGACCGGCCCACCTCTGTCGGTTCCTCTATACGGATAGAAGCGCTGGCCTTCCGCTTGGAAGGCTGAACCTTCTGCTTGCCGGCGGATTTTGCCGGGGTAGAAGATTTGGATGAGCCGACCGGCTCCCTAGAACCAGTCGTCGCTGGTTGGGCAGAAGGAGCCGGAGGAGTGGGCTCCGCGCTCTCAGGAATCGTAGGTTGGTCGGGCAGACTGGCCTGGCGTAGACGCAGTTGCTCGGCCGCCCGGGCGTTTAATTCTTCGTCATCCAGGCCAATGGCCTCATCGAGGGCCGCTTCCCACATCATCTCGGCTGCAAAATCAGAAGATGTTGAGTTAGGGAGAAAGAAGTACGAAACAAAAAACGACTTACAGAAGGTGCCGGGCAGGGCGGCAGGCACTCGGCTTAGCCCAAATATGTACAAGACGGCGTCGTTGAGAAGTTTCATGCCGTCGAAGTGTAGGCCACCGAGTAGAGAAGCAGCCCTTATAAATAAGGGGTCGGATTTAAAGTTTCTTAAGGGAACTATAGGGGGCATGTCTTCGACCCATCCGACCGGGAACCCAGGGCTGGTCGGAGGGCTTATGAAGAAGAAATGAGTTTTCCATCCCTTATTCGAGGAAGGAATATTCTCCACTATGGATAATTTGGCCCGGGCTTGGAGAAAGAAATTCCCGACCTCCTGTTTCTTCGGTAATAAAAGAAATAAAGAACCTCCGGTCGGAGGGGGACTCGGTAAAGGGTAAAGAGAACTATTATAATTACACAATATACGAATGGCGTTGGGAGAAGCTGGAAGATAGGAACATGGGAAGAAGTTACAGAAGTCTACAATAAAGGGATGAAGAGGGTAGCGCAGGCCGACATATGTTGGTCCCGGAAAAACACAAAGAAGCCAGCCGGGGGCTGGTGTGGCCTGTCTGCCTTTGTAGGACGGCAATGTGGTAGTTTTCAGGGATGTCGTAGGCCAGTCGGAGGTCGGAGACGGTCTCGTCGTGAAGGGAAGACTCGACAGAGGTATACCACGCAGAGGCAGCCATGGAACAGAAAGAAAGGGAAGAAAAGGGAGAATCTGACCGTAGGTGGTGGCGGAAAAGATTAACCGACGGAGAAGCACGAGACCGGCGGCGACACGCGAAGACGGCGGCGAGGAGCGAGAAGCACCGAGTTAGAGAAGAGAACAGTAAAGAGCAAATGAGGGTTTCGCCGAGTGTGGAAGCCTATTTATAGCTAGGCTGGAAGAAGGGAGACCGTCCGATGGCGGTCCACATGTACGGAGATCGCCTCATCCATGCCGTTGAGGCGTCCCACGATCAGCCTCGAAAGGACGCGCCGCAGCGCTGACGTCGCCTGCTGCGGCGACAGGGCGCGTCGTCGTGACGGCCAGTCGGAAGCTGCCGCGTGGCGGAAAGAATTACGCGCGTTAATGGCCATTAAAAACTCGTAATCATGGGGATAAATCGCATCCCGGTCGGCCAAAGCGCGCGCCACGTGGCCCGGTTCATTAAAGCTGAGGTGATGCCGTTATGGCGCCGGTCTCATCGGGCGTATCACATCACCTCATTCGACTTAGAATGTCACGTCCATTATTGACTGACTCGGGCTATCCCGAGAAAATCGTCTGCGGGCGCGTGACACTCCACATTTCTTGCGACTTAAGGCAAA
Source organism: Boesenbergia rotunda (assembly GCA_024364735.1). NCBI lineage: Eukaryota > Viridiplantae > Streptophyta > Magnoliopsida > Zingiberales > Zingiberaceae > Boesenbergia > Boesenbergia rotunda. Next base: position 653,743 of record JAGFNQ010006346.1, read on the forward strand.
CATTCTCCGCCCAAAAGTGTTCAGCATACCTCTCATCGACTAACAGCATTCGTCCGGTCGGACGCATTAACAATTTACGAGGACGTGGCGGCCCACGTTCCTCCGGTCAAAATCTCATCCGCCCAGACATCTTCATCATGTCAATGGCTAGTCGGGAATGCGTGGCGGCCCACGCTCCGTCATGCTTCATCCAGCCGGACTGCCTCGTTAAAAAAGAAGGGTGCGTGGCGGCC